>VXBX01009584.1:558774-693551 GCA_013400415.1 Scytalopus superciliaris | reverse complement strand
AAAAAAAAAAAAAAATCACTTTCTATGCTGAAGTAGTTTTTCTGCAGGTTACTGAGCTGACCTGGTTGTGTAGATGAACAGATAGGGAACAGAAGAACAGAACTAGCATGTGGTGGGATTATATGGCCAGAAACAGGGGAAAGGAGGCACTGATGAATGGTGAGGCTGATAGAATGTACCTTTATCCACAGGGCCTTGAAGCCCAAACCAAAAAAGCAATTATTGTGATATTTATGTCACGCTATGTATGCATTTTATATAATGCATAGAATCATATATTCTATGAGTCTAATCATAGAATAGTTTGGGTTAGAACTGGCCTTTAAAGGTCATGTAGTTCAACAAAACGGCAATTCAGGGACATCTTCAACTAGATCTCATTGTAAAAAATCCTCTTTTCCTTATTTCTAATCTAAACTCACCCTCCTCCCATTTAAAACCATTACCCATTGTGCTATTGCAACAGGCCCTGCTAAAATAGAGATAAGTCTCATCTCTGCTATAATAAATGTATGGTTAAAAAAAAAAAAAACTTACATTTTTTACTATATTCTTAAAAACACTCCATTGAAGAGTCTGAAGGACACATTTTAGAGATGTTTGAACAGTAGATTAAGTACAGAGGGTGAGTTCATAATGAAGAGCTCATAAAAGCACATGATGGACAAAGAAAAGTTTTGACATGTACAGTTTATGGGTCAGTACAGAGAATAGCTAAATAATCCCCTAAAACAAGTGAAATAAAACCTATAAATAAAAGCATGCTATGTTGAAACATAATCTTACTTGAATTGCTTGCAAATAGATACAAGAGCATGACTATCAAAATAAATGAAAATAAAAATTAACCATTACCTTATTAATCTGGTGGATTTATTAATATTACTTGGGATGATTTTTCTGTCACAATAATTTTAGTATTGGCAATTTTAAGTTTATCCTGTTTTCTAATCTATTTTTACTTTTATGTATATACATAAAATGAAATGTTTAGTAGTACCTTAGAAAGTTTCAGTTTTGGTCACAAAAATATTCTTAAAAATCAGTTCCTTCACAGTCTCTAGTGTCTCATGCAAAGATCTTCTCCAAGACAGTTTTATACTTGACACTAAGTGCAAAGCATCAAAAATCTTTCAAAATCATATCACACATTTAAGGAAAAACAGACTGGAAAATAAAAGGCCAAGCAGCAGCACTGCAGGAAAGGTTCTGATACACAGACTGAACTGTGCACTGTACAAACTGACCCTGCTCTGTCAAATGTGATGAGCTGCAGCAGAACTCTCCACTGGATTACTCTGACAAGTTTTAGTCAAATAAAGACACACATAAAATTAGGCCAAGCTGAGAGTATGACAAGAAAATTAATAAGCTTATAAAACACAATTTGTGAGGAAGGGCTGGGCTCCAGGAAAGAAAAAGGATGAAGATATATGGGAACAGTATACAAGTGTTTGAAATTATATTATGAAAAGAATGAAAAATTCCAGGTTTCCACATCTAAGGCAGTATGAGAAGTAGTTGGCTTACCTTTTAGTAAAGGGAACTTGGGTTAGGTACTGGGAACCCACTGTCAGTGTGAGTTATTAAATTAATCTAGCATAAGGAAAACACATAAACCATGGAAAGTGTTGAATTGTGAACAAGAAAGGTTCTGAAAAATAGATATTATTCTTGGTACTCATCTGTGCAGCCTTCAGACTAAACAAGAATCCCAGCTGCCTTTTTTGACACTGACTCCAGCCACACTTCTGATATTCTAAGGCAACATACAGTTATAACATAGAGTTACTTCAAGAAAACTGGAAGAATTTAGGAAGGGTGGGGAAATCCCAACTTTTTCATAAAGAAAATCACAAATGACAAAAAGAAGAGTATACAGTATATATCGTTCTGTACATTAAAGAAATTGCATTTCTAGTTGAGTAATAAAAGAAAAATTCTAGATACTCCTGGTCTCACATGGGAAACTAAGCTTTGTGTCCAATATATTGGAGAGAAATATATTGCAATATATTACATTTTCCAATAAATCTATGCTCTCTTCAAAAAAGAATCAATAAGCTGTAGCCATTTTTATTCATTTTTTATCATGTTGCTCTTCACAGGGACTGCTATTGTCTTTTCAATTTCAGTGGCAAAGCAGACTTCAAGTTAAATTTGATTCATGAAAAAATCCATAGAACTGTAACTTTACATACATTTTTTCGTAATAATATATATGTGTGCCAGGTTCTGCACTTTGGCCACAACAACCCCATGCAGCGCTACAGGCTGGGGACAGAGTGGCTGGAGAGCAGCCAGGCAGAAAGGGACCTGGGGGTACTGAGTGACAGAAAGCTCAACATGAGCCAACAGTGTGCCCAGGTGGCCAAGAAAGCCAATGGCATCCTGGCCTGTATCAAAAAATAGTGTGGCCAGCAGGACCAGGGAGGTGATCCTGCCCCTGTACTCTGCATTGGTGAGGCCACACCTTGAGTACTGTGTTCAGTTCTGGGCCACTCAGTTCAGGAAAGATATTGAGGTGCTGGAGCGGGTCCAGAGAAGAGCAACAAGGTTGGTGAAGGGACTGGAGCACAAACCCTATGAGGAGAGGCTGAGGGAGCTGNATATATATATGTATGTTCTATGGCCATGTTGAGAGCAGGTTTCAGATAACTCTTAAAATAAAGAAACAGTTTTAATGATTGATGATAAGCAGCAGCTTGTGGTCTCCAGAGATAAACACACTTTCCACACTGGAGAGAAAAGGAGGAGACAAATCAGTTCTTCCATCATAGCCACATGCTTTCACTTGGGAATGATGAATATAGCCAGGAAAAGTCGTTACGTTAAATACTGGACAAAAAGGAAATCATGGAGGTAGTAGACTTCTAAGGCTAATGAAAGTTGCATCTTATTAGAGGTTTTGCACTATTTCTATAGAATCATAGAATGGTTTGGGTTGGAAGGGGCATTAAAGATCATTCAGGTCCAACCTCCTGTGGGTGGGGAGATTCCACTAGAACCTGTTGATGAGAGCTCCATCCAACCTGGCCTTGAACACTTCCAGGCATGGGGCATCCACAACTCTGGGCAAACTGTTTCAGTGTCTCACCACCCTCATAGTGAAGAATTTCTCCATGTATCTAATCTAGATCTACTCTCTTTCAGTTTAAAGCCGTTATTCCTTGTTATATCACTGTATACCCTTGAAAAAAGTCCCTCTCCAGCTTTCAGCTCACTGAAGTCTTTGTTTCATCCCAAGCCAGTTTATTCATTAACAGGTAAAACAGAAATTAAGAAGTTCTAAAGTCTCTGCAACTGTAACAACCACTTATTTCTACTCTTCTTTTATTTCTGCATTCTCAAATTTTAAAACACTGTATTACTTCTGTAGACATTAATTTTTCATGAATGATGGACGTGTGTGTATTTGACCAAAAAGTCAAACCTAAAGAGCAAGATTATTCTTAGCTCTCTGTGGCTACCCAAGAAGATTAAGTGGATTTATTCAGAAGAAAGACACAGCTGTAGCTCAGATATCAGTTCAGTGAGGGGAAGACAGGGAGCCCAGAGGAAAGTGCACCACTGCCCTCATATAAATTTCTTCAAGTAGGTCTATAGCCTTACACCTTTCAAGATAACAGCTGTATGTTTCTTACCCTTATGTAGCAGAACTGCCATTTAATTTTTCCTCAGGGTACAACACAGTTCTAAAACTAACATTAAGTTGTGATGTTGCTCAGTATTTATGTCACAGAGTATTAAGCGATTTTTATTCCCTTACTGAGTGATTAACAGAGAAATCATTAATTGTGAAGGACAATAAGAGTTATACACCTGAGCCCAGGATTACAAAACCACAACACCTGGCACTGACACACATGATCAGAACATTTTACTAATTTTAAAATATTTTTCTAAGGTTGTCCAAAGCCTTAGCAAATAGTTCTGGGAACACAACAACAACCCCTGCAAGAACATGAAACAGCTTAGCTAAATGACTAAGAAGAATGGCAAATGAACTGTAGGGAATCTGATTTCATTTGAGGTTGAAAGTGAGAATACTGATCATCCTTTTAAGGGATCAGACTAACTGTTTGTGTTGTAATATATTATTCTCTGTGTATATGGAACGTCAAAGAATTCTTTAAAAAGGAAGAAGGTCTAATCTTAGAGTAATTTTTCCAAAGAGGAAAATAAGCACCTTTTAGTTTTTCTTACATGAAAGAAGAGTGCAACTTGTTCAAAATAGACAGTGAATAGCGCAAATCAATATCCCAGCCTAAGTTGTCAGATCCTATATGATTTGGCATATTCCATAACACACTACAATTCTTGTTTCATTTTGCTATGAGCATTGCACATCTTGGAGCTTTTCAGACACCAAGATGTGCCTTGCCACTAGGCAAGACATTTTTATGGGATTCTAAAACTCCACACTGAATGAACAGCACAGCACATGATGTGTTAGCAATACCCCGAACATTCTAATCACTCATAGTCAACTTCTTTTTTTCTTGAAATCTGAGCTAGAAGTCCTTTCTTTGTTCTTCACAAGCCAAACTTTTTTTACTAGGAAAAAAAACCCTCAAAACTTTTCATATATATTTAAACAGCCAAAATTCAAAATTCTGGGGCTGCTTCTTTCTGATCGACAGTGTCCATCTCAGATCCACTGCCAACTCTTTGCTACACTCTTGCAGCCAACCTTTCACACTGTATTGCCAAGAACAGTGGAAATAGATATACTTTCTTCTAGCCCTTTGATCTGATAACTCTTATAGCAAAACAAATTTTAAACTCTTCATTAGACACAAAGTACAAGATCTATACATTTTTTTTCATTGTGTAAATGCTATTTTTATACAAGATTGAAACAATTTTAACATAAAACATGTCAAGGCCAGCATATGAGAAATTCTTAATATCCAGTATATAATGACTTCTCCCAGTTGATTAGTGACATACAACATTTACAGAACTGATAATGTAACAAAATGTATTTAAAATGCTTCTGGAACAACATTAACTTAAGCTAAGCATACTTTTTACTTGGCAATTACAATATAACATGAGAATACACATTTCTCGATAAGATCTTAGCTGAAACTGATAATTTAAGAAGACATAATCTCTTTATAATTTACATACTAAGCAAAGCAATATAAACAATTTAAACAGATATTAAACTATCTGCAGAACCCTTACTCTACTCTAATGAAGTCCCTTTTTAAAGCAGATTTTAGTTAGAACAGCCCGAGCATGTAAACAAATTTTCAGATATTTTAACACATCAAAGCAGTACACTTGGATTGTACATGACATTAAAGACACTAAAGTTTTCACCTTCAGAACTAGTAAAAAGCAGAATAACATCCCTGCAAAAACCATCTAAAGATGCAAATTCTTGGAGTATTTCTAGTTCACACATATACAGCTGCAGTACAGTAAGTTATTCCTTCTCCCTCCCACAGCTCCACCATCAATACACTACACAGCCTTGCTTCTTAACTGCTAGCTTTGCTTCCCTTTCACCAAACGGTTTCTCTGCCACAAAAACCCAAATTATTTCCCGAGATTAAACTTCTGAGAATATTTCTTTTAAAGCCCAAGACTTGAAACCCACATTTCTCTTTTATTCAGCATCTGCTGCATTTTGAGACCAGGGGAAGATTTTTAAAACCTTCTGAGATAAAATCAATTGCTTTTGTATTCACCAAGACAACCCACACAAAGCCAGAGAATCACACTGAATATTTAGACAGGTTCACCAAGTTGAGACAAAGTTTAGATGAACAGTCCAAAACTAAGCACTCAAGAAAAAAACATTTCCAATCCTGCTTTTGCTTAGGACTCGAGGCACTAGAAGGATGCCATACAGATGGCTGCAGCCTGAACAGTTGAACCACTGCATATAAACTGCTCTTTTAGAAGGTAATACAGAGATTACTTCTTTTACTTCCCATGTGAGATTTAGCCCACCCTATTCTTACCTAATACATATTAGCTATGCTACTAGATTGAGACATGGAGAGTATCATCTTTTTGTCTGCAGCAAAAATTTAGTCCTTTTTCATACCTTTTCCAGAAAAAAAAGATGACTTCCATACCACTCAGCAAACCTCCGGTCTCAGCCACAAGACAAGTCAAGACTGACAAATCCACCAATTTCACTCACCTCTGATACTAAAGGACCCTTCCCTGCTTGAGCAAGCATTCTGTTTTTGTATAGTACTGTGCTTGACTGAAGCCAGCTTCTCCCCTGCAGAGAGGGCCAGGGCCACTGAAGACACCAGACCAAACCCTGTGAGCTACAACCCAGGTGCAAAACAACAGAAACTACAATGAATTAGGAAGCAGGTGCCTCCTGATCTGTCCTCTGAAGCACCTGATGGCTCTCAGGGTTGTATGCTTCAGACAGCACAAACAAAAATATTTTAGAGCAACACTTGCATTTTTTCCTTTAAATGAGCACTCATAAAATAACATTGTAAGAATAATAGAAGGGGAAAGTCTTTCCTTTCATTGCATGGAAGTTTCTGGTAATATTTTTGGTTTCTGGTAATTCTTAAATTTCTTTAAAATTGCTTTCAGCATTTTTGTTCCAGAAATGTTCAGTATTGGTCTAATGGCTTCCCACTGATGTCTATGACTTTAAGAAATAAGTAGCTGGACCCATGAATAGTCTAGATGTTTATACTAGAAATATTTAGAAGTTTTTCAAAGCCTTCTCTGAATTTCTCTGTATTCTTCCCACATCTTACCTGTAACAGAGGAATTGCTTTGAAAAGCTTTTTTTTTTTTCTAACCCGTAATTAGAACTATCACTTGTAATTCTGTGGTTTAACATTCAATACACTACATTCAGTCCTTTTTTATTAAACTTTAAATTCCTATTCAGTTTTTCTAGAAAAAAAAATCTTCATTTAAAAATGTAAATCTGGGAATGTTTCCCTTATTGAAACTTAATTCCAGTAAACAATGGGTTTCTTCTCATCTTGCTTTACACTGAAAGCTCTCCCATATTGTTGGTAATTTCTATTACCCTTCACTGAGTTTTTATTTTCCTGCTATAAGTACAGTTTTACTATTTCCACCAAGTATTTTCTTGTAACATTCTAACAAAGCCATATGAAAACTATGTCTGTACTCTGGGGAACTAGTAACTTCAAATTCTCATTATCCTCCCTTCAACCAATATTTACCAGACAACGAAGAAAGAAATTCTAAAATGAAATCCTACTACAATTTAGTTCAATCACATTTTATTTGTAGAATTAAAGTTTATTAAAGAAACATAGATTTGCCTCTGCTTAAATTTGACCTTCAAGTGCAAGATTTAATAGGCTAAAGATTAAAGTAAATCACAGTGGTTTGCTCATTCTTTTGCATTGAGAAGAGCTGCAAGGAGGAACTAAAACATGAAATAAAAACAAATGACAAAGTTAGTTTGTGAAGGCAGATTAAGTATGAGCATTAGAAAGAGTAAGTTACAAGCTATTCAAAGGAAAATATTTATAGTATTCTTTTCTATATTTCTCATCAGATTTATGTGAAATGTAATCTAAAAAGAACAGTATTTATTTGTGGGCAGCCTCATAGAGAGTACAAAAATTCCAAACAGTCTACTTACAATATTATAGCTATATTTATTCAAACTATACACCTAATAAGAAACATACAATCTACCATTAATTATAGCTAGCATAATTACATACAATAAAAAGTAATATAGATATGAACTATAACAAGCAACATGTTTCAATAAGCAGAAGCATAATATTATTAGGGTTATCTTTAGAGTTCTCTTTCTATTACTACATTTTTTTAAAGAAGTAAACTTATCTTTAAAAAAAACCTCCGTAAAGCACTGTGCTTGCATGGACAATGGAGATGCTGTTGTTATGCCACTTTGAATAAAACAGATACAAACAAACCACTAACATCTTTCAGAAATATCCAACTACATGACATGTTGATCTTTTAATGAAAATAATAGAATTTCTGATTCTGGGGGCAGTTTTCACAGACTTCATTTATCAGGACATAATTTGGTTTTTAAATCAAGCTGAAATACATATTCAGACGAAAAGGACCTCTCAGGTCAGGGAAAAAAAGATATGAAAATCCCATTAGAGAACTCTGTGAGATGTTTCAATCACTTAAGAGTCTCTGCAAGCGGAGAGCAGGCACATACCACCTTACTGCAGGCTGACATTTCCATTTCTGGGTAAACCTCAGAAGTGTTCAGCCAGGTGAAAAAGCAAAGAAACAAGTAAAAGACAGTGGTGTCCAGGGCAGTCATGGCCTTCACACTGTGTGTGAAGAAGGTTCATTTTAGGTCCTATACAATTTATTATTTCATCCATACTGAGAAACCCACTTAAAGTGCTGTGGCAAATCTGTTTACAGCCGTTGACTTCTCTCTGCCATCACCTCCTCAACAGGCTCACTTGGTCAAAATAATAATCAACAAAAATAATTAACAAAGTTACTCCACCTGAAAAGTAGGGGAGATTTTCAAAGCATCATGAAGCACCCACTAGTGAGGGCTCCAGGAGACCATAATCAGGTGGGGGATGATCAGGGTAGCAAGATTGGCATACAGAACCTGTCCAAGGAGCACTCAACCCTAGTGTTCAGATATCCTGGCAAGGCAGAAATTGAAATGAAACAGGCAACAGCCCTCTTTGTTAAAATAATGCCTGAGAAAGAAGAAAATTGAGAAATAAGATAAAAATATGCGGTTTCATGTTTACTCATCCCCTCATCAGCATTGTTATTTGTATCACACTGGATGTGTGCATAAAAACATTGGCATGCAGAATTTTGCAGTAGTGGCAGACTGCAGCAAATGTCCACATTTTAATTTAAGCTTGTCTTTTAAGTGAATTTTATTTTTACACTCTGTATTAATGAACTTGAAATAAAATATTAATTAAAGCTTGAAGGATCAAGAAAGTAATTTTAAAACCATATAGAAAGTTTACAAAATATGCTGAAGAATAATTCCCTGTTAACTCTCTTGTGGTTAGGACTATCTACTCCTATTCCCTCCTTCATTCTCTGTCTGATGATCCACCACACTCTTCTCCCCTTACTGACTTAACATCCTTGTTAATTTTTTTTTAATTTCATTAAATAATTAAGTATTTCTGCACAAAACTCCACCTATAAATCCAATTAATTAAATGAAAGGAAATCCACTGCCAGAATCAACATGACATTTGCATGCACCTAATTTTTTTTTTTTTATTAACCTTCATTTAAAATGTGGTTTTACCACCTTTCTGTGGTTTGCCCTTGCTACTTGCAAAGGCAGTTATCACCCCCCATCTAGGACTATATCTCATTCTACCAGTGTATTGTGCCTAGTAAAGTAAGAATCTATTATTGGTTCAATACAAATACTGCTGTGACAATAGTTATGGCAATGACAGTTAGAAACATCTTTATATTTAATAAAATGTTAAGATAATATTAATGCCTGGCTGAAATGGTTCTTGTAATTTTTTTAAATAATCCTTCAAATAATTAAATAGAAATAAATAAAAAAATAGCAGGAATTATAATTTAATCAAAATTAAACCTGTTCCATTCCTAATTTAAATGCATTGCAGTAAAACAATATGTTAAAATAATAATACTTAGGTTGCACTATCATGCTTTCACGTGATGAAATATCAGAATTAAACCTCCCATAGAACTCTAAGCTATGTGCTTTGGGCATGCAAGCACTGATACAATCTTTAATTACAAGATTCCATTATTTTCCTTCAAGACCTTTTTTCATTACATTTACAGAAAGGATGGTACTCATTAAATGAAGAGCTATATAATATTTTCTTTCTCCCTATTTATCCAGTCTGTGGTCTCACAACTAATTTGTTGCACACTATTCAAGACCTGTTCTGAAGGGAGAGTAATACTTTTCTTATTAGTTTGTGTAGAGTTCATCATAATAGAACCTTCATAAACATGACCAAACTTACTCTAACAAAATCTCCCTGACACCATTGCAACTACTTTGCAATAGAAATACTGAAGAAAAGGGAACTTTATACAAGTTAACATTCAAAAAAGGGGACAGCTAGTGCAATTCATATTATATGAAGAATATGAAAAATTAGTAATGTTTTCTTTTCAGCATTGCCTAAGTCTAGTGTTACCTAAATTCAAACAATATTTCTAGCCTAGACCTCAGAGTTTCCTACACACCAGCATTCAGGCAGTAACAGAGGTGTTTCAGTGTAAGCAAGTAAGTGCTGCTGCCACCCAAGCTCCTTTGAAACTTGTAAGCATGAATCAGCCTGGACTCCTTTACCCAGATGGGTAGATCTGAGTGGCAGAATACTTGGTGCCAAGGGGATGTTGTTCCTAGGTATTAATTCATCTGTATGTTTGACAGGATTTTTACTCTAAACTACAAGTAGTATGTCCCAGAAGTGAATATTCGTTAGTGTCAGGAACACAAATTCTAGTTATACATCCTCTGAGAGCAATACTGCTGTGAAAATATGACTGCTCCATGCAGTAGCACAGAAGATTCACTCCTGAGCCACTGGCCTGATTTGAATTAAAACGCTAATATGCAACCAACAGAAATCCCACTTTCTTTCCAGAAGTGACAGGAAAGTGGCACTGTTAATGCTCTTTCCTACTTTGTACAGTAGTTGCACTAGGACATGAGAGGTAAAATTGCATTTTTTCTTTCTTTTTTTTTTTTTTTTAATTTTCAAGGTTAGCCAAAAATCTTGAGAACACAGAATCATTGTCATGTATTCTAGAGTACTGATACACAGTCAAGCATGCAAGAGCCACAAAGCTAGAACAGGGAATGTAAATCTCTAACAGCATTGTTAGAATACTCTAGCACAGGAAAAACTGAGGTTCTCATCCTTCCTATGCAGTGTTTGTAAAATTGCACAAGTATCTTAGTGATCAGACAGCAAAAACCCCAAAATATGTACTGTTAGAATTTTTTTCACCCTATGTTATTGATGTCTTTATAATGAATCACTAATATATATGCTGCATGAATGATGAAATCCTGACTTCATGTAACTCAGTGGAAAAAAACTCCTATTGACATTTACAAGTCTTAAATTTTACTGTAAGATTAAAATATAGACACATGCCTAACACAAGCAGTGAAATTCCAGAGCAAATTTTCAAATCAATGTGAGAACAATTACATAGTAAGAATCAGGGTGACTTAAAAACAGTTCAGGCTAAGTAATAGATCTTTGCAACTTTCATATAGACAAATAAGAAATTAAACAGAAAGTATTTTGAATGTAAAGGTTCTATGAAAGAATTCAATTAAAAGAGGGCATATTTTGCCCACTGTTGCTTTCATTTGAACAATTTTTTTAATAAATACTTGATCATGATAATCATACACAATATTATCTGTCCCTAATGGCAGTAATAGGATTTTGCAAGGAGTAACTCAAGTCCTTACAAAGTATATCATTGCTGCTCTCTGCTGGTCAAAGGAATGATTCCTTTATTTAAAGCCTTGTAAAGGAAACTCAGAAAATTCTGTAGGAAGCACAGTAAGTATCCCATGAATAGTAAGATCTTTTATGGCATTTAAATAGCCGTCTCAGTCATCACAATGATTTGTTTTCATTGGTATGTCTGTATTCCTGAGGTCATCAAAATTAGTAATAAATACTGGAATTACACAAATGAAACTCAACCTTCAAAGGCCACGATATTTCAATTCATAGATATGCACATGTCAAGTGACTTGTAATACTGAAAGTTTGAAGTCGCACACAAAGCAGAGCCTAATTCCTCAGAAATTCATGAGACAAATGTAGCATTCTGAGGTTCACCAAACAAAACAGGACAGTGCAATGTCAGATCTGAAGTCCATTTCACAGGTCAAAGACAATAATTTCCATTTCTAGTTCACAATATTCATCACAGTGAACAGTGTGACAATACCAGTGTGTATTATAACAATGTAGATCCTATTTTTTTAACTGTAATCTGTTTGCATAGACTGTTGTCTGAAACTGCACTACCATCAAAGAGGTTTTACTTCATTTTTACATTATTAAAACAACAGTTAAAAATTCTATTTTTGAATCCTATGTATTTTCTGATGTCAGAACTTACGGTATACCTGACATGTATTTCAGTGTTGCTTTTTTTTCCACTTCACCAAGTAGCACTGTAAAATTTTCTTTTCATTCTGTAATGCAATGTGGCCCAGTGCTAAACTCAGAACTGTAATAGTCCAGAAATACAGAATTTAAAATTCTAAGTCACAGTTCTGCAGGAGTGCAAGGAAACAGAGGAAAACTGTAAGATTTATTCTTGGCAGATTAACTGTATGGCACAGAAAGAGTAAAGTTAGAATGAGGGAAAAGTGAAGTGCAGAGTGCAGTTGTAGAGAAGTCTGACTGAGAAACGTACTTGCACTTAATGGAGGACAAAGCATGAAGGATGATGAATGCAACAGCACAGAGGGTTTGTGGTGCAGGAATGTGAAGAGAGTAAAGAAGATGTTTAAGAACATTGGAAGTTCATGCCCATTTAACAAAATATATTACCCAGCACGCACATAAAACATGAGCCACTGTCTGATCAGCATTATCTTGTCAAAACCTGCCTTCATTCTTTACCTCAGCTAAAGCTGCAAAGAATTTTGTCAATAAAGAACAAACAAATATAAGTTTCCTACAATTTCTAGTTTCAAGCATCTTTAAGACCTTACTAGACTGCTGAATTTCTATTTGAATTATGATATAAATATAAGTCTGGAGCTCTGAGCCAGATAGTCTTTAATTAAGGGGTCCCACTGGATAACTATTGCTCAGTATGAATTTCAAACCCAGCTCCAAAATAAACAACATCAATTTACCATAGTGTGAAAATTATTTTCTCTTTTCATTAAGAAGTATTATATGGTAGGCTAAGCTAATTTTAAAATTTGCTCAACTAGTAAGATGAAAATTATACCAAATCAGTATATAAAAAGACACTTTTCCCAAATCATATCTAATAATATCTCTGTACCTAGCAAAAAACACAACTCAGTTTGTTCAGTTTATCAAACAATTTATTGAGCCAAGTATAGAAATATGAATAATTTATTTGTTCTGATTGAAAACTCATGTTTTTCTCAATGAAGTATCTCAGCAGTTGTACAAGGAGACATTTAGCCATAGTCTGGGATTACAGAAATTGCATCAGCTTTGAGCAGAGAACATTAAAAGAAATTGCTAGCTAAAGAATATATTTCCAAACAGCTTAGAGAGCTTTACTTGAGGTCAATGCACTTCATTTTATGACAACATAAATAAGATGCAGAAAAGAATGTTGTGATTTCTGTGACTGGTTTCTAAAACTCTACTTTGGATTAATAGTTTATAAAACATAATGAAGCAGCTGTCCAATATCTTGCTGCAGAAAGAAATATCTGAGCTTTTTTGTACAAATATATGTGCATAATATAAAAACTTATTTATTCCAAAGCATCACTAATGACTAAAAAAATGTACATGATTAGAACAAACACAAAATTACATTTTCCATCTTTTCCTCATTTTCATTTTGATGTTGTCATTGCAAGTTATCAAGACACTGACTTCAAATTTTTCATTTTTTAATATTAAAATTTAATAAAACATTCATATGCTGGCATTCTTTAATGCCAGAGATTTCANGCGTGCGAGCCCGAGAAGGAAAAGAAGCAAAAAAGGAGAGAGAACACCTCCTCCTTCGGTTTATATACACCTGATTACGTAAAGAGATGGGATGGAATACTTCCTAGATCTTGACCCTGGTTACCAAGGAAGGCCTACAAAAAAAACAACCCATCACAAAGTCTAAGCCTCCAAACTTTATGGCCATTTTCATTTCTTAGTGCAAAGAACTAGAAATTCACATCTAAATGATCATTTCCTTATCAAAGCCACAAAGATTTGTCCTATCTCTCTTAAGCAAAAATGCTTCTTCAACTGGTTCCCAAAAAATTTCAGATAATTTTCTGCAGGTCCATGTAATGTAACCAAAACCCTTTTTCACAGCAGCTGAGAAAAAAAAGAAGATAATTCTAAACCCACTCAACATGTAAAGCTTTTCATTCAAGACCTTTACCTCCTTTCTCTGAGATTCTTACAAACCCTCTTCTTTTGGTGCTTTTTGGTGGGTGATTGAGAAATTGTGACCATGTTCACAGTCATTTGCTTCTCCTCTCTCCCACTGTCTTGAAAGACATATGGATTTAGATGGAAAACTCAGGTTCAGCTTAGGAGAAATGCCAAACAACTAATTTAGACTGTTACATGAAATTCGGAGATTTTTCTCTCTTCTACTGGGTTCTTTCTGAATGGATCTCTTTGCCAGACTCCTGAACACAGCAGAGGCAAGTCTGCCTCAACTCTACTTTGCCATTTTTGCATCATCATGGTCAAATGGTCAAAGAGATTGAATCTCATCAAAAAGATTTAATCTCTTCTCCCCATTTTTTTTTTTTTTTTTTTTTTTTTTTTTTTTTTTTTTTGACTCAATTTTTTCTATAACTATGTGCTCAGTCAGAGTAACAGCACAAGGGCAAGCATCTGGATGTCACAGAAGTGGTAGACTATGTATACTAAAAAAAGTATAGTGCATGTCTTACAATAAAAGTTCCATGTTCACCATGTGGCGGTTTGACAAACTACAATTAATGATGTCTCTGAAGATATAAACAATCCAGGACCCTGTAAAGAAATGGCACCCCTCTATAGCCACACAGCTGAAACAACCAGAGACAGGTTAATTCAGCTACATCTATCTATGCACAAAGTTACCTTAACATCCAACTAATAGACAGTGATATTTCCTGACCAATCTTTATTCCTTGTGACATTTACCACTCTACCTTTCACCTCAAGCTGATAAACCATTTTGTGTCAATGAAGTCTGAGCTCAGCATGAAGTGGTTAGGAAGCATGAATTGTACTGTGCCTTGGGTTGGACTCAGTGGTTTTAAATAAGTACTCCAGCAGACAGTATAAAAGAACTCAAACAACTCCTTTTGCCATTATCATTTTCTGTAATGATTTTTTTTTTTTTAACTGATTAGCTCCATCTTATTAAGAGATATGGCAACTATTTCAAATATCTGTGTGGAGAGAATGAAAGTATGCTGAGATGAGAGAAATGTAACTGAAGAAAATTGAAACAAGGAGGAGGAAAAGCCTGCTCTTAAGTGTTATTCATATGTTCTCAGGGTGTCTTTGGGATAAAAGCACAAAGTTCCCAGTGGAAATTCATTTCTTACAAACATTAGAAACAAAAGCTTAAAACTTCCAGGGGAATTGTGGGGGAAACAGTGAGGAACTGAGGCTTAAGCATGGATCTTAGATACCTTTAAGACCCTGTCTGCTCCTTCACACTTCAGGACATTGCTCAAGGTGACAGCCAACTGACAGTCACTGAGGATGGGCTTTCCTCATGCATTTCTAGGAGCCAAGCACTTGCCCAGGGAAATGCACTCACTGTAATGCTGTGTCAAGGGGCATCCTGGCATTTACTATCCCCCAGCACCCACTAGTGATGTAAGGCTCATTTGAGATTTTGAACTAGTTTTGAAAAGCTTAGCAGATCATGGTGAGAGACTGAACTTGCTGTCAACTTATCAGATGTGCACTCAGAACTGGCCATGAATGAAACCACTGCCAGCAACCAAGGGAGCTGTGTAGACTGCTTCATGACCAAGCACAAATATAAGTGTCAATGGCTCCCAGCTACACTGATCTCACCAATGCAATCAAGATGGTCCAGACCCAGGCTGAAACTTCTGAACTGTTCCGTTGTATAATGCCATTATTGTCAAGATGTGCTATGTTGGCTGATTTCACAGCCTAACAATTTAGTAAGTTAAATGTCAAGTGTAGCGCTTAAGGAAAGCAACAAGGAGAAAGTAGAAAAGCTGGCAATACATAATGTGAGGCTTAGAGTAGTGTGGCAGATAAAAAGCATTGTGTCACTCAAGATAAGTTCCCACAGGGTAAAGCTCACTTTATCTTATGTGCTGGCACTGCAAGGTAAAAAAACACAAAAAACATTAAATGCTATTTTATTCACATTTTCATTTGTTTCTGGCTTCTTATCTGCAAGACAACAAACAGAACTGTAGAACTACCACAGGTCTGGGCTGAAAAGCCTGAAAGTCTCTAATACCCTATAACTCTACAGCATATTTTCTTTAATGTATTATCAAAAGTGAAGAAAGAACATGCAGATTGGCTCTCCAGCTCTGCCCCTCACTACAATGCAGACATTAAGTTTTCTCTGACATCTTCCATCTTTCAACACTAGTTGGATTTAGCACTTTCAAAAATTTTAACTAGGGAAAACACCATGCTGAAAGTGGGAGCTTTTGTCTACTTCATCTTTGAAGACAAACCATATGGGTTCTTCGCTTAATATCCTGAAAAATACGGACTTCTAACATTGCAGCTAAGAAAAACCATTTGGATGCAGTAGCTTTTATTCCCACTGCATTATTTTAAGCCAAGAAAGCAATTTACACATAACACCTTCCACTAACAGAAAAATCTTTGACAGTGGCCTGCCTATAACAGCAGTTCTTGATTCTGCTGCTGACAAACGAGCCACCAGAGAAGCTCTGAAGACTAAGGGAGAGGAAAGCAAATACCCACCTCCTACAAAGGGACAGAAAACTGTTTTCCCTTTGACAGAAAAAGCCCAAGAAACAAAACGCTGGCCAAGAAATTTAGGAGCTGTTGTTAAGTACATGGCAGTCAGTAGGTTACCTTGGTACGCTGAAAGTTGACCAGAGGTTGGCTGAGTCTCATCACAAAAGCAGGACTGGATCCAGTGCTCAGAAGCTGAAGTTAACTAGAATATTTTGCAACAGCTATACGATAATAGCTTGAAAATCTATCAAAATATACTACTGTAAAAGTCATGTAGAGATGGATTTCTCTAAGGTTAGTAACTACAGAGATCTTGAACTATATGCATTTATTCCGATACACAGAGATATTGACCAAAATTTGCCATTAAACTGACTGCTTATTTATTTCTGATGTTTTCATAGTGGGGTTTTTAAGGTCCAGTGAATAAAGTAAAACATTTTCCCCTTATTTGTTCTCTGAGATTCCTTAGCATATCGCAGATAATAAGTTTATTTGTATTATTTCTTGCTGCTATTGCACATATCTGTTTCCTTCCTCAATTTTAGCCTTTTTGACTGTGTAACATTAAAGCAAAAGCAACACAGAGAAAAGAAACAAGCAGAAAACCAAGTAATTAATGAAACATCCGGCATAAATAACTTGTAGAAAGTTGTGGTACCACTGGCAAAGATTGCGGGTTGTTGTAGCTCAGACATGACGGGATGAAGCTGTGCATTCACACAACATTATGTGATATAGGACCCAGCTGCTATTAATGGAAGAGCTAAAGCTGCCTTATCCCTCTCTGGCTCAATAAATCAGAGCCTGAGTTAGACTAATAAAAAAGAAAAAGCTATTTTCCAGGCAGCAAGCATAGTTACACATCAGGTTTGCCAAGCCTTCAAGTCTAAAAGGCATAAACAATGAGAAACTCTTCCCCAAGAGCATTTGTTTTAACCCTTTTTATCTGATTGTGTAGCAATTCAGCACTTCAAACATAATTAGTCTCGTCCTTTACTATCTCAGCACTCATTTGTAAACTGAGGAAGCTGTGTTTCAAAACCTACTGACTTATGCACAGTATGTAAGGTTTGCAAAATTCTGCTTAATAATAAAATTGTATTAAAAACATGATAAAAATCACTTTGACAATGTCTCCAGCACTCCACATGATCTGAAATCAAAAGTTCCATCAATGTATAAACCGGCCTGCTTTTATATAATTAGGTGTGAATATCTATTATTTTGATTTAAGTATAAGTTTTCAGCATTGATTACTTTTTATCTCATTTTATTTTTTCAGAAAATAATTTTAGCAGTTCCCCTGAGCCTGGGAGCTGCAACAATGGACACTTGAAACACACATGGTTAATGAGAAATACTAAAATTGTTACCTCAGAAACAAAGTCCTAAGTTTATTTCACAGGACAGAGAAAAGTTTAACTATTTCCACAGAGAGTCGTATACACAGAGCAAATGTAAAGCGTTCAGCTCTCACTTCCATCCAGTTCTTGGCTTCTGTGCTGAAGATGACAAGAGTTCTAGTTAGGGTCAGAGTTGGACTGACAGTGCCACCTACCGTCACAGGGGCAATTCAAATGCATCTAAAACAAGATTGCAACTAACCCATTTCATTTGCAAGCCTTTCTGTCTTTTACTGCTGTTAGCACAACAAATGTGTATTTCGAGAGATGTTTAGTAGCCAAACACTGGAGACCAAGAGTTGCTCTTGCTATTTGTAGCCGCCTCAGCCTTTGAGACAGGCAAATCTGACCCGTGGTGCCTGCACTGCCTGTACCTGGGCTGTCTCCCAACCTCCCTCACACCTGGGATGGGAGCCAGGCTGCAGGACAATCCAGGACCCAGGCATCCAGTCAGAGCTCAGTCAACCTTCCCTCTGAGACCCAGGAGCTGGGAAGCATCCCTTTTAGTGGAAAAAAAATTATGTTGGTTTTATGCAAATCCCTTGTATTGCAATAACCTGAGCAAAGTAAGAGCCAGATCGGATCCACCTGCTCTGCTGTAAAACAATTACAGAGCACTGCAGTTCCCTCCCTCAAGCTAGGTGAAGGGCTCATTTTCATTCAAATCTCTGTTGTGGTGCTTTAATTGTTCTGAACTGACTGTGAAGGTCAGTACAAAATGTTGTATTATCATGACTAAACATACAATCTTTTAAAATGAGCACTTACCAAACAACATATTTTAAGGTATATCACGTTCTGCAATATTCCTTGGCTCCATATGTTTAGCTTAGGGCAATATGTACATTTTCTTATGCCTCAGCTTCCTGTCTGCAAGAAGGCAAACAGTAACTCATTTATCTTGTTGAAGCTCCAAGGGACAGCTCTGCCAAGACCAATAAAGAGCATACTTACAGTTTATATGTTTTTTCTATGTTATCTATAAATATTGTCTATATTTCAGCCCTTGTAGTGCCATAAATTAGTGATTCTATATTAAGAACACATTCTACCAGAACTTGAAAGTTTCCTTCTAATTAGAAGAATGGCAAATCTAAGAAAACACTAAACCTTCTGACTTTGAACACATGGCTGTACAGAGAAAACAAGTCCAATACTTTCTAGCTAAACTGGGGTTTTTTTCCTAAAGAAAAATAATTAAAAGTATAATGTGACAAAATTGCCATGGTTACTCACCCTACTGAATGGGGATACGAACTAATATACAGCCTAAAGAATAAACATTTTACTTCTCTAATTGTACAGAAATGAGTACGAGTCATTTTAAAATGTGCCTTAGGGCTCCTGTAAAGTCATGGTCTCATAAAATCAACCTTAAGTACATAACCAGAACATTTTCCTCTCCATCAACACACTAAAGATGTATGAAAAGAAAAAAGCAATTTATTACCATTCAGAGCTTTCAAATTCAACTTCAGAAAGGAAATACATGACAGATAGATTAAGACTAAAAAGCTAAAAAGAGTAATGCTCCAGAGAAATAACTCTTCAAGCTTTTTAATTTCTAAAAAACCCCTACACTCTTTCAAAGCCATTGACTTCAAGGTTCGCTTTAACTGAATTGTGTCCCTGTCTTGTAATCAGTGATGAACCATGTACTGGTTTCTTGCACAAATTATTTCTTAGAACTGTTACAAAAGTGATACCTCACTCGGATTATCTGTATTAATACCTAACATACTAACTATTCTGCTGTTCAGCAGTGGGCTGAATATCAAAAGGACATTTCCCAGAGAGAATGGGTGCAACCTGGAAATATGCATATTCTAGTACATTAGAAAAACATGACCAAATAATTTCCTTTACAGTCTTTATTAGGGATGAATTTTGTATTTAACTACATGAAGAATTTTTATCTTTGAAAGATGTTTTCTCCTTATTTTGTTTGGCTACATTAGGCAGGTGCACCTAGTAGAAGCTAAAAATAATACATAGTAAGTGTACTGTTTTCAAAAAAGTGTAGATAAGCCTTTTAAAATGTGAAGCTCAATGGTTTTTAGCAAGGGGGACACTTGATTATATTCCTTTCCACCCACACTAATTTTATGCAAATTAAAAATATCATTAAAGTGCTGTTTTTTCTACTAAATTCAGCTTCATTTACAATTCTTTATATAAGATCTGTGAGTGAAAAAAATAAACATTTGGAAAGACAATGCTAAGGTTTTCTTACCAGAAATCCTTCCTTAGAAGAAAAAAAAGTTCTTCAAAGATTGCCAATGTAAGTTATAGCTGCAGCATTCCTTTCTTTGTCATTTAGTATACTCAGAAGCAAAACTGCTCTATAGGAAACATTAAAAGACAAGTGGAAAACTTAATACAGAGAGAAATTTATGATACAGTGCACTGATATGGGATGCACTTACAATCTTTATGAGTTACTTGCTGTTCAGGTCAGTGTTAGGGGTTTGTGTAACTGTGACTTCAACTCAATTCTACCTGGCTTTGCAATGCAAAGGAACAAATGTTTTGGTTTGGTTTGGTTTGTTTTTCTCTTTACTGAAATTTATTTCCTCACTCAACACCCTCTATTCCCCAGTTTCAGCAGGGATCATGGATAAATACATGGCATGAAAAATGGGCCCTGATAAAGATGGAGGTGGTTAGAATTAGATGTGCTTAAAGTGACAGGAGCATTTCACACCTCTGTAGAACACAGTGAAGCAGACTTATGGTCTGAGTGGACTTATTTCCACACTAAATATCTTTTTGTTCTTGTCAGAAGTCATTCAATGAATGGCAGGTCACTGATAATTAAGTTGGCATTTAATTTCGAACATTGAAGTGAGTGAACATCAGAAAGAGTTCTTAATATTGAAATTATTCCAGTTGCCACAGATGACTTGTTCTCCACAAGAAACATCTGATGCTGGCACAAGAATGGAAATGTGGGTCTGGTGCTTGGTTTTGTGGAAGGTTATGGAAATGTGGAAGGTTATGGAAAGTACTCATAGCTAATTCATTCTCCTTTCTAACACAGTTCTCAAAGAAGGAAAACAACATAATTATTATTTAATGTTCCTACACATATTATTAGATGAAAAATAATTTCTTAAAACACTTCATAATTACTAACTGTAGACAATAAATGCTACAGTTACTGTGTGGAATTGTGGTTAATGAAAGTACAAAATATGTTAACAGAATCATAGAAAGTATACCTGAAAGATAATCTGATGTTCATTTAATGAAGAAAAAACATCAATTTACACTTTGGTAATTACTGAGTGTCAATTATTTTTTTTCTTTAAAATCCCCTTTAAGCAATGGGGTGGAGAGTCTATGTGCCAGATACATTAATTGGTTCTTCTATTAAGCTTTAATGCAATTTTAGCTGCAATATGAGTTCCAAGAAAGTTGTCAACAACTGCAAGAAAGATTAGAAGACAGCAAGATTTAAGACTAGAGGAAGATTTAAGGACTGTGAAGTTTGTCCTAGCAGGAAAGACTGAAGGTACTGGAATTATTTAACCTAGGACAGAGATTGAAAGAAGAATGGGTGGGTATGATAAAAAAATTGCCATATAGACCCATGGAACTTTTTAAATCCATAGCACCTAGGAAAAGAAACACCTGCATTAAAAGTAAAGGTGTAAAAGCTCAGTTTTCATAAGAGAGAATTTTTCTAAAGTCAAACATGGCAAGTCATCATTAGGCCTACTGAATCTTTATCCAAATATTTCCCTGGAAAGAGGCAAAGACAGTTTATTATCCTTTCCTTTATTCTCTAATTTAACTGGTTTTGTTACATAATATTTAGCAATACAGTTGTGACTATGGCTACAGCTGTATTAAACTCTGTATTAAGTTGTATTAAGAAAACTGCTATTTTGTAGATGGAGATGAGCATATAGTTGAATTTTCAAATAGTCAACAGAAGTCTGCAAAAGAAGTATGAAAGTGAAAAACCTGACTTAAAAAAATTGCTATGGCTGTCACTCATAGATCTTTAGATTAACAAAGATCAGACTGAGATGTTTATTTTAGAATGATACACTAGTGCAATCCAATTCTTTTATAAACCCATTTTCTATCAGCTTGCTATTAGATAGTTTCAAAGCTCGTCCTTTCCCACTCCCCCTCNTTTTTTTTTTTAATTATTTCTTTGGTGTAGTACAGCTGGAATCTTAAGCCAAGAAAGATTGCTCTGAAATTCCAAAACAATATAATATGAAGGATCTAACGACCTTGTCAGCAGCATGATTTGAATGACATTTTCTCTAAGTAATATTTATATGCAGCAGGACAAAGGCTACTAAAGAAGTCACAGAAGCTATCACAGTTCTTGTAGATGATTACATTTTGACAGGTGTAATCATTCAATGTTGGTTGTTCTCTTCTCAAGCTAAGCTAATTACCACTGCACAATTTTCCTGCTACCAGAATGCATGCAAACATCCCTGCATACACTGTCCTGTGCATTGCAGATGTAGGTGTAATACCTTGTTCACTAAGACTTTATGAAACCTGGGGGAAGAAAATGTTTAAATAGCTGCTGGCTCTTTTCCACACTTTGGATTCAGGTTGGTTTTGATAGTGGACATGTCAAAAAGAGATGAAAAGCTCTACATGTAATAACTGCCAGTGATTTGACTGGTAACACAAGATAACTCTCTAAAACTTCAATTTGTGAAATTTCACCAGTATGAACTTCAGTGTAAAGAATAATAAAAATTTCAGTAAGTCACTCAGTACGCAGCATTGCAACCTGAGCTTTGGGTTTACTGGACATTTTTACTATCATCAACTAAGTTTTATAGGTCCAAACCATATTACCATAGCTCAAGAGTGTGCTACTGAGTGTGCTACATTATACCTAGTTGGAGTAATAAATAGAAAACTGTCCATACAAATGTGTGATGCTCAGCTTAGTAAACATATAACAGCATGATTACACACAGCAGATGCAGCTTTGTAAGCACATTGTCAAGTGACCCTTGAAAAATCTGTCAGTAAACTTTTTCCTACAGGATACAGTTACCTTAAACAGCGTCTTTTAACATGTGGATTAAAGCATTTTTAAAATGGTTGGAAAATTATGTTCTGGGAAGTATATCTAATTGAGCACAAAGATGCAGGAATTTCTTATCTGTCAAAATCACCTCTATTCAGGATGTATTCCTCATTTCTCCGATTATTTTTCTTTGACTATAT
Organism: Scytalopus superciliaris; assembly: GCA_013400415.1. NCBI lineage: Eukaryota > Metazoa > Chordata > Aves > Passeriformes > Rhinocryptidae > Scytalopus > Scytalopus superciliaris. Next base: position 670,282 of record VXBX01009584.1, on the reverse strand, counting down.
GCACCTGGAAGATTTAAGAGACCCTTAATGCTGCAGATTTAACTTTGTGAAACCCGACCAGCTTGTACTACTCTTACTTTCTCCTGCAGAAAATACCAGTTCTCGGCAACTGAGGTGCTTCTGAGGTCAGTAGCTGACACAACTTGAAAACATTTCAAAACCACAAAGACAACAGATGTCAGTTAATGGCAGAGTGGGGATCGAACAGTAGGGCATTTAGTAATCAATACCAGTCAGAAAAGTAGTCAAGCATCCACTGTGTTGATACCTGTTACAGCTTCAGTTTTTACATGGATTATAGTATCTCTAGAAAAAATGGAATGCAAGTGAGATTAGTGTAATTTTGTCAAAAAGCATCAGTTGATAAAACAGTTCCTTTTGAAATTAAAATCCTTCCGAGTTTTCTGAGAGTCAGACCCTCAGGTGGCACAAATCAGTGCAGCAAAGCTATGGTAAACAACTAACTGATGACTTCTTGACAACAGAGAGTTCCCACGAACACATGTTGGAAACATGACCTTTAAGGCCGTTGTTGTACAGGAGAACTGTATGCAGTGCAGGTTTACCCTTTTGATGCCAGGTTTAACAAACCCACTTGCAGAACTCTGGTATTTGTGGGAACTCGCCTCTCTGCAGTGCAGAGGTAAGTGCACAATGTGTGGGGGTGATACACGTAAAACCATGTGAGTTTTTTTACCTATATCAGAATTCACAGATCTTCACATTAGAAACACATTTAAGTGTTGATTCTTCCTGCATTAAGCTGAATGGAAATTCATTGAATAACGAGACTGCTTATAACACAAGAAGGCTGGCTTTCTAAATATTATCTTCGTTTAGAGAACTTGATTAAAAATATTTTATTTCTCTCTGCTTTCTGTGCTTTTCAGGTCAAAATCATTAATTCTGCTTCCACTTTACAGGAGTGCTGTAAAGAATATTTATTAATGCCCATAAAGCAAATTGACTACATCTTTATGATTTCTGACCATAAAATTGATCTTTGTGGTAATCCTGAACCTTGTCAGATGAAAGCCTGAGTTACTTGATACCTTCTTTATCTTGGTCTTTCCTGATCACATCTGCTCTGGTCCCTGCGGTCAGGGTCAACATGAAGTACAGCTCAAGGCAGAAGATGTGTAGTCCTGAGGGAAGCTGGGGACCACTGAATGCAAACTGGATATACACCAGTCCATGGAACTGGGTGGGAAGTCTCCAAAGCTAAGCTAAGGAGAGGCTGAAAACACTGCTCTTTATCAGTCTGAAACAGAAAAGGTAAAGGAGAATGTAGCTGATGCCTTCCATTGCCTGGTGGGTGATTGGAGAGAAGGCGGCGGCAGGCTCTTCTTGGAAGCATGCCGAGAAAGGACAAGTGATAACAAACAAGGGGCAACAAGGCAAATTCCAATCACATGGAAGGAAAAAATTGTCCATTATGAGGCTGCTCTGACAGTGAGACAGGTTGCCTAGAGGCATTTGGACATACTCAGACCTCAACTGAACAAGGCTCTGATCAACTTTAAGAAGCTGGTCCAGTTTCAAGCAGCAGGTTGGCCAAGATGATATTTAGAAGCTCTTTCCAACTAAAACAGTTCTATGATTCTCTGATTTTTATGAACTCTGAGCCCCATTTTTCTAGGACAAAAGCTTATATAAAAATTCATTTTTTTTTTCTATGATCCATTGGTTTTAGCTGAATAACTGTTGTGTCTTTATGTAAAAAATTCATATGCAAATTTTCAGTTTTTGAAGCTTTTAATTCACCTGGGAGAGAGCTCCTATTCTAAAGGTGTAAGTCAGGAAGTTCTGCTTCTGAAGCACTGCATATGTGGTCAGCTGTTTCAATATTCAAAGAAATGTGATCACTTTCAGCCCATGTTTTTATTATTCATATTGCATTTACCCAGAGCGTACATATATAAATAAAGAGAAGCAGCCAAGGTCCAGTAGGGACACTCAAAAGATCCAACAAAAACAAGAAACAGTCAATAAATTGAAAAAACATAAAAGAGCAAGCTGTCACAATGTACCTGTTCATAGTAGGAAGAGGAAAATAACATCTGGTAACTGTAGAACATCTCTAATTAAAGCTTCTGGATAGTTCAGTTGGCAGCTGAAGTGAGCCCTGACATCTTAAGGATGAAGAGATAGTGCAGCAGAGTAAAGGAATCATGTGTGTAATTATCTCAGAGGGCTAAAATAATGTGGCAGTTCCATTACTTCAGAGATCTCAGTCACCCATAATTTCATCTGTTGAACAGATTATGCCAGTTTGGCACATCTGTGCTTCAGCAGGGACAGCCCTAAATTTATTTCATCTGAAACCTGTAGTAAAACAAGCAAAATAGCTATGGTGGTATTCTTACTAGTGGCATAAAGAAGGCAGAAGGGCCTGGACTGTGCATCTATATAAAAACCAAACTGCCAAACCGAAGATCTTTTGTTTTGACTACATACAAAAGGAAAAGCTTTTAGTGACTGGTAGTGAAACCATTTTAGGAGCATAAAGTTACCTCTACAGCTTTTTGGTGGAAGACATTTCTGGTTGTATTTCACATTCCCCCAAAACACAACCATCTTGAATTTCTTCTATTTGCCATTTGCATGGCTTCCTTTTACTAGAGCTGTGTATATTTGGGTTTCTCAGGACACTTTTTTCTCTGGGAAGAATTTTTACTATTTACATACTTAGAATAATATTTCTATGTTCTAGAAAGACTAGTAAGCCAGCTGGAGCATGAAAAGTGGTTCTGACCATCCATGACTGTTGGACACTTGACAGTCCTGCACACAGTCGCTCCATGGGCTTGTGTCAGCTTGGCAGTTAGTTCAGCGTTCTATAAAGATGTCAATGCAACAGAACATGCATGTTAAGTTCTTTTGGGAAGGCCTCGGAAGGAAATACAAACATTGCAGCTTCACTTAGCAAGAGTTTTCTGTTTACCTTTGTATGAGGTACTCCATCAGGTCATAGAACTGCCAAGGGGATGGAAACATGCTTTGAACTGATCAATCGGTCTAATAATGAAAAGTGTGAAAAACACAATAGAACTTAAAGAACAAGTCAATAGCAATAAAATTATTTGAAATGGTCTCAAAAGAAAGCTGATTCAATCCAGGATGTTATTTACCAAATTAAGTCCAGATCTCTTAGGTCAAATAATTGCACCAAAGCTTAAGTACAAAAGAAGATCCTTTAAAGGAGGAGACAGACAAATAATGTCTGATATAATTTAAAAATCTTTGGCTTTCTCATCCATGAGAAATTCCATAAGTAACTAAGAATAATTTTAGCAAGAATATTAACTCATAATTTCCACTGAAATTGTACAAACAAGTCACAAATCAATCACTAATCAATACTATTAAAAGAGTCCTTCCTTTTTCATTTTAAAGCATGAACATTTCCACAAGTGTGTGAAAAGGGAATTAATGCTCAGAAAGTTCAAGCTTCTTGGAGCTTAAACTGCAAAATAAAAGTGTCAGCATACTATACAATCCCATAAGGACCTTGCAATTAGTATATGCTGGACATTATGGTGTCACATTTGAATACTGTGAGGTGATTACAACTTAGAGGGGTCTCAAAGCACTCAGATATGCACTGGTGTCTACACACACTTCACTACAGAGTACACATGTGTTTTTGACTTGCCAGTAAATAAATAGGACATTTTATCTAAACTCCACCAGAATCTAATGAATTCTTTAATAGAATGAAGAAGGTCAAATGAATGTTAACTTGTAACTAATGTCCAGGAAACAAAAAATAAAACAAAGCAGAGATCAAGGTCAGAATAAATGGAGCAATATCCTTGATTTAGACTCTAGTTAAAAATCCCTCAGTCACAAACAATTTTGATTGATTAACAATAGTTCATCTACTGGAGGTCAGCCACTTAGCTAGCTAATTTTATTTATCTATATTTGCCACTAGGGTAGCATTTGCAACATCTAACATTCTTTAGGCAAAAGTCTATCTTTACCAACTGTAAGGCAATTTTGACAACTGAAGCCCCAGTGACACAAACTATTGCGGGTAGAGGGACTTTATGAAATCAAAAACTTCCTGAACTAAGATTAGTAATTCTAAAAGCTACAGGTGGATAGAAATAATGTGAATAAAATAAATAAGACCAATGGTATATCCAGTTGCATGTAACAAGCACAATTTAAGTTTTAACATTTACCTCTTTGAACTAAAGAAAATGCTTGGTGTGGAAATACTTGATGTTGCAAACACATGGGCAATTTTAAAGTTTGGAGAATGAAACAAAAGAAGTAGTGAGGAGAAAGAGCAATACAGAATGAACACAGGGGAAAAAATGAGACAAGTAAAGCAGGGAGCTGCAATTTGAGTAGATGTTACAGATCAGAGAGATGACTTTAAGAGAACAAAGCAGAAAAATTTGATAATATTTGAAAATGTCAAAGTAAACTTCTTTTCAAAAGAGTAGAAACAGCAACTTCCTTAGAGCTAGTTGAGGAAAGGCAGTTTTACATACAGATGTCACAGCTAAAATTTCAAGTATGAAGTGAGGAACGAGGAAACAAATCACACTGTTCTGAGTTTTGTTCCAGAATACAGACACATTCAGGGATAAATTCCCAAACTAATGCCTTCAGCTGTACAAGTCATTCAGATGAAGCAGTAACATGTCAGAGTTTCAATGTACAACTTCAAGCTTCAGAATACACGCATGAGAGGATGACACTTGACATGGCATTTAAACAGGACAAAACCTGGCTGCATTCAGCCAGCCTGTCTTGCCAAGACTACATCTTGATACTCCTACATGTGATTTTCTTTCTTCTGACAGACTCATCATAAGTAAGTCACACACTTACCAGGTATGTGACCTTTCACCGGCTCTGGAAGAGGCAGGTGAGTCTCCTGTGAACACTGCTATATTTGCTTCTCCAATTTTATGATCACTGTGTCTAGAGCAGCTCATAATAAGAAAGTCACTGGTAAGAAAATGACTCAGTCTTGCATTCCTTACCCATACCGAGGAAATGCAGGCTATTCAACAAAAATGTAAGGACAAGGGATGAGTCAAGCAAGGAAATTATATTCCTAACTCAAAGATTTTGGAAGTTTTACTGTTTATGCTTAATCATCATCTTCAATTCAGTATCATGCTAATCTTGTAACGAATGAAAAGTAATTTAAAAAAAAAACAAAACCAAAAAAACCATAACTTCTATTTTTCTTTTTAAAGGATGAGTAAGAAAATACTATGGACTTTTAATAGTACTATTTCCCTCTTGCAAACTATATTAATGGGAGAAGTGTACACTTTACTATTAAAAATCTGAGATGGCAGGATGGAAGAGGTGGTCCCTATTCCTCAAGGCTTTCTGTGCTGCAATTTCTGCCTTCAAAATAGAATACTGGGGTCACCATAATTTACTTATAATTGGCTTGTGGTTGGTATATCCAGACACAGAAAAAAAAAATTACAAATTAACGGCTAATAAGGGACATGTGCACACACAGAAGCAGTAAAACATTAAAAACTCACTAAAAGTTATGGGTCCTAACTCTTTGTAAAGTCTTACCTCCCCAAACTAATACCATTAATAGTTTATAATCTACCTTTTCCAATATGCCTAAATGATATATTGAAAAAATACAGTGACCTCACAATTACCTGTAAGGATTTATGGTCTTGTTTCCATTTCAAAAATCATTAATCTACTTTAGTTATAGGATCTTCAGAATATCTGGAATTAAGTTTAGCTTTTAAATGTCACATGGACTTATGTCATACATTTTAATATTTGACTCTTAAGCTTTAGTTCCTGTACACTGTAAGGAACTCACTGCATAAACATTAACTGCTGAATGCCATTGGTTTTGGTTTTTTAAAAAGTACAATATTACCTTGAAATGCAGAGTCAAAACCAGAGATGAAGTGCAAGTCATGAATGCATGCATATTTTGCCTTCTTCCTGACAGTCAATAAGCACATTTCAAATATTTGTTTTAAGGCAGCAGTCAGATGTTCATAAAGGATTTTGCACTTTGCTTTTTTCTTGTTTTACTCATGAGCTTCTTCAGCTGTTGCCCACAGCTGAGCAGCAGTCTCAGTGCACATACCAGATGAACAGCTGGGAAGGTAATTTTATTTATTTATTATTTATTTAATACTATATTCACCAGAAATGAAATTGTTTTAACATTTAACTACACTAGCTTAAAATTAGGCTTAGAGTTATAACCACATTTCTAAAAGCAGATCAAACATTCTCATTCCAATGACTAGGTAGAGAAAGTCCTATCAGAAGAAAATTTTCTTGAGCTTTGAAAAGCTTTGGCTTAGAAGCTTGAATGACCGAATGTTTTTCAAATATTGTGCATAGAAATAAATTGTTGACAGGGATGCAGATAAAATGTATGTATTTTTTTAAAATTTGACCCACATACACTAAAAAGTTATTAGGTACACAGCTGCAGAGGCTGATCATTTGAATTCCATGGATTTTCTGAAAAGATTTTGGGGCTAACAGATCTGCCTAATTAACCACTGTCAAATATGCTATGGGTCAAGGACACAGTTGTAAAAACTTCCTAGCCTAGAACTATATGGATTCATCTATTTATTTACTCTAATGCACATTAGGTCAGTAACATATTGTTAACGTATTTTACAATTAAACATGAAATGAATACAACCACAGGATGTGAAAAAGATTTAAACAGATGGCTAACAATGAATTGCTGGTCACAAAATGTAACAGCTTGACAGATGACAGATTGTACATATCCTGCCAATTTGGCAATATTACCTGGACTGGTGCTGCAACATCATGGCTCAGGATGTTTTATTTGTTTTGCTTTGCCTTCTCCTTTCTTTTCACTTGGAAGCTAACTGGAATTCTTGATGTAGAGCAAACACACAAGAACAAGTAAAATAGATACACAGCATCTCTCTAGTGCAAAATCACTACACGGCCCACAGTACTCTACCATTTACAAGAAATTTCCTAATCCTAAAGTTCTTTCAGAGAAAATACATCCTAAGGAAAAGTTCATGGTCAAGACAGTGTCTGACTTTCAGGAGTAGTTGAGACATGAGCTACCAGTGAGTTAAGATTTCTGAAAAATCAAGAGTTTTCCCCCCTTTTTTTATGATGACTATTTTTTAGTTTAGTTATTGATGTTAAAGAGAAGCAAAAAACATTACATCCATCTACTCTCCTTGAAATTTTTTTCTTGCATAGCTTTCAATTTGTTATTCAATCTAGGAAAGTTTAGACTTAATTTCAGACAAATTGGTACAAAATGTGACTTTTCCAGTTAAACACTGTTTTCATTTGTTAGTGAAAATCACCTTAGAATAGAGTGAGAATCATCACTTACACAATTATCACAAAAGCAAAAGAAAGTTGTATCAGTCTGTTGGTCTGAAGGGAATTTGGGTGAGGTCCAGATTCAGTTTTCAAAGGAGCAAAAGGAAACCTGAGTCATCCATCCAATTTGTGAAAAGTAATGTTTGTCCAGTACAGCATCTGGCTACATATTTCTGAGTCATCTATCATACTAGATATTTCATTGATTCGGTTATGAGTAAAGGTAAAAGAATAGAGAAATTAAAACCTAGTAAAATAATGTTCTCTATAAACAGCAAAACCTCAAATTGTGTAGAAGTAAAATATTTTTCCAGTTCAGCTTTCTAGCAGTTCATCTCTCGAATTTTAATTCTACCTTAAGGTTGACTGTGTCTGAATCTAAAAATAGCCCTTTTCATGTGCCATGTGATAGTCAGGTTCAGGTTTATTTGATTAACAGATAATCAACTTTTGGCTTAAATCCAAAGCTGGATGTGCAGAGCTGAATGCTCACTCCTGCGACTGGATTCTAGATACTACAAACCAAATGCTGTGGTTTATATATTACACATACATATTTATTTTGCATTGTCTCTGTAAAGTGAGTTCAACATTTAAATAAGAGGGGGTAGTGTTAAAACCTTTAATGGAAAATTGTGTATCAGAAAATTGGTACACCATAGGAAAACCCCACCAAATTAAACGTAAGTAAGTCATGTGGAACGTGCTTATCTATTGCTAATATTAAAGAGAAGTAAAAACATGCATGCATGATTTCACACACTTTTTAATAGGAAGGGAAAATAAGATAAAGTAAAACATCCACTTTTTAATAAACTGAATTCTAAACCATTTATTGTTAGGAAGTTCTTTTAAAGACTTAGTTATTAACCTATGCAGGAATTTGAATAGCATATGCTTTTCCTTCAATACCTTCCTGTATTTTCCTTGTTTTTTATTACACCCATTATGTAATATTACATCAAATTGACTTCACCATCAAGTTAAAATCTTCAATTCCATACTTAAATCTTCAATATGAAAAGAATAAAAGCTAACAACAAATAGTTATGCATTCTCTTACTGCATTTTATTGCAGATCCCATATTTGGATGACCAAACACAGATTTTAATAATAATAAAGTTATTAAAAAATAAAATTGACCTTTGGACAGCTTTTCTCCAAAAACTAATATAAATTAGAGAAAACTCAGGAAAACATAATAAACCAATAAAGTATCACCTTCTGAGGTAATATTTGGTGTTCTCAAAGCATTCTTGAAAACAGAAGGGTTGCTTTTGTTGGGACCATCTCTGTACATACACACACAAAGGTCCCTCCTAAAAATAGCAGAGCAGACAGCCTGTCAGCAAGGCATTATTAAGTCTTGCTAACTTCTTTCTAAAATTTTTAACTTTTTAACTGAAAAGGTCACAAGCATTGTGTTCCTGCAGTCACCTTTTCCTTTCCACCCTCTCCCTCCAGGTGAGTGTTGACAATCCTTTCCAAACCATCAATTTTATTCAATTAAAAGAAGCACCTCAAATTTCTTTGCATGCTTCCAATGTTCAGTAACAATTTCCTTCAGCTTTATCCAAACCTATATGAAAGATACACCGAGTTAAGCCTTAAACTGCACTTTCTGAATTATTGAGCAAAATATTCCACATAAAAGACCCATGGAGAATAGCATACTAGCAACTAATGATACAGCTTTTTCTTTATATGACTCAGTGGCCCCTGAGACTTAATATTTTTTTCTACACTCAGTAGAATAGTTCTTCCTGCAGATTATAGCTCCAAAATAGTAACCTGCATTATTTCTGGAATGAAAAACAAAATCTCAAACTGATGTGAACTATAATCATTCTTTACTCTGTCTTTTAGTAAAATATATTTCATTTAGCAAATGCAGACACTACAGTAGTACATCTTAAAAATCAGTAGTAGATGTAAGAAGGTCTCAATTTGACAACTACTTTATTTAACAGCTTTAACAGCTGATAAATATGTACCTCCTACAAAACAACTCTACAAAATATCTATAATATTTGGAACATTACTTTTTTCCTCACGTGAATATTGAATGGCTTTATAAAAAAGGGTTTCTCTGAAGCATCATGCATAGAAATTTTTCTTTTGTTTGCATTGAAATAGATGTTTGTCTACAAATCAGTATTGAATGTGTAAGATTAAGAAACAGGAAAATACTATCTATAACATCTAGAAATATTTCCGTGTTGAAAGATGCATAAAGAATTAGCACGTATGCATTTAAACTATGGGACTGTTATCTGCAATTTCTTATATACGATCGGGTCTCTTCTGTCTAGTATTCTTCTCTTCTGACAATACAGGTACAAACACTTGTGCTTACCAAAGTATGATTTTCCCTAGTATGCATTTTGACATTCCAGTATATCATGCTATCATGTTAAATCACATGCTTCTCTCCTTTCAGATGCAATCTCAAACGGGTTACATTGCTTTTAGTTTTAAACTTGGAGTCACTATTAAAGCACAGTGGGGAAACAATCCCAGGATATAGCAAGTATCAGGCAAAATTTACCATAGGACTTTGCCTAACTTTGCTTTTTGCTTAGAAAACATGCATCTGGTTGTAGAAAATTAAAGACTGAAATGTCTGCTTATCTGCCTCCCAGTTTCTTACTTTCCTGTCTCCATACTGTCCTCCCCAGATACACAAAGTAATTCCAGGTTGATAAGAACAAATAGTGAAGGAATTGCCAACTTCAGAACAGTGCTATTAATGCTCCTGAGAACACAGCAACACTTCCTGCAGACTAAAATAGAAACATTTAAGAGAGAAGAAAAAAATGCTACTCTTGTTTTAATTACATACAATAAGTCCAAAATATAAATTTTTATCTGAAGGTACTAATAAGTGTATTATTTAGAACTCAAATTGTGCTGTACTATAGAAATCACTTTTGGAAGGGGCCAATGTGCATGATCCATGCAACTGAAAACACTGGCTAGAAAGCTAGAGATGTCTTCTCAGTTACAATGACCATGAAAATAAGAGACAGGTTGCAACCTGTTTTGCTGTACAACCTTGCTGAATCTTCATAAAGCTGTATAAACAAGAAAAATGCTAATTATTAGTTAGACTAAACTGCTGAAAAAATTATCTGTGCTTTAAGTTAGAAAAAGGTTCAAAATGAGATGATGATAAAAAGAAATAAAATGGCTGTTCCATGAGAATAGAGAAGAAAATTAGCAATTAAAAATCAAACGTGATTGTTGGGTAACAGAGGAGGACTGACATACACAGTCCAGAAACTGCATTTCAATTTCTGTAATGGATAATTACATGTTAGGCTCTAAAGCAAATTCCTTTATAAAGCAATCTCTTTATCATTCATTATACATCCCTTGCAAAGAATACCAGGAAAAAGCTCTCCTTTTTCTTACAATGACTGAGCAATTACTTCTATATGGATATACTGGAATTGGATGTACTGCAGCAAACAGTGGAGCCCTTATGAGTATTTTTTGCAGTAAGTCAAAATTTACTATGAAATCTACGAAAATTTCATTGACTTTAAACAGTGGTCATGTGTATTGGGATTTTAACTAGAATGGTGAAGTCCAAAGACACGCTAGTAAGTCCAAAGTTATAACTAGTTTCTGCTTAATTTTTTGGTAGCCTTTTCATATTTCCAGGATACATTCCTTCTTTCTGACAGAACTGTCAGTGACAGAACACCAGTGGAGATGCATTTGTTTGTCAGAAAGGCTGCTTAGAGCAATTCTAGGGCAAGTCCTGGTTTTATTTATTTTATTGATGGTACTAAGTCAGAGCTGCTGGCTATCTGCTGCTCCTAAGACCGCCCTATTCAACAGACAATCTGTCCAGGGTCTCCAGTTTGGCTCTATTAATTTCTTTAATTTAAAGCCCTACCTTTGAACCCCTTTAAAGAAAACAGCTAACTAGCTGCTTTTTTATCTGTAATCAGATAAAAAAGGAAGAAGTTTTCCAAAGAATTTTCATGTGTATGACTGTTACATGTAAGAGCACAGTAGATCCTATTACAGTGCGTAACAACTTGTTGGGAAATCACAATGTCAGAATTTGCTGATACAAATTCCTTTGGAGACAAATCTACCTGTGTTTTCTCCAATCATAAAGAAAATGCTTCCTATCAGAAATAATTGACTATTGCAGCTATTTTAGTCCCACTGTCCCAGGTGATCTACTAAAGACTCCAAAAAGCCAACATGAGAACTGCATACATTTTTACACTTAGAAAAGTGTGGGCAGTTATTAATTCCTCTCAGATTCTGCTTTGGAGAACAGTTCTGAGCTGTTCCAACAAAAAATAATTAATCCCAGTGTAAATACTGACAACAACTAAAATTCCTGGTGCTGTTTTAAAATACTGTACAACAACAATAAAGAAGATTCAATCCAGAGAAGTGGGTAAAAGATACTTGCTGGCCACACACACGTTGTGGTATTGCAGCATCGCTGCTGGATGGCGGAGGGCATTTGTGAAAAATGGAATGCAGAGACCCCATGACATGGATTGCCTTGTCAGTACATTGCATCTCCACTCTTAGTTTGTCATGTCAGCACTGTTTTTTCCTGGTACCTCTACTGTTCCTTTGTACTGACAGAGAAGGACACACAGCACATTTTAAAGAGAACACTATTCCAAATAGTTAAATAATTCAGAAAAGAAGAGATTAAAAAATATCCTATGCTGAAGCAGCTACTTCACGATGAGATGGAGATTGCATATTCAAGGAAGGCACAGTCTGAATTCAGATGAAGCATCAGTTAAAAAGGTACTATCACCATAAAACAAATGAGTTGTAGCAAATTATAGCAAGCAGGATTATACTCCTTTACTTAATGATGTAGTGGCAACTCTAGTACAAAATTATAAAATCTATACCATGTTTCTTATGCCAGGCAAATGTAGTCAAAAAAGGCAGCAAATGTAACACCAACACTTAAGACGAGCCTGGAGAATTAGTAAGACTAGACTAGCATACATTGCTTCTCTGAGTTCTGTACACCATGGTCAGAGACAGGCTCCCAGACAAGACGGTCCTTTGGAGTGACCCAAATATCTAATAATTTTGAGTATAATTGTTTTGCTCACTCACAGCCCAACTGAATTCAAAATCTCCTCTTCCTTGGAGGAGGAGGAAATCTCTACTTGGTGGGAGTAGCTTGAAAGTTATGCTGCCTCCAACCAATTCTGACAAGCACCCTGTGGAACGGAAACCTGCTCTGCCTATGCACTCTGTCACCGGTATGTGTTCTACAGACGTTTGCTCCCAGCTGACAAACTATAGGCTGTATTCCTGTGACTAAGCAATTATTGACAAATTCTTGGCAATCGCTGCCCAAAATAAATGTTACGATTAAACACAAGGTCAATCAACAAAAAAGACCATTACCTCTCTAAGATGTCCAGTGATCATATTCATGTGACTGTGGCTGCAAAAGTACAGCAGACAAACTTGTCTGAGGTCACAGAACAAAACTAATAAACCCCTGTATTAGACAATGTTTTGTGCTTGAACCATATCTGGCGTTGCAAAAGGTTGTAGCCAATATTAGTTGAACTGGGGACTGTGGGATTTGAAAACCATTAAATCAGGTTACGGAAATGTTCTTTAAACTGGGCAGCCAGTACAGATGTGATGTAAGGTAAAAACCATCAAGATATACACTATAGAGCTATGATCTCAAAGGAAAGCATAAGAAAAATATCAATGCCCATAGATCTAAACAAAACAACTGTAAATTGCAGTAGATGATAAACCACAAAACAGGCTCAGAGGAGAACAGAATTTGCAAAGGCATATCACACTCCAGGTTACTTAGTTGCTCTGAGCAGTAAGAAAACAAAGCAATTTTGCCAAATCTAACAATTTGGGATGTAGATAAAAGTATTCCCAAATGGACTATGGATGTCATTATCTGTATTGTTAATGTCTTTGCCACATCAAGCAGACAGTCATAGGCTAATGCATTAATACTGGACACTGAGTTAGCAAGCTGTGTCCCTAAATCCATCTGCTTATTACACTTTGGAAGATTTCTAGCTGAATCTCAATTACACTTTCAGATGTTCGAGGAACAAAAACTTTTTCTTGCTTACTTCTTCCATTTGCTGCTAAATAAGCTTCCTTCCTCTTTGAAGTGATTGTCAGAACACAAACTCACTGCAGGGTGTAGAGCATGACCTTAGAACATGCTGCAGTACAACCCTGTAAGGGAGAATTTCTTCTCTGAAAGGGTTGTCAAGGATTGGAATGGGCTGCCCAGGAAAGTGGTGGAGTCACCATCACTAGAAGTGTTCCAGAAAAGACTGGAAGTGGCACTTAGTACTATGGTTTAGTTGATATGGTGGTGTTTGATCAAAGATTGGACTCAATGATCTTGAAAGTCTTCTCTAAACAATGATTCTATGACTCTATAAAACTAATTAAGCCATTACAACCTTGATACCCCTAGGTGTTTTAGGATCTTTCAGCATTTGAAAGTGGTCCCAAGAAAGATGGAATCCAGCTGTGGGAAAATTCAGGAAACAACCTTACTAGTAGTAGTAATGAAGTAATGAAGCAATATTACTTAGTAATACTAGTATAATACTTAGTATAATACTTAGTAATAATAGTATAGACAGCTCTTTCTGCCCTTCACCAGGAAACTGTTAACTGTTTCCATCTATGTCATCCTACCAGGACACTGGTGAAAGTGAGACACAGGAGACCCAAATGATAAGATACATCATAAACTGAAGATACTTCCTTAACTTACATTTCCTCAACCTACATTACAACATACAGTATGTGAGAAGTTAATATATTAAAACCAATTAATTTCTCAATAAATGGATTTGTAATGGTTATTTAATAAAAATAAAAAACTGTAAGTAAAATATTGGTTCTCTTTAGGCTCAAGCTGGATGCTGTTTGACACCTAAAGTGTCTGCCGTAAATGTCCTTCTTTCTGATGTGAGTGGGTATTTGGTTCCCAGCACTGGAATATTAACTTCCTGCTTGTGTAAACACCTCCAGAAAGAACCAGAATAAATGGTGGACAAGAAAAATAATAATCACATACACCCAAGGGCACAGATGTCAATTTTCTTAGTCTGACATTATTCCCACCCTTTTGTACAGACATGAAAGGTGGTTGCCAAAAGGTGAAAGCAACCAATCTTCCATCCTTAAATTTCCCAAAGACATTGATCTTTAACAGAAAAATAATAAAAGATACATACATGTATACATAAAAGATTTGTTGTGTTTCTTTATTGTATAGTATTAACATACCCCTTTTCTGCTGCTCTTGACACCAGTGGCTGTCCCAGAGGCATCACAATGGAAATTGAGAGACTTGACTCCTGAACACAAGTGAGAATGTGTTGTAATCTGAAATTTAAATGAAAATTACAGGTGGATGTAGAGTAGCTCTGGAATAATTAGGAGTCATGAGCTCAAGATGTCATGAGAACGTGGGGAAAAACGAAACAGAAAGAAGTCTGACTCTTGAGTGTTACAAGTACAGTGGACAAGAGTGGAAGGTAGGACTGAATGGACCTTTGCATTATCCGTGTTAAGTGATGTATAAAGGTACAATCTTCATGAAGGCATACAGTTCTGATGCCCACAAAATAATGATATAGAACTGTTGAAGCAAGTCCAGAGGAGGGCCACAAAGTTGGTAAGAGGACTTGAGCACCTCCCTAACAAAGACAGGCTGAGAAAGTTGGGGCTGTTCAGCCTGGAGAAGAGAAGGTTGTGTGGAGACTCCACAGCAAACTTCCAGTATCTGAAGGGGCCCTAAAGAGAAGCCAAAGAGAGACTCTTCATCAGGAACTGTAGTGACAGAACAAGGAGTAATGGGTACAAATTGAAAGAAGGGAAATTTAGACTAGGTATTAGGAAGAAATTCTTTACTGTGAAGGTAGCGAGATACTGGAACAGCCTGCCCAGAGAGACTGGATGCCTCAAATCTGGCAGTGTTTAGGGTCAGGAGGGATAAGGCTTTAAACAACCTGCTCTAGTGGGAGTTGTCCCAGTCCATTGCAGGAGGGGTTGGGACTAGATGATCTTTAAGGTCCCTTCCAATCTTAATATTTTATGATTCTATAAGGCCTTTTTCAATTAGGGAGGAACACTCTCAGCTTCTATTAAGTCAGGAAAATCCCAGCATTTCTATATATGCTGAAGATACTTGTGGGTATAATGAGGATTTAACTTCCAACAGATCACAGCACAAGAAATACCAAAGCATATGCTTTCATTTCTGTGGCACTACTGCACACACCTCCCCCAGCCTTAAAGAAAGATGTCAGAGGACTAGAAAAATATATTTCTTTCATGAGCACATGATTGAATAACAGTAATCTGTCCTTAAGATTATGGCACTACAAAACACAGATACAGATGAGATTGATTCACTACCTGTTGAATTTTGCCATTCAGTAGGATAGCCACTCACAGCCATGTCTGCTGCTGAAAAATAGATGACTCCAAACCAGGTCAGGCTGAACCAGTGGTTGACTCGTAGAGAGGTAATCATTCCCTTCAGTGATTATTTGAGAAAAGACCTGATACTGACAAGCTATCTGATGGATGAGGGGGGATGTTTTTCACCTTGTATCTTCACAGCAAGGGCAATGCTCAAGGTCTTGATTCACTTGCCAATTACAGCTCACTCCCAAGAAACAGGCTGAGGTCAAGACTGTAATCAGCTTCAACTGGATCCAAATAACCATGTACTTGGTTACTGAGACCATAATATTTTATATAATGGAAAACACTTAATACCATGATAACAAACTAATTATAGTTTCATTATTGTTCTTCAATTGTAATAGAAAAAGCCCTCTTCACCCAAGGAAAAGAAAAAAAAAAAAAGAAATCTGCTTTAATCCAAGTAGTGATACGATAGTACAAGGTGTTGTACATGGTAGTACAGTCCTGTATTTTCTTATTCTATGCACCCATATGACAAAGTGATGTCTAAAAATGTTAGTGAATATAGAAAATACACCAATATTGAATTTGGCACTTCATCATGTCAATAAATATTCACTATAGAACTTTAGAAAAATAAAAATCTGTGAATGAAAAGCTAAACTTTATAATTTTTCCTGAGTGCAAAAATATCTCTCTATAAATTAAGAGTTGTGACACTGCAGATTTATAATCAAAAGGAAAAACCCCAGACTACATCTTTAAGAAGGAACAAAAAAGATAAAAATGGAGGAATTGGGATATTCCAAAGATTAAAAAATACCAAAACATGAGTACACCTATATTCACAAAGATAAGTAAATGCAAGTAATTTTTTTATAAAACTTAATTTGATAACCCAAACCCAAATGGAACAGTTCTGAAGTAGTACTCCTAATCCAACATGTTATTTCCTTTTTTACGGCAGGCTAATTTAAGATGAATGAAACCACAGGAGGTGGTGCACTTCTAGTAATGCATATCAGGCCTCACAACAGAAGGGTATGTAATATGGTTATTTCAAAGGAAAAATAAAACTACCAAAGATTTTCTAATGAGCTCCTCCAATAAAAAAGAAAGGAATTCACCCTTGCCTTTATTTCTGTGTAGAATCATTAATGTGAATATCTCTAATGAAAATAAAAGATGAGCTAATTATTGCTTAGATGTATTAATGGTAAATTATCAAATATGGGCAAGGC
Organism: Scytalopus superciliaris; assembly: GCA_013400415.1. Taxonomy (NCBI): domain Eukaryota; kingdom Metazoa; phylum Chordata; class Aves; order Passeriformes; family Rhinocryptidae; genus Scytalopus; species Scytalopus superciliaris. The sequence continues at coordinate 653,236 of VXBX01009584.1, read as the reverse complement.
AGGGATATTACTTCTTACCTCTGATCTGTCTGAGATCAGTTTTGAATACCGATCCTCTAAGAAGTTTATTAAAAACTGCAAAAGGTTTGGAAAAGAACCACAAAACTTATTTTTGAACCTGGAAAACAAATGGTACAAGTACTAATGGTGCAAGTTTTACTTAGTTTCTGAGAGAAAAAGGTGAAGTTCCTAAACACAGATTAAAAACTCATCTACAAAGATTAAAGATATCAGATGCCACACACTATGTTAAATCTAATAAAAAAGAGGCAAAGGTATTATACAGGTAGCTCTTAGGCTAAACAGCAACAAGAGCCTAAAACAGATATTTTCCTCGCATTGAAAGTAATCAATGCTGGGCCAGCTTGTGAAAGGATGTTGTGATGAACCTTTAGCTTGGGTTTTTACAGTGAGATTACTTTTTAAACAGAAATGTTTTGAGTCTACCAATTTTTGGTTCAGTCAAAAAAATTGTAGCACCCAGAAAGTGAGCTTCTTATAACAGTCTTGTAGGAGACTGGGAAGGAAGTAAATAGAAAAATAAGTAGCCTTTAAACTGTAACTTTTAATAGATTGATAACTCAAAAGTGAGTCATATTCTCACTGAATGGGTCAGCATCTGAGCTGACTGAGAATACCTTCCTGTCTTAATGACATTTTTATTGTTGCTGAACTATTAAAGCAATTTTCATTGTGAGCAAATGAACTACATTTTGTCATATCTCAATTACCAACTTGCTAAACAACAATTTCAGCACCCTACTCTGCCTTCAGTTACACATCTTTACTTCTGAAAACAATTACTCCTGTTCTGGTAATCTGATTCATCTCAGATTGCTTATCCAGTCCTATAACTGGCTAGAATGCAAACTGTGATGATGAGTAAGAGGAAAATTAAAGCAATTTATATTATGTTTAATAAAATATACATCATGAGTATATTAATTTCTGTCTGAATATATTAAAAATTTATAAAACTCAACTGTGTTCAATTCCTTTTATCACCAGCTGTGAGTTACAACTGAAGCAAGGCAGATCTCCAATGCACCGCCTGTCCTTGTGATCTTTCTAGGTGTTCAGTGGCAAACTTGATATTTGAAGGTACGGGTACTCTTACTGTCTTGCAAATAGCAATGTAAATCTCAGACTTCAAAGGAGGTAACTCAGATAGCATGTTAATATAATTTCAAAATTTAACATGTATATCCTAAGGCTAAATAAAATCTGACTCAGTGTGAAAAAAAGTTATTTCTAATGAAAAAATAGTCAAGGACTTTTTTCAGATGACAGATTATTTTCCAAGTAGACAGACTACACCCTCCCATAGGGCAGACTATGGTCTTGCTCTCCAAGGGATATAATATTCACTACACTTGAGTATTATGGATTATCTGCAGAAATTTGGGCTTTCCAGAAATATCAGGTTCACTATATAGGCACTAAAAGATAAATCTCTGCCTGCTTTTTAGGTGCAACAGTTCAGCACAGGCTGTTACCATCAGAGAAATTTATGCAGACCATTTTGGTTCTGTTGTTATTCAAAGTTCCTCAGACACGGGCAAGAAGCGGCTGTATGTAGATGATTTTTTCCACCAACAGAAACTCTTCTGGCTCTTTCACAGCCACCCCATCACTTGGTAGAGACACAGGAAAACACTGATTGAGCTTCTTCTACCAAAATAATAGATCAAATTGTAGGTGGCACTTGAAATCTCAAGCAGGTATTTTCTAACAAAATGCATCTGTTAAGCAACAAACACCATGTGAGCTGCAAGATTACTGTCTGATCTTCTGAAAAGACTTTGAAAAGCAGGATGGGAAGAAAGAACAGTTCATTTCTGGGCCTCAGGGATATGACATGCAGTCTCACCTTGTCAAGGTATTAAAGGAAATTGTGGATTAAACTACTTCAATACTCCTAATGGATATGGCACATAAGCACACATATTTGTATAATTATCTTTAATAGGAGAGAGGGCATAAGGTTTTCTAAATGGAGATAATAGTATCAATTAACCTTGAAATGTACTGCATTGGCTTTGAAGTATTTGTAAAGTAGAGTAAGTTTGTTTTAATATGTGTCCTCACAATGCATTAGGGGACTTGGACTGTTTTTCAAATGCTAATCTTGGCAACAACAGAGTTTGACAATCCTGTAATACAGGCACAACATTAATGTATGAGTTGAAGCATTCAAAAGTATAGGTATTACTTACAACTACTTATGTAAATTGGATACTTTAGGTAGAAAAATGGCATGGTTGAGGACTCAGGTGTAAGAGTAGTTTCTGCAAGAAGTCTCCTATGAATTAAGTCATTTGTACTAAGCTAGAGACAGCGAGTATGGGAAATGTAAGGGCTGCAAAAGGCATCTCTCTCTTTCTATGTGTCTCAGCAAATATTCATGCAACTGTGAGGTGTAATACTCCTTGCATATTGCACATAACTTATCTTTTTCCTCACCTTGCAAGTAACATATTTTACAGGTTTTAGGTTGTGGGTCATTTTGACATTCTTTAGATCTTTTTCCCTCCCCTCTCATCACATGTGTCCACAGAAACTCCTATCTTTATATTTGGTCAATCCCATTAATTATTTCAATACAAGATTATGCAATTCTGTAGCTGTGTAGGTAATGGCATGATTGTCTTTATAACAGCATCACGGAACACAAAAGGTTGTCAGCTTGATGAAAAAGCGTAACAGGGAGACCAAAAAACCCAGTATCAGATGGATTTGATGTAACTCAATTCTGCTTCCCTCCAAAAGAGATATTTAAATAAAGCTACTTATAGAAAACATAATTTGGAAATTAGGTTTGTCATAAAAGGCAAAACCAAATGAGACTTACTCCAAGTATAGGCAAAGCGAAAAGATGAAACAGGTATGTGTGGATACCTCCCTATTAAGCCTTCCCAAGGTAGGGGCAGACCCTGAAGTACAATAGTCAGTTCTTATGTATCTACAACATTTGGTGAGTGTTATGTATTATCATAATATCATAATGCTTATGTCCCATAAAGATATTTTCCTTAATGTCCTAAACAAATTACTTCTCTGGTTACCCTTTTTCTCTTCTGCTTCAGATGTATGGGTTTATTTTGTTGGAGTTTTCTGCGTTAGAATTTGTTGTTAGTAATGAGTATTAAATTTTTAATTGTCCTTCTTCTATGTAAAAGTACTCAGTATTTCCTGGAATAACTTTGATATTGAGAAATAAATATCTGATTAATAAACAAGTATTCACCTGATGTAATCTCCTTTTCTTTCATTATCTCACATAATCAACAATAAGAAAACAGCTGTTCTTGCCCACTTTGGATGATCAAAATTTTGTCAGTTTGGACTGCTGATCCAAAAAATAAAATGTGTCTGGAGAACTATATATATTAGTGCTTCTATAGTGTTATTACAAAAAGATAGAATGGGCTACCAGAAATGAAGTTTGGAAGCTACAATCAGAAATTACTTTTAGAGATCCCACTGGGGAAAACGACCGCAGAATGGAAAAACAGAGATGTTGTATCAGATTAGATCATCTGCCTCATTAGATTTAGGCAGCATTCAGTCTGGCTGGACTGAACTTTCTACCAGGTATTGAACAATTAATCACCAGAGAAATAGGTCAGATAACTAAAGGAAGAACTCTCCTATTAAAAAAACCAAACCAACACACAACAAAACCAAATAACAAGACCTAAAATATATGATTTTCTTTATAGCCTTAAAAATATATGCAACCATTTGTAATCTTATATAAATAAATTTAGGCAAAGAATTCTGCAAGGAGTCACAGGGTAATGTGAAAATACAAACTATAATCCTAAATAATAAACATACTTTCAGTGATGCTGCCTTTGATATAAGAACACCTAGGAATAAAATGATTAAGCAAATCTAATTGATTTAATCTAACAAAAGAAAAAAATCCAGGAAAAAATCAACTACTCTTTCTTATTCTGTGAGTGAGAGCACGTGAAGGTAAAAGAAATGGAAACCAGCCACTTTTCATGTGATTATTGTGATGCTGATCCTCGAAGGTCTACCTGAGACAGATCATGGAATCTTCAGCGAAGTGAGAACACAGCATATTGCTCAGAGAAGAGCTAAAGCATCAAGCAGAATAAGTTAAAAATAGTGCAAAGTTCATAATCATGACAATGTGAGGACACACTGAAGCCTAAACCCAAGGGTTTTCAAAGGGATCCAATTAAACTACAGACTACAATAACACATCTGAACTATGATGTTAGGGACACACCAGCTGGAAACCACACCAAATAAAGTTCCTAGAATTTGGAGTTACCCTTTTCTAAGAAAAGAGACATTGAGTTAAATCTAAGTTATATGTTAAGTATCCTTAAACTAGAAAGACATGCAGACAAAAGTGGACTGGAAGTTAACAGAAGGGCATAAGGGCCAAAGCTGAGCATCTCTGCAGTGTATGTGAGCAAAACGAATGCAGTCTGAATTCAAAGTGTGTGTATCTAACACACATGAATTCATATATCCTTGGTGTTCCAAAAAGACTGATGTTCTGAAGCTGAGGAATATTTTGAGTGAAGGAGACTGATGGGAAAATCAGCCAGAAAATAGAGAAAAAAATAGGAATTCTGTAGGAAAATGCATCAGACAGTCAAAATGTTACAAGCCTGCAATAAAGAGAGAAGCTTTAGAAAAAAATACAGTTTCCTTCCATGGTATAGTAGCTAAATTACTTATAAATNTATATATATAAAATTTACATATGAAATTAATACTTCTTTTTTTTTCTAAAAGGTTAATTATAAGCTAGTGATTTTGCAAAAGGTATTGATATCTCAGGCATCGCTTCAGTTTCAGTGTTTACATCTGTGGATGTAAAGCACTAGACATGCACATTATCATTGAGTATGACAGCAAGCATTGAGAAAAGACGCCAGTCAGTGGATCCTCACCTGGGAACACCAGAAGGTTTTTCAGCAACAAAGGGCCAGCTTTCAGAAGATGACTCAGAGATGACAGACTTCTTAAAGTAGGCATCTAAGGGCTGAAGGCACTTGTTACAAATTCCCGTGGCTAGCAAGTTTCTTTTCTTACCTGAGTATTTCTAGTTTTAAACTGTATCCATTAACTAAAGCTTCTAGCATGAAAAATGGGAAGAGCTTTGCTTTTACTCATTCTGCCCAGCAGTGGCCTGCTGACCAGTCACGCAAGATGCTCACATGTGCGTAATTCCAAATCAACTACAAGACACTGTCTACAAATGACTTGTTAGTGCTGTTTGAGCTAAATACTTAATCAAGAAAAAGTTCACTGGAGTTCTGTGTTAAAGATTTCTATCTACTGCTCACTCATCCACATATGAATCATTGTTTCAACAGCTGTTTTAATTCAATTTATCTTGTAATCTATGAAGGCTTGATTGAACAAATTAGTTCTAAAGAATGCCTGAAATTACTAATACTAAAATTTCTATCATATCTTTTTCTTTTGCATACTGTTAGCTCTGCCTAATCATTTCACATATGAATCCACATTTGCTTCCGTACTTTATAATTCTGTGCATAACTCTCTCTGACATCCAGACCAGTCTTAAGAAAATAAAAATGTCAAAAAAGCCCCTATATTTATTACAAGCTATTTCTAGGATGCAGTGCTAGTCATTCTGAATCTTCTGAAATGAATATTGAGAAAAAGCTTGACAGAGCACTGGATCAGGCTGCCCAGAGAGTTTATGGAGTCTCCTTCACTGGAGGTATCCAAAGCCTGCCTGGACATGATCCCATGCAACTTGCTCTAGGTGAACCTATTTTAGTGGAGGGTTGGACTAGAGATCTAACTAACCCAGCCTCCAGAGGTCCCTTGCAATCCAACCATTTTGTGATTCTCTGGTATTACTCCATGTCTATCCATGAAGAACACTGTGAAAATGTTGACATTCCCAGAAGATCATAGCCTGGTTGACAAAACATCTTCAGTGGCTGTTAGTTTCAGAGCAACCACAACAAACCACATTTCCAGTCATACCCAGTCCTTGTCAAAAATAATTGTAAATATCACAAGTAACTACCTATGTATCAGTGGTTTTGCTCTGTTTTCCAGCTGATGAGTGGGAAGTTGTTAATAGCCAAGATTATTAAACTGGGATTAAAAACTGCTTTGACATATTAGAGGAAACAAGTGTTTCAGCAATTTAGCTGTTATTACAATTTTAGCTACAGAGTTCTACTACTGCCACTCTTGGGGGTCCTAAGCAAGAATATTAGATAGATACCAATAACAGAGATACATGTAATCCACATGTTAGAGTAATATATATGGCTACTTCTATGCCATTTTTTTCTGTCAAGAGATACAAACTGGTATAAGAGTACTTCCTAACAAAGAAGGTATTTCTGTGTAAATTTTTTTTTTCAGTCATATAATTCAGATTTCCTTTCTGAACCATATACCTAATGGTGTAGGTTTCGATTATCATCTTGATGAAGTTTATTTTTCAGTTTATTTAATTAATAAGTGATTTAACTTCTGAAAAGAAACCTTAGCAAAAAGAAAACATTTTAACTTCAGACCTCATGATGCTTCTATCTCTCTGCCTCCAACAAGGAAGGTATTCACATAGAAAACCTCTTCCATACCTTCATCAAGTTTATATGAACATCACAAGCTTTTCAGAAAAGTACTGAAATATACTAAAATCTTATAAATGGCTATCCTGAGTATTGCATAATATTGCTTCAAATGGTTACATACCATGCATATAGCTGACTCAGTTCTTCTATCTCAATGTACTTGTGAATTACTTTTGGAAAAACTTGCCACACAAGAAGAAATAATTTTAAATCGATATCTAGGTATGTCTAGGAACAAATTTTCCTGATTAGGTATCAATACATTACTCTCTACTTCTAATAAATTACTGTTTTAAAAAATCAGCAAAGTTTATCAAGGAAGACATAACCTAATTTATGAAGAGTTAAATATTTAACCTAGAGACAAAGCCTGTGCAATCCACAACCCCTGAGAGTGAACAGATCTGTTCTGCTACTTAGCACATTAGGAGCTGTCATACAATATTAAAAACATCTATTTGAAAATATTTTTGTAACAAAAATAAAACCACTCAGCAGTCAAAGGCAACTAGGCAAAACCACAGAAAGCATACTGCAATCTAAGTGAGTGCAATACATCATAAAATAATATTTAACCGAGAGATAAAGTCTCTGCAACCCACAACCTAGGAAAGTATATAAATTTATTCTGCTACTTATCACTTTCACAGCTGTCATACAATATTAAAAACATCTATTTGAAAATTCTTCTCCTACAATAACAGAATCACTCAGCAGTTGAAGGTTATCAAGCAAAACCACAGAAAGCATAATGTTATCTAAGTGAGTGGAGTACAAGTATAAGCAAGTATATACAGTATTTATTCTGAAAATTCTTTATTATTTTCATAATGAAAATGATTGCATATTACAATTATTATACACATAATGTGTATCGAAGACTCTGAAGAAAGCAGAGTATTGCTTACACTTATGATACTTATTATGACACTGAACAGAGGAGAATGAGTTTTTGCTCTCGACTTACACCAATTGCACCTAAGTCTTCCAAATTAACGTGGAAGTGTTTCACAAAGTTCAGAATCATGACAACTCAGTGTAGGAAGGAAGGTAAGTCATCTTCAGGCTTTTGCTACCACAACAGGGACACGATAGGATTCTGAAACCTCAAACACTAAAAAAGCTTCAGAATGATTTACAGAGTTCACCTATAGCATTCTGCATTGGATACACTGTGTTTCAGATTATTACTGACTCTGATTTCCAAGTAGATGTAGGATGTGTTTTATATATTATAAACTATTAGTTTGTGTGAAACATGCAAAAATATTTCATTGGGATATAATTAACTTGGGGGGATGGAAGGAAGGGAGAAGGGGGAAGAAAGAAAAGAAGGGATATAGGCTATCCAAACCCAGAAAACTACAAATGTCTTTATAAACTCCAACATTTTCAGAAAGCTGTTACCAACTTCAGTGATTTCCAGAAAGGCACATGGATCATCTGACTACATTTGCAAAAACTTTTTTTTTTCTTAACATTCTACTTAAAAGTTTTTCTAACATTTGCACAACTTTACAATGTATGTACTTTTCATTCATGAGTGGAAATTAATAGCCTTGATACTTATTAACATAATACAATTCTTTAACTTCCTTGTAAAAGCATAAATATCTTCTTTATTTTTCTGCTGTCATTGGTTCAGACCTTTAAACCTCAAGTTTAAGAAAAAAATGGTAAATAAATCTGCACTGCTCCTGAATTATGAGAAAAAAAATTCATCTGCCTGTGAAATTTAGCTAAGGTCCATTAACACACATTATTGTTTGTATCTATTACTACATTCCCATATAACAAACCTCTTTTTTTTTTTGGTCATTCACAAAAGTTGAACATCACAGAGGAATGGGGCATATATGTGCCCCATGTGGTTTCCTCTGGCTGGCATGCAGGAAACCTGTCCTGCACTAGGTAAGAAGAAACTTTAAGACTCTATGCACACACAGACTGCCAGACTTTGGCCACTGAGGCAGGCAAAACATGCAGCTGCACAAGAAACTTATTTCTTACAGAAATCTTACAACCATTTACAGGCACCTGCACTATATTTTCAATTGTCTTTCTATTATCAGCTTCTCCACCCATAAAAACAAGGATAACAATCAAGTGACATATTTTACTGGGAAACCCAACCAGATGTGACAATCAAACTTAGAGCAGGCCCGAATATCATGAACAATCTAAAAAGTAAATGTGGATTTCCACACCCCCCCCAACCACTGCAGCCACTACTGTTGGAAATAACTGTTATCATAACATTTCTCAAGTTGATTGACATTTCTATTTACAACTGAACACAGCACAGAAAGAATAGCAGAAGTTCATATATTTGAAGGGAATCTCTCCATTGTCATTTAAACTCAATAGAATTTATTACAAATTCTTTATAAAAATGCACTTGATAATATATTTTTGTTATCCCTGCAGAGCTCTAAGATTCTGTAATCAATACTAGCAAGTCCATGCAAGACAGCAACACAGAGAACCAGCTGAGTGACTTCCTTATTTAAAATCACTTGAAGAGAAGGCTGTCTTTCTTGAAAGCATTACATAAACAGGATTACTTTAGACCTTTCCATAGAAGCAAATTTTGATCATCTTTTCACATGTTAACACATGAAACCACAACCTCTGTCAACAAAGTTCTCCCTTTTAAAGGCATAAATATATACACTGTACCCAAATGCTAGTTTACAGGAAGATTTGGGAATACAATATTCATTCCTTCAGTATTTGAGAAACAGACCATTTCAGATCGGACCCTAACAGAACACTGGCATGCAGTGATTATCATTACATTATCAGCCATGCTCCAATCGGTGTTTTCTTTAGACTTAAGTCTTCATATGGTAAGAATAACAACACTCTTAGAAATAATGTAAAAATGATCAATATTACACTAGCCTTCACATATAAAAAGTACATATAAAGCATATAAAATAAAGTAAGCTGCTTGGGTTTCAATTTTTTTCTGCTTTATAAAGAAATAGTATTGCTAATAAAGGAGGGGATCTTAGAAAAACAAAGCATCAAGCAACAAAACTTGCACTTGATTGCTCTGAGTGAATGTTCAAGTTGCTTATTTTGAATCTGAGTATTGTAGTTCTTCCTCAAGCACATTTTAAAATGTTAACAGTAAATTAAATATTCAACAGGTTTTTAAATACTATAAAATATATATTTCTGTCTTACAACAATTCCAGTACAGATTATGCAAACATGAATAAATTACAAAACCATTTTGATTACATTACAATATGGTTTTAAGGTAATATGACTGTATTTGCCTTTTAACATCCTGAAATCTGCTTTGACCCCTACTACTTTACATTTGCAGATTTCAAACAGGAATAAGAGATTCAGACTTCAAGGCAATTACCTCTGCTTAACATCTAAGTTTACACTGGCAGTTTTCAGGACAGCAGTTTATTTTTCCTGCAAAATTAAGCCACCACAACTCTAACATCCACAACAGACAGCCACTGATGTGCACGCCGCTCTCGAAGTGACTCAGGTAGTGCCTTACATCCAGTTTACAGATGCCTCTTGCCCCGCTGCAAGAATAGCCAGAACAGAAAAATGACAAGCCACTGAAAAGAACTCCCTTACCTTCTAAACCTGATTCAATCAGCCCAAACTGTTCCAACACTTTTAGAAAAAGCACAATCACGATCAACACCGCTATCATTTCAAGCCCTTCCAAGTTCATGGTGAGTTAGGTCATGGTCTGACCACCGCCACTGAGGAAAGTGCTCTTCTGTCTGGCTTTCTTTGCAAAGCCATTAAACTAGGCGCGGAAGGCTCCTGCGAGGGAAGGGGGCGAGTGGGAGGGGAGCGGCAGGGAGTACATCCCGGCTAGCCCAGCAGAGGCCAGGAGAGGCGGGGGGATCAGCTCCGGCCTGCCGACACTGCCCGGCTCCAGCACACCCAGGCAGCCACGGGGGGCCGGCCGCTCGGGACCCACCTCCGAGGCCACCCGGGAAAAGGCCCCGGGAAAAGCGAACGATGCGGCGGGAGCGCCGGCGGCTCATCCCGCGGGCGGGAGCCGCTGCCGGGATGCAGCGGAGGCAGCGTCGGGCGCCGAGCCCGTTGCCGGGGCAACGCGGGGACCGGGCATCGCGGACAGCCCCAGGGAGGGGCCGGAGCGGGATCGGGATGACACCGCTGCCGCTGGGAAGGTGCACCGACGGGCAGCCGCGGCGAGTCCCCGCACCGCGCTCAGCTGTGGCTGCCTCCAGCTAGGCTGGGGAGAGGGATGTGTCGGTGGGAGACTTGCCAACTTGAACTTGTCCATGACTTTCTCCGGGTAAAACGGCTGCCTCAGTACGATGAGATTCCACCTGTTGCGTGCGGCAAGTAATGCACAGCATTTTATATTTAGCAGCACATTAGGAATCTTTTGTAATTATAGAACAAAAAACCAAGCTGTCTCAAATTCTTTAAGGCTTATTCTGTGGGCTGATTTGGAAAACAAAAATTGAAAAGAACAGATTGAGAATCATAGATGGAATCACAGAATGGTTTGGAAGGGACCTTAAGGGTTGTCCAATTTCAACCCACTGGCCAAGGGCAGAGACACCTTCCACTAGATCAGTTTGCTCAAAGCCCCATCCAACCTGGCTTTGAACACATCCAGGATGGGACAAGGAAAAGGAAAACAAGCTCATTATTTTTTGATTGTTTCTTACTTCAGTAATATTTGCTAAACAAAATATTTTCCATGGAAAATATTAGCAATGAAATACAGGACTATTGACCACAGGACTGAAATGGTATCTTATACCAGTAACAGACACTGGCCTATCCGCAACAGTTTGCAGTACTGGCACTGCCATATGCAATACATTCATGATTAAGGATTTACTCTTTAAATCCCTTAATAAATTAGCATCTAAGAAGGAATTTACAATAGAAAAACAGTGCCTCTATTGAAGCAAAAAATGAGCAGGAGTACAATGGCAACAAATTTAATCCTGTCTGGTACTGTCCCCCACACAGTTGAAATCAATTACTGCCAAGTGCTCAGGTTTCTTTCTTTTCTTAGATAAGATTAAAAAAAAAATTAAAAAATTGCATCATGTGAGAACTAACAGCAACTTCTAAGTCCCCCAGGTATACTTGCATTATAATGGGTGTTGTCATTACTGAAAACAGTGGAATGATGTGGGAAAAGGGAACTAACAGATATAATATAGGTACCTTTTCCTGTACAGTGGATAGATAAGTCCATATAGCATAATGTTCAGATGTCACTATTCTGTGATTTTTGCTCCAGATTGGACTCCCTTAAGCTGCTTGAACTATTTCTGTCATGAAATCTATGATTTAACATTCCATCCTAAATATTGTATTTGTTTCATTTCTGCAGGGAGATTTTTCCTTGGGTATCTTTGCCTTTATTTGCCGCAAACTTTCTCCTTACATTCTTCTTTCTCTCGTTCAATCTTCATTCCAAACAAGACTAAATGTCTTTCCCCTCTAAACCATCTTTTCAATGGCTCTAAGGAAAGTAGGTCCAGCTTTCCTTCAATATGGGACTAAAATAGAGTAATTTATCAGCATCAGCAACATCACATCTGCAATCTGTATGCCTTTACCCAAAAGATTGATACAAGCTGTGTTTGGGTACATGCATGTAGTGGTTTTGACTGAGGGAGAGCAGAAAAGTGGAAAGCAGAGCTTGTGATGGTGGTTCTGCAAAGAAGGCGGATGCCATGGCCCCACAAACCTGAACCCCAGGGCTGTCAGTGATTAGACAAACACACATGTGGAGTCGCAGGGATCTGCCTCCTCAAGTATCAGCAGAGTGAATAGTTTTTCCCAGAGGTGTAGGTCTGCTGCACCTATGGCTAATTATGACTCTTCTTCCAAGACACAGCAGAGAATTACAGAAGAAAGGAAGAATTAGCATTACTACAGTTTTACAGATGGATGACATAGCACAATAAGAATGATAATCTCCAGGGTAGGCTAGGATTTTGCAAGAAAGCTGTGACTAAACTCAGGTTTCTCAAATGCTGTGAACCAGCCATGATAATTCCTTTTTTTTTCTTCTTTTGATATACATATAGGTAATCTAATATGCAGTTTAAAATATCTTCCCTCATTAGGTCATTGCTTTTTAGAAAAACTTTATAAAACCTTACAATATTCCTCCAGTAGGAACACAAAATAGCATAAAGCTATCTCTGATCTTCACATTCCTACCTGCTCTAAAAATGGAGCTGACTCTATTGACAGGTAGAGTTACAAACAGCATAACATTATTTCTCTCTCCAAGTACCTTCCCAAACCAGTGAAGTGGCCTGTTGCTTTATTCTCTGCTTTCCATTAAAAAAAAAACAAAACAAAAAAAAAACCCAAACAAACAAACAAAAAAACAAACAAAAAACCAAACCCCAAACAAACACACCCCCCCCAAAACCAAACCAAACCGAACAAACAAACCCACCCCCCCCCCCCAAAAAAAAAAAAAACAAACACCCAAAAAACAACCAACCCACCAGACAAAAAGTGATCTTCATGTACCTACACAGTTTTATCAAAACATGCAGGAAGAATAGAGCTAACAATTGCAAGTAGTGAAACCCTACTTTTTTTTCTCTTGCCTAACTACACAAGCCTTAATATATTGTAGAATTAAGCTTCAAAAAGGTGTGTAAGTAGGAATGCAGGGAATAGGAATGGAAGGAAAGATAATAAATTACATGCCATATAGGTATTTTATACATAAGAGCACACAGCCTTGTTTTTCTTATGTGTAACTGCGAATAAAAGGTTTCAGTCTAGAAAGTGTTATAAATTCTGTTTCCTTTTCATCAAAGCATTTTGCAGCATTATTTTTTATCATGAGAGTAAATATATTAAACTGAAGTCTCTGGTTATATTTTGAGCTACGAACATATCTAAATGGTCACTTTGCATCTTATGATGGAGCTATAAAACACAACACAATGACTCCATTCACATTACTATGACTAAGATCCGTGGTGCCATTAATCTTACTGATATTGCTTAATGCTGTATATCATGAAATGTTAATGTTAAAAAACAGGCACAATCAATTTAGACTGAAAAATGATGAGTTGGTCTACAGATGGGAGTCCCAGTAATGGTTATATTTCTTCCTTACGCTTCCTTTTCTCATGCTCTTATATTCATCTGGATGCCACTAGGCCACTCCCAGATTTTCACCACAGCTTCCATGAGAAGAATCACTAAGCTCTGATATTCCTTACCACCTATCAAAATACTTTACGGGAATCTGGCCCACATAAGTCAAAATCCATTGGATTTTGTTTAAAACATTCAGATTACTGATCTGAGCTAACCTTAATGGCTTTGCACAAAGCAGTGTGGGATGCACACGTGCACTAACAAATTTGGGGAAGGCTATCCCTGGTGGGGGGCAGTTAGTGGTAAAGGTAACTGGCAGAGCTGGGTGCAACCAGGGAGTCTATGCATTAAAAGAGAAAGATGGAATGGAATGGAATAATGCCAGTGGGAGTCCCATGTCATACATAAAGTCAGAGACAAAACCTGTAATAGAAGATAAAACTTCTTGATTTTAACTGAGAAAAACATAGATAACATTTTCTTTTAAATGTAAAAATCATGATGTAAAGCCAGAGCAATCTAATGATTGCTTTAGAGCTGGTGTCCCTCCAACATATTTTTCTCCTATTTTTAATAAGAACAGCTTTGAACAAATATTCCAACATCCAATAAAACCATTAAGTATGTATTCTGTGTAGGTATTTAGAAGAAGTTTATAGTTTTTTAATCTTAAAAGGAGCAAACCCACTCTTTCCAATGGAGAAAATGGGCCAGAAAATCTTGATATATCATAAGTGCAAATACTTTATTATTTCAGCAGCTAGCTGTTATTACACTGTAGTCTCCCTTTTTCTCTCTCTTAAATTTACTAATATCATTATAAATTAAGACAATGAAATAAGACATTATTTTAAATTAAATAAATAAAATCTAATAAATCCAATTCAGCAAATCACTGAGAAAAAACAGAAAAAAGAGACAAACTTGTCTCTTTTATTGTAACCCTCTTTCCTAGTATATAATTAATGAATCTGAAGAAAAGATACAAAATGCTATGATGCATTTGGCCACTGTAAATGTAAATTCTTATAATGGCCCACACCTGGCAACTTTCCTATGGGCATTGAGCCAGCATGCCTTGACTTTCATAGCTTTCCCAGATGAACCACTGGCAGAAAAGGATTACAGAAATATTGCAGTGCCTTATTTCTGCCTTTTCACAACTTAATCTAACTTTACATCCTGAACTGTGTCCAATGTTTTTCACTTGTCACAACTCAAGGAGCTGACAGTTCAGTCTTGATGATGCATATGTGATGTCAGAAGACTACTTCCCCATCCCACCCAGGAAGCCATAGTTACAGATACACACGATGACTCCCTAAACCAAAAGTTCAGCCCCACATCAGCAGGCAGCAATAATTTTATGGGCTGTCATGGGGGTTTTATTCTCACCCAAATTGTCTTGCATTGTGGAAGCAGGCCAAGATGGAGTCATGAAACAGAAGTTCTGTCTCTTCACACTTGGTGTATACTTAGATGGCAATACACAAATCCTGCGCTTTTACAGAACTGACTAAAATAGAAAAAAGATATGTCCTGCTTTTCAGAAAGCATCCTTACATGCCAATTGAGATGTAGTTCCAGTTGGAAACTACACCTGAAGATCTAGATAATATCATAACATCACTCTGCAGAAGTTTTGGGTTGCTATAAATGTCAGAAACAACAAAATATTTGTAAATATATTAGTTGTTCTTAATAATCTTCTGAATATTATGTGTGTATTCTGGAGCACTTAAAATGGAATTCTATTTCAAGTTTATCCCTTTCCATGCAGTGAAAATATGGCTCCCTGAATCTGGTAGTGTGTATTTCTGGAAACTATCACACTAACTGTGACCATGGATGTGTCATTAGAAGACAGACATTTTCTCATCACGTTACACTCTGATAACTCTATCTTTGCTAGAGTTCCTTCAACCTCACTAAAAAGAAAAGAAAAAAAAAAAAAAAAACAAACTTAAAAAATGTTCAATGTCTGAAAAATGTCAGACAACTGTATTTTAAAATTCTCTATGAAAACTGACATTGAAAAATACTTTACTGTTGTAGTTCCACAGCTGAAGCTCAACTGTTTCTCATGATTTGTTTATGCTACCTCTTATTAGCAAGGACTTTTGTCCTAAGAAACTTAATGATTTTTCAAGTGTTTGCACTTGAGAGAAAATACTGATCATTTTCCAAACTACAGAGAGTCCTGTCACATAGAATTACAAGAGAATTATTAACTGTCATTTGTAAAACTCCTATGCATCTTCCACAATGAAGAACTAATGCAGCAAGCTTAATTTCAATTTTTGAGATAGTCACAGCATATCAAGGGATGGTGTTTTCTGATACTTGATTTAATTTTCTCTGAATGACACATGGACTCAAATAGCTCATGTTTAATGCCTCACAGAGCTGTGGTAAACCACAGGTGGTAGCAGGCCTCCAGCAGCTTATTCTACCATGGTTCATCACGCCTGTTGGTACAATATGCCCCACACCTCCAATACATTCAGTATTGAAGAAACTGTTACTCTTCCAAGGTGCAAGCATGTTAACTAACACTCATGACACAAGTAGTTTCAGTGAAAATTCCCTAGCCATGTCAGTCCTGCAGCCTTTTAACCTGGGTATCACCTCCAACTTATACTTTATACTTAAAAATCTAGTGTATATCTAATGCCCTCAGTGCAACAGCTCTAAGATTCAGTGTCTTTTCCCTGTCAGGCAACTAAACCTTTAATTCAGACTTCTGTGGTTTTGCTCCTCAACTATTGTGACCTTGTCTTTTCTGTCTTCACCAAGTGCTGTCTTCCTCCTCTTTATCCACTTAGGATACTGCCACAAAGATCATCATTCTGGCTTACCACTCCAACTATTTCAGTTTTCCCTTTGCATTTCTAATGGATCCACATCATCACATGCAAAATATCTGCCATAACCTTCAGGCCAGTCCTAACATACTACTGCCATATCCAGTCACTGTTGACTTTTTGAGAACACTGAGCTGTTAACCCACTCAAGCAAAAATTATTGCTTTACTAATTAATAAATTAGACCTTATTCATAAGAAATGTTGCTGGCTCTAATACAGCCCTCTAATACAACATTCTGAAATATAACTGCAATCCCTGTGCTTGAAAGTGTCTGTGATACACTGCATGTGGATGCTGACATTTGTTAAGCCACAACTATGGAGAGAGGGTGAGAAGTTAATGAGATAATATGGTAAAATTTTTATCCCGATAGCAAAAAGAGAAGACACATCATTAATAATTAGAAATATCGTTAATAATTAGAAATACATTCTGTGTTCTGCTGCCTTTTTTGCTACATATTATTGGAAAACTGTCAAAACTTCCTGCAGACTTCACCTGTGAACATTGTATTAAGTTGACTTTATCATAAATATGATAAGGAAACTTATCTACAGCCTCAAAATAAGAGACTGACAGAAGAGTTCCTCCAGTTCAGCTGATGCAGCATGTGGACATTCGCCAGACTTTTCCTCCTAATCCCTTGTTGGTTCATTAGTAGCTCACTGCAGACAACAAGAGACAGCTTTGCCAATCAACAGTAAAAATCACAGGAAAGCCTAGCTCATATGCCCATGGAAAACAGCTTGAGAGATTGCAGCAAGACAGCATTTTTCATAGTTCTACTTTAAAAAGCCTAAACAGCCACAAAACAAGACAGAACCAAAAAGCCAGGGAAATCTGAAGCTGATGTCTATAGAGCCTTACAGCCCGCCTTAAGCCCTAGAGTGTTGTTAGTCCAAAGGGTCAGTTCCTACTTTGCCCAGAAGTTTTTATTAAGACAAATGACAGAACAAAAGTGACAGATTCAATTTTTTTTGTTTTGGTTTGGTTTTCAGACTAGTTATACAAAGCTAACCAACATCAATAAAATAAATAAGGCGAGCAGACAGATACACTCAGTTTCCAATACTGCCCAATTAACCTACTTGGAGCACCATTAAGGAATCTAAGAAGTTTCTTCCTGACAATATGCCAGTCTTTAAATTTTTTCCTGCAGATCTCTACCATGTATGAATCTGATACCAACAAATCCATGTGCCTAAGCAAAGCTCGTTTCAGATTCAAACATCAGAGTCTTGGTTTTGTTACAAGTTTTGATTTGGTAGGAGGGTGATCTTATTACAGAAGCTCACTGAAGGGTGCATAAGGGTCCCTGAAGAATCACAGGGAATTGCACCCTTTTTCTCAGGGTGAAAAAAACACTTACATATAACAACCATATATTCAATAGTAATTTTTACCTCATTGATAGTCAATGATTGTTAATGGTTGTTTTAAATCATCTGGCTAGGATAGATGGACAGGTTTTTTTATGTGAACAACTGTACAGAAACACACGCTTGGGTTCAGCAGTCTCAGCAATCAGTCCTAATTAGATCAGTTGCATGTGTGGTCTTTACAGAACAGGTTTGAAGAACATTAGTGAAGCAGTACAGAGAGATATAAAGCACTGACATTTGCTAATTAAATGAACAGAAGATTTCTGTGCATTGAGCACCAAGAATTAGAGACTTTCAGCATTGTTAAATTCAGCAGGAATACTCTTAAACTAATAGGCAGGGAATTCTTCTTGTTATCTAACCTCTTTCTCCCTTGACTGTCTTTATGCAATATAAATGTCTGTATTACCACTTCCTTCCTCATTATTACACTCTTTGTTTCCGGTGAACATTTTTGTTTATAAAGTGGTCATTTGCATATACAAAATATAACTTGTTTTTAAACAGATTCATAATTCTATTGGTTCTTTGCTGATGGAAAACTACCTTTCTTTAAATTTGTATTTGCTGCACTGGTCTTGATTTACATCTTCTCTACTTGGATCTGTAAGGTGAATGTGGTTCCATGTGAGCTGGTAACCTCCCAAAATGGTATGAAGATTTCTGGAGCAAAGAGACCCAGTGGAGACACAAAGAACAAACAAGACAATAAAATTTGTTTACATATTAATCTTTAAGTGTATCAAGAAAGTGTTGCTCTTTCATTTTAATATCTTATTAGAATTTCTACAAGAAGCCAAGGTAATACTTGCCTTGTTTTTTATATTCATTTGCAATATATCGTGAAGAGAGCTCCAAATGTTCCTGGGAGTTCAGAAATGTAAAACAATATGAAATATGGCATTTAATGCACCTCATTTGTCAAAACAAACAAAAAACAAGTGAGACACCTGCAAAGCTTTACTAGGTATTTCTTTATTTTGCTTCCTCTGAATACCTCTCAAGTTATTTGATTGATGGTCAATCCCCACTGACCCACATTTTCTCCTCATCTGTTGAAAATATAAAAGGGCTTACCGAAGTAACAAGGTTGAGCACTTTAAGAACAGCATCAGAGGATGCATGAGGTGCATGATGGCCCAATAAAAATCTTTCACCCAGCTGTCTATCAGTTTACATGACAAAAAAAGGATTAACTTCGACAGGCTGCAGGTGATTAAAATATTCTGCCAAATAAAACAAACAAATAAAATTGATTGTTTTCCTTCACATGGAAGGACTTAAAACTACAAATGAAGCAAGTAGACTGTGTCTCTGTTCTCTGTCTGGAAAAGTACTAATGCTAAAATTGAGCTAGATAGGTTAAAAGGAAAGCCATTAAAGAGCTCATGACCAATATTTCAAGATCATCTGCAAAACCAGTAAAGTCTGAAACTAAACAGCACTAAAGAAAGACCTGAATGGAAGAAGGAAAAGAGATTCTGAAACACTTTCTTTTGCCCCAGCTGTAAACTAGGTAGAATTGAAATGGCATCCTAAGACTTCTACCTAGAAATTAATTATAGAATGAAATGTAGATTCAGCCGGGAATATAGGCTTATGAGAGGACAGGAGAACTGTGAAATTAAATATATACATACCTATATACACAACATGTGAGTGGCTGGAAGTAACAGAGACTCACATCTTACATTCCTTTAGCATTATTAGCACGTTTCAAATGCAAAATTCCTCCTTTGTAATTTCAGGTTGAGTTTCTTCCCTCTGAGGACCTATTTGCAGTGTTTTGCATCAGAATAGGAAACCTGAGCTCTATTCAAAGCAAACAGCAGGGTCTGGCAGAGGAAGCCCATGGGAGCAGATGTCAGTGGAGAACTTTTCCGAAGAAATGCAATGCAGCAACACTGATGACTGGGGCAGAGTCCACCACTTCTTTTCAGTCTTGCTGCGTATAAGGAAGGCAGCCCACAGATAGATGGCAAGATGAGTTTGCTTCTGTTTCCCAATATCCACCTTCTCCACAGGGTAAGTTCCACGACTTCCTCAGTGAAAGCAGAATCCCCACAGAATCGCACTGTACTGTCTTCCACCTCCCAGCAACAGAACGAGGCTCAGAACTTTTCCCATGGTTTTACTTCTAGACACATTGCAAACCTAAAGTCGTGACTTTTTGATGCCTGTTTTGAAATCTACCTAACATGGCCTGTGTACTTGACTACTAAATTGCTGACAGAGTTTTAGGTCTTTATTTTTGAAGCAGTATTTTCATCTCGTTGCTTGCAGAACTTTTCATGTCAGTAAAATTTTTATTCATCTTCTCCAGCTGTTTGGTATCCTTGCACTATTTCCTGATCACATTGCCAATCACTAACAGCATGTGTTGTTCTGTAGCTTCCACTTTTGAACAAAGTTCTTGTTGCTCTCCCTTGTCCCCAGCACTAATAATTTGAAACGTGAACATCAGATTACAAGGAGAAAATCTGCCTCCACTTTTCCCAGGTTCTAGTCTGAACTATTACTGCAGTAGAGACTACCTTGCAGTTGAGCCACAGATAACTGTATTTTGACAATTCAGTTGTGTATCAAATGAGTGATCTCAGATCAGTTCTTTATCCATGTCACATATTAACCACCTCTTCCCATCTGGTATCTCACTGTGAATAAAATACTGCTATGAAATACACATGATGCACTACCCATTCCATATTGGGATTCTATTATACTGTCTGTGGTCCACTACAGCTGTGTACACCATCCTCAATACATTACCTGTGACACCCCAACAAACACCTTTGCTGTGGCTTTCCACCATAACCTTTCTTAATAGCTCTGTCATTTCTACATAGGGAGATACGCTGGTTTTGACTACGGGAAGAACTGAACTTCCATCACGTGCTTTTTTCACAGATCCATGTATCCTTACAGCTTGTATCCTTGCTAGGTGACCTTACAACATGCTAATTAAAAGTCTGGCACGCCCAGGATAACACTACAAAAGAAAGCCCAGGATGTAGAATTTTTGCTTAATAATAGATTTAACCTACCTGCTAGTCTCTGTAAAAATAATGAAGTGGCTTGTTCTGATAAAGGGAGGGAAAATATCAAAGTATTTGATGCAATATTCAGAAAGTACCTAGAATTACTTTTAAAACTATGCTATAGTCCCTATACTGGTAAGCTGTGAATCATATGTAAAAAAAGACTACAGAGTCTCGGAGTATGATCCTAAGCTAAATATTTATGTGCTAGCTCTAACAGTATTAAGTTTCTGATGTCAGAGTAATGCTGATCCTTCTCAATGAGATGTTAATGTGCTTAGTAGCTACTTAATAATAGTGGCTTTTAGAAGTCATCAATATTAGGCATTTCACAGCTTCTCATTAAAAAAAATAAAATTGAGTGGACAGTAAAAGGAAAAAACATTTGACATTACAATCCAATAATTAACTAGGGATGAAAACTTCTGAGATATGCCTACAATTAAAGATGTTCTGCAGGCAGGGAAGGTTATCAGACTGTTCATGTGGTTTTAATTCCTTTCATATGGGGACAATTTTCAATGATCCAGAATAAATTCTGAGACACTTTGAAAAACTGCACAATTTGCAGGGAGTCATTCCTCATTCTGATGACTTATATTGGTGAAACTTGTTCTGTGCGCGAAGCTTTAAAATCCCTCCTATTCCCACATCACTACTTCATATTGTTGTAAAACTAGTAGAAGCATCAAGCTAATGATTTAATATAAGAATTATCTGAAAGGAGAGCAGTATTTTAGCAATCACCATCAGAGGTGTACCTAGTTCTGATGAGAGTTAAATTCATACAGAACTTACACTTTAGGTTTCAAAAAATGGGATCGGTGAAGTTGAATGAACCCATAGAAAGCATAGCCTATGCAAGATAACAAAACCATATTTGCCTTAGGGAAAGAAGACGTAAAATACAAAAGCAAAAAGAAGTTCTGAGACAATCATCAACTAAAAATATTTTTCAAAGAATTCTGTAAATTCTGAATTATAAAGTTGCAAAATTTTAAGGGATCTCAGAAATTCACCTAGCCCACTGTCTTGCATTGTACTTTACTGACAAACCTAAAAAAAATAAATTAAAAGACCTAGAGCACACACCCCCAAACTCTAGTACTTCATCACTCTGTGGAAGTTGAACCCAACGCAAACGCAGTGTTTTCCCCAATATCTTTCGCTGCTGTTTCATCCCACTTATTCTTGCCTATGCACGCATCTCTGTCCCTCACAGAAGCAGATCTGATACAAAAATTTTAAACTGAAGCTTACTAGAATTCTTTGAAGCAGTCACTTCATTTTCATACTTTCATATTATCCTATTTATGATGCTCTGGTACTTTTTTTTTTTTTAACCTCAAAACCAAGTATTTAAGATGTTCTGGTTATTTTTAAAACTTTTATTCATAACTGGAAAATAAACCAAACAAAAAGTTTGGGAAATGCATTTTTCCTAACATACAAATATAGAAATCTCATAACCAACCATCCAGAATAAATTCTAAATTATTCCACAGCTGTGGAAAACATAATTCTCATTAAAACTGACTACTGACTACTTTGCTTTTATATTATACTCTTTCAACTATTTTTTACTCATTTTGGTTAGGAGCTTCCCTAGGCATTGACTGTGTTATTATATACACTCAGAATGTCATCCCAGGTGTATCATATCCTAAATGATACGAGTTAATAAAACAAAGCATCTAAGCTTTACAAGTGGAACATGATTGAACTGAGAAGTCTGGTGGAACTAAGAAGTCTGATGGGGATATGATTTCTATTTAATCAGGAAACCACTAAATACCATTGTTTCTATAAACTCATTTGGCCCCTCAAATTCGTATCAGCTTCAGTCAGCAAAATTATCTGAGCTATACATTTTTTAATGGAGGTCTACACATATCTCAGACTCAGGTGAATACGTACTATGGTCATGTCCACTGAAAAGAAAAAAACAAACATGTGGTACCTGGAGACTTGCAGCCTGTTTGTCCATTGTACTGGGAAAGAAAGTCCTGCCAGAAACCCTGCAAATACCAAGAATGTCTGGGTACAATAGTTGTTTTGAGCACTGCAGTAATTGAAAGATAAATGAAATTAGGTGTATCCATAGAGTTCCTGACTTGTTAAAACAATTACATTTTTTTAATATGTAAAATTTTATACTGTTTACTCAAGAAAAGCCAGTGTATTTCTGACCTCATGAACTCTTCAGGAGAAATTCGTTGTCCCAGCAGAGAAACTGATTTGTACTGAGGGAGCTGCTGCCAACTATTCAGCATATAAATCATTCTTCTCTTGAATGTGTTGATCCCTCAGCAGAGATGAGCCCTAAATAACTGTCTCATTGCATGTTAACAGTTTATGTGGCTGGCTTTCAATTCTGTGTAATTTACTGAACACTAGAGAGCTTTATTACAAGGTTCAGGATAAATTAAATGAAAATCAAGTACAAATGAAGCATGGGTCATCCATGAGCAGAATTCAAAGGGATGCTGGAAAGCAGGATAGCATCTGTTAGTGTCCAAAAAGACAGATGGATTTACAGTGCATCTGTGTGCAGAAAATAAAATGGTTTGGCTGAGGTTTGGCTGTGTCTTCTTAGAAAAGAAGAAAGATGTCCTCATAAATTGGGCTAAGACTCATCTGGACACACTTTTGCTTCTGCCTTAGTGTATACACTTTCTCATTTTGAGTAAATGAAAGAATGAGAAAGCATGAGATTTCACAGAGATCAGAGGATTAATATGTGAGATGTCTCTCTTCTAATTGAAGGACCTCAGCTAAAGGCAAACAAACAAGCAAAAAAAAGCAAAACCCCCATGCAATCTGTAACACAATCTGTGAGCAACACATAAATCAGTGGTCCCAAAGGTACTGCGCTGAATTTGCTATTGGTTTGTAATACGTGGTCCTTTATAAAAGTACAAAATGGATGTAAAACTTTACTAGTTTAAAATGATACATGACATTTATTTAGTACTGGAGTACTAAACAGCATGCTGGCACACTCTTGTATAGTATTCAATATGAGTATGCCAGCATTAGAAAGGTGACCAGGTCAGCTCAAAACTGCAAAGCATGACTTTTCTCTTTTTGAAGATGATGCTTACAGTTTTAGCCTCCAGACTTATGTTTGACTTAAATAACTGAACATGAAAGAGTAAAGCGAGAATGAGGTATTCTGTACTTTTTCTCTACAGCTGTGTTATGGCCTTGCAGCCTGCTGGCTGTGCTTTTGGAAAGCATATGGCAACATGGATATGTTCTCTGTGGAGCACTTGTATTACTGGAGCCTGAAGGTTGGGCACTGATTAGTCTTATCACAACTGCTACATGTTCCTGTGCAAATAGTCATTAACTAATGCAAAGGACAGCTGACGAAGTTGTGTCTACTTGCTAACTAGTTTTTCAGATGTTAATTTATGTCTTAGCTTACCCAGGGGACAGGTATGACTTCAAGCCTTCTCTCCCAGCTTGTGTGATGAGGGGAGAGAGAGGATTCCCAGCTGTTAGCATCTGCATGGGGCAGCACAGACCCCAGTGGAAGCCTGCTTGGCATAACTTTTTTTCTGCAGAACCAGAGAAGCAAGGAACTTGCTTCGAAGAAAAGGCCTTTAGTCACTCTGAAAACAGACACCTTGTATTGTGGATAACTGTTGTCAAATAAAAAGTTCATCTTCCTAAAGTATAATTCAGTTCTTTAAAAAAGAAATTACAACGTTCCACCCTTCCATTCCCCCAGATCCCCCAAAAAACAACTTGGATTGAAACCCAGTGCGTTATTTAGGCTGGGCTGTTTTAATGTGGCAGATAATACCAAATAAAGGACATCCACAAAGAAATTCAGCTCAGTAGTTCTGCCTGCTTTAACACAGACTTAGACTGTCATTACATTTTTAAAAATAGAAGGCACATGAATAGGCATGCACCTCAGTTTTTTTGAGAAATGAGTCACAGCTTTTCAATTATGTTTCTTTTCCTTGGTCCTTTATTTTCAATTTAAGAAAAAAACCTTATTTGTACATCCTATTGCATCCTTATCAAAATCCTGTGAATACAGTTAATCTCACTTTATGTGATTGGGATAACAGCAATAATAGCACTGTGAAAAGCAATAGACCTCATTGTTACTGTGGTGTATTGAAGCAGATAATGAGATCTGGTATTTTACCTTGAAAGGAATATTGACAAGTAGCACTTTACTTGGTAAATATTCTTGGCTATGAGTCGGATTCTATGCAAAGGAAAATTCAATTTCTACAATGAATTCAACTTTATCAGTGTATTTTGGGAACTGCTTCATTTGTGTATATATTTGCTGTTCCCATATTGTAACCACCAGTACACAGGACTTGACACCTTCCCCAAAATCGCAAAGTATTTATCAAAAGTGTTTTGCAGGAATATTTGTTGCTCATGGTTAGATAGGGAAAAAAAATTAAGGGGTAAAGCACTCCTTTTCATAACAAGGTTACAGAGCTAAACGTATAATCTGCATAACCTGTTGTCCATCCTGGTATTCAGTCTGTCTGCTGTAATAAAGCTTAAAGTATCTACAACACTCTAGGTATTTTTGGTCACCATTACTGTAATTGCTTTAAGTATGGTAGGCTACTGTGAAAGACTGAAAAGGAGAAGGCAGAGTATAGCTCTTGCTGTGAACAAATATAAAGTAATCTGGAAAAGGCAGAAGCAGACTTTTACCTTATTAAATAACATCTGGCTACAGGGTCACAATTAAAGAGTCTCCAGAATTGTTTGAAATTTTCATCTTAAAGAGTTTCTTCACAAGGAGTCTCACCTATATTGGCTTAATCAAGAGTTGAAGCTCACAAACTCTTTAAATAAACGCGTGAAAAATGTTCTGGATGAAGTGGCATAGGATGCTACATGACATAATGGCTTATGGTAATACTGCAGCTAAAAATAATCAGGAATGCAAGAACTTATCTTAGCACTGCCTTCATTCCAACCTTTTCCCAGAGAATTATCAAATCTTGATCTAAGCATTGTGAGGAACAAGTGGAAGCACCAGAAGGAGCAGAATTCACTGCCTGATTGTTATTAACCATTTCTCCTCATTTTCCACTGTATTAGTTGGGCTAGAAAAAGCATTGGAGTTGACAAAAGTTATTTTTTCTATATTCTGGGAATAAAGAACAGACATTTTAATAACAATTTCTGACTTGATAGTAACACCAGAATCCAAACCTCAGTTCATAGCTCTCTACTGATGTTGAATGGAAGAAAGAAAAGCCTGGAAACACTTAAAAATTACCAGGTGATAAACTTTCAAATTCATATGCCTACAGCTATGGTGAGTTTTGATTTGAATCACACATGCTATTGGAACACCTTCTGGCTAATGCACAATACAAACCCATAAAATGCATTAAACTAGTAAAAAAACTTCTGGATTTTGCCTTTCCCTAAAACTGACCCATTACTACATATACAGCGAGAGCAGTGAGCTGGGACATATTGCTTGTACTTTGCAGAGGTGCAGTAATTTCCATGGCAAGGACAATCCCTTGGACTTTTACACAGAACTTCTGACTGCACAATCACACGGGGCCTAAGAGGACCATCTGCCAGAAAACTCACCTGAGTGTGTCTGGTAGACAGATTTCAGCTTGTCTCAAGCTACAACTTTAAATGCACTGCCTGATGTACCAGAGAATTGCTATATACATGCTAAAACTTCCAGGTTATCCACTGTACTCCGTAAAGTCCAGGAGCTCCAAATAAATCCCGGATTTCTGAAATTGTATTTGGCAAGGAGAGACTCCTTAAGTCATGACAAAACATTTAGCTCATAGAAAGACAAGACCATTCTACCTAGATCTGGTTGTCATACTTCAGTTAAAATGATGGCACTGCTTGCCATGAGGAATAGATATAACCACTACCAATGAAAACCATGCAAAACAGAATGCGCACTTATTTACTTGCTTGAAATCAAAGTGAAGCATGTATGTTTGAGACTGAAGCTAAAGAAAAATGAGCTACGCTTACTTTTCCCACCCCAGGCATTTATTTGAAAACCTGTAGTGTTTGTGTGAGAAAGCAAAATGTTGGATTATGGCAGAAGAAAATTCCAAGGCAGAGAGAGAGATTGTGATGGATTTATCTGTGTTCTACCTGAAAGGCCAAAGGGGATCTGATTGAAAGTTTTACCTCTCTTATTTGGGTTGTAGAAAACACAAGTTAAGAGAAAAGAAATATTCCTTTGGTGCTTCAGTACTGAGAAAAGTAGGAAAATTATTTGGCTCAGAAATGAGACACTCCAAATACTGCCATTTACCTATCTGTTGATATGCAAATTTTTTTAATCTTTAATCTAAGTTTAATGGAATAAAACAATTGGAAAGAATGCAGGCTCCTCACAGCTCTTGCCAGACTTCTCTGTTACCTGGTTAAGAAAATAGGAAGTTAAAAAGGAAAAAGGTTCCTATCACTACATCTACTCTGGGTATGAACAACTGGGAAAGCACAATATTTTAAGTTTTAAAAGCCATTATTTTCTTCCCACACTGTCTGCAAAGATGAAAAGACAGAATTCAATATTTGTATGTGGAAGAAACTGACGAGCAATTTGTGGAGGAAGCTGTGGGATGTCTGCATTAAACATGGAGGTATCTAAATTAAATATTGTATCTTGCTGAAGGAGGAAAATATATTAAAATGACAGAAAAGGAAAAATGTTCAGAGTTACGAGGATACTCTGAGGACCAGCTGAACTGAAGAGCAGGTAAGAAATGAAACATCTGCAGACCACAAAGAAACCTACTGAAGAGACTTGGGTAAGAGAGTTCACTTTTCCTTATTTTACCTGTCTTTAACTTTTCTGTCCTTTTTCTTTCCTCACTGAGGATCTTTTCTTTACACTCTCACCATTTATATTTACACAAATGAGCATTTACTTACATTTCAAATTTGCATGTCTATTGCTTTTTTGCATCAAGACCTTGGCAGAGGTACCTCTGTTCTCCCGTGAGAATTTATGGAATATACATAGCTCCTTAAATCCTCTCTGACAGCTTCAGTTAATGTGGGCATGTAGATTTTACACTATGAAATACATTTCATCTATAACAATTAAAGTGTAGTGCACAAGTTACATGAGCAAGAGACAAAGGGAGTGTAAAGAGTTAAAGCTTCCATGGTAACCTCAGCAGTGACGATGCAATTGGCTCATCTGGTCCCTTGTCTTGATTCCATGCCAACAAATCACGAACTGTCTATCATTCCACACATCTATTTTTAGAGCATCCTCAGCTTCCAATAAAATGATAAATGATACATGTTCACAGAGGGCTAGTACTGGTCATAGGCAGGGAAGTTTCCATCTGAAATGCATGCTGGAGCTTTGGAGCAAAACAACATGACAAAGGTATGACCTACAGTAAAATCAGATTAGAGGTTTTGGTCAAACTGCCCTTTGCTTTGCTTAGCAGCAACCTGTTCCCACTAAAGGCAGGCAAAATCTATGCCAAATATGATCAAATACACTTGTAGCTAATAAGGGAATTGTTCCAAAGGGCTAGTATACCTGCAGAGTCACTCTCAAGTGAGAGACATTTAGTAATTGCCTCATACTGGAGTAGTTCTTCTTTTTGTGCTTTAAACAGGAAGACATGCTAAGCGTGTTTAAATAATGATATATGACCACTGCAAGCACAGAATCTTTAATAATGCATTTCTCTGGGACACAGTCTATTCATGCAGGATGCCCAGTTAATACATTCAAACAATGAACAGGAATTGCTTATGTTGTACCAGCAATTCCTTGGAGTGTCTGCATGACAAAAACAACAAAAGGCAATACATATATAGACAAATGGGGAAGAAACACTGTGGAAGGAGAAATATGAAAATAAAGTCCTTTGGTGGTCAGATCTGCAGCAGCAGAGCTCTACCTAAAGTGCCCTCAGTGCCTACAGATGATAATGCCTTAAAGAAGTACAGCAATTCCTCACTGTCAACACTCTTTGCAAGTTTGCTTCTCTCTTTTTGCTTAACCTTTATCATGTTTCTCTTTATTCTGTACGCTCTGCACTGAGTTTGCCTTGCCCCTGTAACACTTGCTATACTTATCAAGTATCTCCTAGGCTTTCATGCCAACTTTTGCATAAAAACTCGGGTTTCTGTATTATTTCACAATATATCTGATGACACACAGCTCCATTATGTCTAAGCACAGGGAATTAACTCTATTTTGCAGGTTACAGATACTGATTAGCAACTAAGTTGGAACTACTGCTTATTCCCATTAACTTTGTATAATTTAAAATATGGACTGAAAGGTCTTTGGACAGGAGAGTGTACATTTCTAAAGCTGCAATCAGTCACAAAGTACTGACATTTCACTTAAAGTTTTTTCTAAATAAAGTCAATTTTCTGTTAGCGTTCAAACATTTTTCATGTATACAAGTGTACTTCTCGTTACCTGCAGGCTAGCAAACGGCAGTTTTCAGATGGTTTTCCTGACAGAACATATTCTGAAAAATCAGAACAGTAATTTAATTTCAATTCCTGTATTTCATTTGCTAATCTGCCTTTTTACATGACAGCAGAGAGCATTTTATACAAACAAGTAAATTCCTATTTTAATGCATTATAGTGATTAAAAAGCAGGAAAAAAAAAGGCTCATTTTTATTATTTCGTTTTCTATATATTCCTTGTATGAAAGCAGTAAAAAATATTGATAATTGAGGTATTATATACTTCAAAAATTACAAATACTTTTTACAAAAGGACAGATAAAACTGCAGCACTGATTTTTTTCAAAGTTTCAAAGAAAAATATAGAATTTTTGCTTTATCAATGCTATTCTCTTGTTCTTCTACAAAAGAAGTCTCCCTCAGCTATGAACAGGGCTTATTTTAACATTTAAGAAAACATCCATTTTATGTTTCCAGGCTACTGGGAAGCATTGGAATTAGACAAGCCAAAGACATTTCATAAGAATGGTTCACTTGCAGTTATCTTATTCAAGACATGCTGCATGTGCTTTGTAATGGAAATAAATCATAAACTTATGATTGTTTTAAAACAAATGGAAAAAGAAAAAATAATCAGAGAACACCTTTCCAAAAAACAGCCTAACATTTTTATAAAATCAACTTTTCAGCTTTCTTACAAAGCTAGTTATAAGTGTGTTCAAATACAATATGCCCTTAGTTCATATATCAGTAGAATTTTGTCAAATTGCTTTTGTCTCAGTCATTCCACATATTGTTTTGGCACCAGTAAGAATTCATTTTCAAGCTTATTAAAAAGTTTAGGGATTTTTTGGTGGGGTTTTTTTTCAGTCTCACAAAGCCTCTTAGACCCTTAGTATTAAGCTGACATAACTGCATAGCAAAATGGGCATCCAGCTCATTAGTAAGATCAGCAAGGACAGAGGCACTTTCACCATATTTATAAACACCAGGTTTATACTTCAGAGTCACATCCATTGGGAAAACTGCAGAACTCAGGTAGGCATAAAAGGACCATCTCCTGGGAAATGCCTTGGCATGAGGTGGAGCAAAATGTATGCCTATAACTCCTTGTCAGAAGATGTTGAATTATGCTGAGTGGATGCTTTCATCACAGAACATCTTCCTTCACAAAATTTTAGTTAATTTTTGTCACTGTCACTGCCAAAGCTCTAAAGGGAAGGAAGTAAACGAAGTGAGAAAGGAGGAAACCAGAAACCTGTCCTGCTGTTCACAGGTCAGGGAACAGTCTGCATTGTCTGCTCCCTGCTGCCCTTCACTCAGGTACCTCCTCCAGGAGAGGGGAAGGGATTTCTGACCTCTTTCAAATCCCTCGTGCATCACTAAGGAACACAAACACAGCTGAAGGGGAATTACCAGTCAGCCTTTGGAAAATAGGTATTTTATGGTTTATAGTTTTTTCTCCTGTTTTCTCTGTTATTCCTTTTTCATTCAATGCAAATAGAAGTATTTGTGATTTTAAAAAATATAAATATATAATCACTTAGCTGTATGTTGGCCATTCTGTCAGAGCTTCTTATTTTGTGTGCCACTCCAAAGTATTCTGTGAAAATACTGATGTACAATTGATGGAGGTGTTCATTTATGTATTATTGACACAGTACATATGTATAATTTAAATTCACAGGCAGTAATTCTTTGGTCCTCAAAACATCTAGATTTATTACCAGAATAAGTTTCTGTTCAATGTAAACAAGAGTGGTAAAATGAGGCTCTTAGAAAAATATTTTCTTGAAAAAAATAGATAAACATGGCCCTATTGATGCTATTATTAATAATTTGAAATATTTGCATAAATGTGAGCAAAGATGGATGACTTTAAACAACAGTTACTAATTAAGAGACTGAAAGAAATGAAGGACTAATAACACCTTATAACCCAAGATAAGCATATTAGCATACCGTATCTCATATCACTGTGGTAATGTCAGAAAGACAAATAATCCTAGTTATACCTTAAGCAGTACTGTAAATAATGCAATCAGTCACAGCAAGGAACCTTTGCTTGCTGTTCATTTTTTACATAAGCTCTGATTTTTAAATTAGGTTTGTCGCTGAAATGTATGTATGAGAACAAATAAAATTTGTTGCAACAATATGCAAGCTAAAGGATCTCCCTGCAATGGAGTTACTAGCTGCCATTTCCTAAAAGCAGCTAATCATTATGCAGACTTCAATCTAAGTCTTCTGGTTGGAAGAGAATGGCAGATCATTAGTAAAGTCCTTTTTTCAGATATCTTGCCAGAATAGCTGCTCGCTTTTTATATGACAACAAAATCTTTTCCAACTGAACGTTTGTGAGATTTTTTTTGAATTAGCCAAAGGCTAAAAAATTACTCACGAGGAAGTAACAAAAGTCATTTAGCTTCAGTTAGAGCTCCTTGGTGCTAATTAATCTGTTGCAACTATTTTGCATTATATGCTTTGGGACATGTGTTAAGTGCTGAAAACTAGCAGAGGCATGGGTGAAATTGAAATATTTTGATAACTTTTCCTTTGGATGAGCCTCCTAAAAGCAGTGGTCCCACTTTTTAAGGACTTCTCAAAACTAAGGCTCTCTCATAACTTAACCCTGAACGTATTGAACAGTGCTGGCACATTTCCCATGCACAATTAATGATGTCAGCTACTGTTCTTCGTAACAACCTACAATAATCTCATCCCTTCTGAGCATAGTAGTACTTAAAGGATTAATCAATTTTGCCTCCCAGTAAAACATAAACCTTAATATTGTATCTTCTATACAGAAATGGGGGAGAAAAGAGGGGGGAAATGAGGACAGGATTAAAAAAGGCTTTTCTTTCTCGTTCTCTGTTTTTCAATGATCATTCAGGATACCTTTGTAAGTACCGTGTCATTTTCTCTGTACATCCATACCCTTGTCCAGGGAATTTCACTAGGCACTGGAAATCACTGCATCCAATAAAAACAAACTAAAGTGCATATGTTAATTGCTGTTTTTCCCTACTCACCATAGGTGGGGGCATCCAATTTCCCAGGCCTTTTAGACTGTACTTTGACCAGACTCTTTGACCTGTATACTGACAGCACTCCTCTTTTTCCTGATTGAGGAGAGACCATGATAGTTTTTCTGCAGCAAAGTTGTGTTATGGAAATACGGAATTGTTTCTTCTCTGATAGCTACATGGAAGTGAAAAAGACAAGTAAGGCTCTTAAGGCAAATTCTATTTAGAAATCTGGGGAAAACATATATCAACAATGTGTCAATAAGACAGAAAGTCTTCAAGGACACTGTTTATTGTACCTTGGACAATCTCAACATCAGAATTTCAAGCTAATCTGATTTCTTTCCACCTCTTCAAAACATTCTATATCAAGCAAATTTGACCTGTCCTGCATGGTTAAGTAGGTAGGTAAATACTAGTAACAGCAGAAATGTAGTTCCTGAATTCATTGTACTGTTATATGTTGCTAGAAAGATTTCTTTATTTTAAAGAAAAATTTATAGTAGATTAAGCTCTGAAATGTACCAATAATCAAATATAGAATATGAAATTATTTATTTTTGAAAGTGAAAATTACTTAATTTCATACAGTGTAAGAAAAAAATATTAGTTTGCTTTCAAGTCAAAGAGTGCGTTTCAAATTCAGTAGTTCCATTTTGTAAGTCTCCTAGCCCCAAAACCCAAAGAGAAGCCCTTGGGAAGCAACACAATGTAACATGTGGATTTTGGGGGCCGGAGAAAAAGGGCAGTATTTTGTGGGTGCTCAGTGATGAGTGTTCCCAGAATGATGCCATCGGTTGCATTCCAGGTTCTGCCTGGAAAGTAAAGAAATAGAACCTCACTACCATTTCAGTTCTTAGTTTACCTGTCCAGAGCCATGAAAGGAAAAAAAAAGAAAAAAAGAAAGAAAAGAAAGGAAAAAAAAAAAAAGAAAACAGAATACAGAGACAGCATAAGGCACTACTACGTGGAAGCCCCAGAAATGTTCTCTTGCTCCTGAAAGTCAGATATTACCTCAGCTGTTAAAATGTTCAGCAAATACTAGACACAGCAGTGTAAGTCAGTACATCACTACTACTTCTTGCACTGGCTCTGGCCAGGAAAAACTAAAATGTGTATGACAGCTCCATCTTCTATTTGACAACAGTGACTAGCAGTGCCATTTGGCACATTTGCAGTAGTTCTGAGTAATGCCAGCTCTCACTGAGTAGGCGCCTAAAAAACAACAACCAATCTGACTTCAAATCAAAGAATTTTTTTGCTAGCTGAGACATTCACAAAACAGAAATATATCTGGATCAGATGAAATATCATAATTCATACAAGATGATCACGACCACAAAGAAATCACCTCCCTCTCAAGTATTTCTGCTCACTCTCTGCACTTCAGCACGAGAACATGCAATTACCCATGCTGCTGGCACTCTTGGGGCTCTCCATATGCTTGTTAGCATCAACATTTGAAAATGCAGGGATCTGAGAGAAAAACTGATCCTTCCCTCACTCTACATCAAAGAGGCAAAGGAAATAAGGAATCAAGTGCCATGCTTCCTCTTACTTTCTGCACAGATGTAGTTACCACCTTCTCTGACAGAAAAAAATGATGCAGGGCTGTATCTCCTGCTGCTCCCTATTACCATCTGAGCTGAACGACAGAGACCTTCAGAGCCCATCCTGTTTCTTCACATCTATGTGGCTTGTGATGTGCCAGGCAAAGGAAGTATGATACACTGTTCTTTTCCATTACTTATTTAACAATTCCTATAGAAAGAAACTCAGTAGAGAAAAAGTGTCCTTCTAATATGGTCTTCCTTCTCAAAAATGTAATTATAAAATCCTTTTCACATACAGTGAGTGAAGTTCAAAAGACAGCAAAGCCTTATCTCTCCTCCCCACCACTGAAAGGAAGTCTGTGCCTGCTGTTTTGGGAGTAGGAAGGAAAACTCTTTTGAGACAAGTGGTGATAATGAATCCAGCCGTGCTTCAAACCAGCTTTTGTCTTCAGCCCTCACTCATTTCTGACTCTGTTTTGTCTCTGCTGTTTCTTCAGTTATGGGCAGTTCTTTGCTTTCCTCACTCCTAGGCCACATCAAATCTCTAGGAAACTAAAGGTTTATTGGTTTAACAAATACTAATTGACAAACTCTTGTGTGGGAATTTGTGTTACGAGCAGAAGGATACATGGGGTTTTTTTTTCTCCCTAAGTACGGATCTGGTAGTTTGGTTTGGACCCCAGCCCTTTAGTTACAGAGAGATCATTTTATTTTTACCATGTTAAACTGACCAACACTGTAAAGAACACTGAGCAAAGAAGCTACTAATTACCAAAGAGTTATAACACTACTTTCTACCTCTTCTCTCTGACATAGGTATTTCAGCTAACTTTGTCCATAAAACAGACAGCAGTTCTTTTTCTTGCAGAATCTTTCAGAAATTCAGCCATGATTTTCTTTTCTCTGAAGCTATATTTTCAATCAAAAACTTTTTCACTTCCCTTCTACACTGGCAAGGTCTATTTCAAACTAGGAAATTCAAACCAAAAACATTGTAAGCAACCTTCTAACTACTCACTGGGGACCAACGAAAAAGAGAAATAATTACAAATAAACTTACCAATTTACATGTAATAGTAGAAATAAAACTTCTTATCTAGTTTGCTATATTTCATAGATTCAAAGAGCAGTCTCTTAAATCTTCTGCAAGATAAACTTTTCACTAGAGGGTAGAAAATACTCAAGTAACACCTGAGATAGTTAAGACAGTGCTGTGCCCTTCAAGACCTGATAACCTATTTGTGTTCTCTGACTTGTTCAAATTAATTGTAAGAAGAGGCTCTGCATTTTAATAGCTTTTTTGTGGATGAACTATTCCTGATTATCTCAAAGTACTTAGCATTTAAGGTTTGACTGCAGCCTACAATATTTATTAATGAATTCGCAATGCACGTTAAATGCACTTTGCTTGCAAGCTGAATCTTATGGTTGACAGCCATGAAAGAACAATCTTTTCTGAGCTACTCCTGTGGGTTCTATGGCATATGCCAGATTAAGCACATACACAGAAATAATACAAAACTCAGCATTTTAAATGAATTACTGAAATTAAAATATGCAAAGTAAAATGATAGTAAGCACCATGAATACTATAGTAAGAAAAGTGTATGAATTGAGTGATATTTCCTTTGGGACAAACCTATTTTTCAATTTTAATTGCATAGGATTCTTAGCTGAGGTCAGTAAAGTTGATGGACCTATGAAGCCTTTTCAAATTATTAGTGAAAATCAGCTGATTAATATTGGATTCTCAGAAAATTCTAAATTTGTTTCCAATAATATTTCTGAAGATGAAGGATTCAGGAGCTCTGCCTATCCTTCCCAGTAGAGCAAATCTGTAAAAGTATTACTTTTGAAAAAAATGGCGAAAGAAGAAATATT
Organism: Scytalopus superciliaris; assembly: GCA_013400415.1. Lineage (NCBI taxonomy): Eukaryota > Metazoa > Chordata > Aves > Passeriformes > Rhinocryptidae > Scytalopus > Scytalopus superciliaris. The sequence continues at coordinate 617,320 of VXBX01009584.1, read as the reverse complement.
AGAATTCCATGATTACAGAATATGCAAGGAGAGCAACTCCCAGGCAAGAAGAAAGTATAAACATCATGGAATGCTTGCCAGTCTGGTGAAGAATCTTCCTGGAAACTACACTAAGGTTCATGGAAAATAAGCAGGTGATTAGTGACAGCCAGTACAGCTTTACTAAGGCAAATTGTGCCTGACAAATCTGGGGGCCTTCTATAATGAGGTTACAGCACTGGTAGATAAGGGAAGAGCAGCTGACAGCATGCACCTGGACTTGTGCAAAGCATTTGACACTGTCCCACATGACACCCTTGTCTCTAAATTGGAGAGACATGGATTTGATGAATGAACCACTTTGTGGATAAAGAATTGTCTGGATGGTCACAATCAAAAAGTTACAGTCAACAGCTCAATGTCCAGACAGAGTCCAGAGGCCCACAGAGATGGTCAGAGGGCTGAAGCACCTCTCCTATGAAGACAGGCTGAGAGAGTTGGGGTGGTTCAGCCCAACTGAGAGATCTTAGAACAACCTCCCAATACCTAATAGGGCCACCCAAGAAAGTCAGAGAGACACTTTTTATATGGGCAGATAGTAATAGGATGAGGGGTGATGGCTTTAAACCAAAATGGGCAGGTTTGCATTACATATTAGGAAGAAATTCTTCACTGGGAGGTTAGTGAGGCACTGGAAAAGGTTTGCCAGAGGAGCTGTGGAAGCTCCATCCCCTGAAGTGTTCAAGACCAAGTTGGATAGGGCTCTGAGTAACCTGGTCTAGTGGATGGCAACCCTACCTATGGGAGGGGGGCTGGAACAAGATGATCTTTAAGATCCATACCAACTCAAGGCATTCTCTGATTCTATGAATGAGAAGTTACCAGGTTATAATATAAAAACAAGCACACATTTCTGGCCATGTAAGTCCAAGAAAAATTAGCCTGAACTGTGTCAGAATACACAAAAAGAAGAGGACTTCACTCTTCGTTGAAATCCTGTTCTCTTCCATGAAGAGACAGACATTGCAGACTTCCTCTTTGTGAGAGGTCAAGAAAGGTTGGCTTGCTTGTTATATAGTAAAATGATGGGTCAAGGTACTAACTCTGACAATAGTTGAATACACGATAAATATGAAGAAGGTAAGTTATTTAAACTAAAGGAAGCACAATGATTAAACTGCCCATGCATAAGTTTAGGCAGAAAATCAGAAAATTTTCTTAGAGTTGCTGAAGACTCAGTCTTCAGTAGACATACTGCTTTTTGTTCTTTTTTTTCCCCTTAGCAGATTTGAGCCTAACTGCAGTCTTTCTTGCAAGGTTCCTTCCTTTGATAGCTAATAAATTAGGTTTTACCTCTTTGATTCTGTCCAGATTAAATACATTTAAAGCACAGCATGACACAATGAGACAAAGGAACCAAAGGCAATTTGTCTATTTTTGTCTCCTACACAGTTAACCATAATTTAAATACTGGAGGGGAGGGAAGTCTGAAAAAACCTAAGCATCTGGACATAAAACACTTGTTCACTCATACAAATAATTCAAGAAAAGATATACAGGCTCTGAAAATGCGGCAGTACGTATACATGCTACTTTACAGTATTATAAAGCCTATTAGATAAATGGAAGACCTAGCTTTTCTCAGATAGCAGAAGAATGAGTATATGGACAGGTCTGAGGTCATGATGGGAAACATCTAAAAAGTAAAACAGACCTATAACCTCATTCCTTCCATTGTTCTGTTGAGATCTTCCTTCTTGTGAAGAGATCCAAAGCCCCACTTTGTCACAACGTTTAAATGAGAAGTTTTTATTAGTGTGATTTATGGCACTGATGTTAGACTGTGGGCCTAACTCCCTGACTTGTTTCTCTCTACTGAATCATGTACACACACAAAAACTTCAAAAGTAATTTAAAATGCTTTCCTGATAACTGTCCCATGTACATTTTCAGACCCAGATTTACTTGCATGGCAGTACTTTTTCAGGTCTAGATCTTGCTGTTAATTAACTTTTTCACATGAGCATCAAGAGGACACTGTTCTATCACAATAAAACTGTGATGATTTTAGGTATTCACTGTTGACAAGTCAGAATGCTTTTATTTTCAATCCGAAAGACATTGTTTATTTGAAATGAAAATCACAGGGCAAGTCAAATTTTGATAAGGGAGCATGTCGTGAGTTGCTGTTGACAGTGTGTCACAAATATATCTCTACTCTGTAATTTTTAAGTTTGTTATTTTCCCACTAGCTCCACTAGCTTTCATAGTTACTGCTTTTAACAACTCAGGCAGCTACTGAATAGCTGGGAGCCTAGAGGGGTGAGTATTGAATCACAGCAGGGTGTTCAAGTAAATTGGATATATGGGTGTTTCGCTGAAAGTGGGAACCATCTTTCCAAAATTTAGGTACGATGTACGTTATTTTGAGAGGAACTATCATAACAATTCGTAATTCCTACCTTAGTGAGAATAGGGCATGATTTCATCAAATCAAAAATGAGTGTTTCATATTTAGCTGAGGGTTTTGGTAGTCTTCCTCCAGCCAGCTAAAATCACAGGGTGTGTGCTGAGGCCACTGCCAGGCAATTTCACCCAAAAGAAAGGAGAAACATCTTACCTTATTCCACACAGGGTTTTGCCACTGACATCGGTGCCAGGGTCCATCATGCTTGTTAGCTCCAGGTATTAGAATGTGTGCTGCATGGTCCAGAACCCAATCTCTCCTCAGTTACCTCTGTGTCACAGCACAATTTTTTTCATGGTTGAAACTCTTTGGTAACAAGCTGGGAGTGTGCATCCTCTGCAGGAGCTTTTAACCCTTGCTGTTATGTCTCAGCACTGAATCCCACCCTGATGCTACAGAAGCAGGAGGAAGGCAATGAGGTTTAGCTCCCTGAATTTGAAAGCAACATTTTCTACCTGCTAGGTGTATATATTTTAAGACCCCTTCAGCACTGAGCAGACTTTCAGTTGTGCCCAGTGGCATTCATTACAAAAGGCATTTGGTATAAAACCCTGAAATAAAGACTCCTTGCCCCTTTTTAAAAGATATTCTTGAACTCATAGGCTGACCTCTAACAAAAACAAACAAAGAAACAAAAAAGGAGACCTATCGTGTACCAGTTCTCTTGCTTTAATTCCTATATTATTCCTATGTTGTTGCCTTGAATGGCAGTATTTCCTGTAGCTCACATGCAGGAGGAAAATCCACATGCCAATAAGCCAGATATTCAGGCTTATTCAGGTGATATAAATAAGGAGTCCAGTAGGTTGACTATTAAACAAGAGTCAACTTCCCCTGCAATGCTTTCACTCAAAGTGCAGTAGTTTAGAACTTGAGCTTTTTCTTCAGGTGTATTTAGACAGGTACATGAATCAATATATTAATGCTGAAACAATTTCAGAGTATCAAAAGTGGATAATTGATAGTTAAATGTGAGCTTATTTTTCATGTGAAACCACTGTACTGTATTCATTGTTGAAATAATGGCAATCATTTTCTTTGTGACATTCTCCTGAGGAATTTTAAACAAAGCCTTCAGTAATTGTTTTGTTATTTCAGACCTGCCTAGTAATTTTCCACCATATTAAAAGGCGCTTGTTACTGAGATTGATGGAAAAAATATACATGTCTACTGGATGGAGCTTTTCGTTATTTTCAGTCAACATAATTACCTTTTATTAACACACCTGGTATCTGAACAAAAGCATGCTTTTTATTTATTTGACTAATACTTTCCTAGGTTCATATCTGTAGGATATCTATTCCCTTCAAATTAGAATGAACAAACAAGATTGGTTATGTGGACAATACAACATTCTTAGTGTTTTTGAAAAAAAAAAAAAGATCCTGCTCACAATTAAGGAATTCTGACTATATGCTGTTTTAGAGGAAAACATAGTCCAAGAAACTGAATAACTGAATTCTTAAGCAAGATTTAAAAGAACAAAACAGTATAAGTAGTAGAAAAATAGGCTTTGTAGCATTTGTATTATACTCTGGTGACTTTGTAAGGTAAGCAATATTATAAAAGGTATTATAGTCATTGATGTCACTAACTATTATGTGATTATCCTGGTTTAAACCCCAGCCAGCAACTAAGCCTCGCACAGGCACTAGTTCAAATTTTTAACCTGCACCCCCTGCAGGAATTACGGTGAGGTCAGATGGGAGACCTCAGAGCAGCAACTCTGGAGACCTAGGACCACACCACTGTCATCTCCAACAAACATAAAGGGGGTCCTTGTACTTTCAGCCACCCATAGCTTCATGAACTCTATGAAGTAAGTCCAGTGATGTGTTCTGAGGCTTCACAATAGTAGATGGCTTTCAGTACACACTGCTATTACTGACCAGCTCTAAAGAACTGCTGTCATGCTTACATGGATCAAAAATGTCCTCTTCCCTTCTGCCTCTAAAAGATACCCAGGCCCACACCTACAAGAACACACTGTAGTGGTTTCTGCTTTTCTCTCTGCTTCTCATCTGGTTTTGTGAAATGGGATAAACTTTGTTTGAAAAGGATTTGAGGTCTCCTGTAAGGCACTGATTCCACAGTACAAAGTCTCCCCAGCTGGGAGGAGTATGTAAACCTGGAACAGACAGGTATGTGGAGTAGGCAGTGGGTCTGTAAACATCTTCTTCAAAAAGTTTTTAGGTACCATAAGTATGAGCAGCATACTCATATAGGTTTAAGTAAGAGCAGAGATTCCAGTTCCAGCAGCTCCACTGATGTCTACGGGTTTTTTCAGCAACTTGCCATGGTCTGGCCCAAAAAAAACAACCTTATTTCCCTAAGTCAGCAGATATGCTCTATCTGGAACAATCCAGGGAGCAGAGTGCCATTTAATTACATTTACTGAATGCTCAAACACTGTTCCCTTGACATATTACTTATTTAGAAACATTATAGTACATTTTAAAATGAGTTATTTAGGATATTATAACACATTTTCAAATTACAAACAGTATTATTGCAGAAGGAACATTAAAAAAAATAGATTCATATTAGTGTCAGAAAATTCCTTTTCCTTAGTAATTTAACTGAAAAAATACAATAATTTTATTCCTGAATTTGAATGTAACCTATACAGGCTCATTTATCATTTCCTCTAAGCTTTTCAGTTATAGATAACTTTGCTTTAAAACAACAAAAAGGAAGTAAAAAATATACCTAAACCAACAGTGAACAATTTTTTAGTCTACATGACCAGAAGCAACCATTTACCATGGGATGCAATTGTATGGCACTTCTCATATACAGCAACTCATGCACTTTATGAGGAGATGCAAAACATATTCCAGAAAAGGTAATTTCTTACTTCTCAACATTTAATATATTTTCTTCTCCACCTGAGAGTTCAAATTTTAGAATCCACATGCTTTTTTACTGTGTAGAAGAAAAAACTGAATTTATAGTTAAAGAACGGAAGCCAGCGAGCCAAATTCAATTCTATTCTATTCTATTCATTTTTTTTTTGGGGGAGAGTCAGTGTCTCTTCCTCTAGAATAATTTTCTTCTTTTCCTGCCTTTTTTTTCTTTGTTCTTTTACCATGTATAAAAGTTTCCAGAAGCTACAGTGAAAAACAAGGTCCATTTTACTGTACAGCTGTTCTAAAGATACAGCACAAGACAGTTCATGATATATGAGCAGCATCGGAAGGGAAAACAGAGATGAATTGTCTCCAACCATTATAATGTCAATTAACATTGCAAAGAGATCAAAAAACTGTTAAAAAAATCTTTAAAGTGATAATTTGTCACAGCTCTCTCAGTCTAATCAGTTGAAACAACTCAGTGAGTTTAAGAACACATTCAATAGTTAAAGAAATATATAGCCATATGTTTTGAGCTACTTCACTAAGATGCTGGAACAAGGGTGTGTTCCTAAGGCTGGCACAGATCAAAAGCAGAGGAAATCCTTCATTGAGCTGACTTAAGTCTGATGTGTTGCTCTCCTATAGTGCAGCATTTTATAGGATTAGGGTCTCTAAAGGCTCTTTCCTAATAGTAAAATAACACCTTAACCTTAGAGGACTTTATCTTGTCTTAAAATAGACTAACCTGTCAATCTTGGTAATCATAAAGTTTCATTCACTTATATTCTGGGCATGGCATCAATACTGGACAAACAAGTACTTATTTAATTTTCACAGAGAAAACCCTGGCCTCGTGATTTAAGCACTGCCTCTTCCGGGGGCAGATTTACGATTAAATTCTGCTTAGCCACAAATACTTCCATCACTCAGGGCACATTGTTTAGGCTGAAATTAAAGTATCAAACTCACAGTTTAGGAGATGCCCATGTTTCTAAAAAGCAATTTGATTGCCCAAGCCCTTTAAACTGCTCAATTCTTCATTTGGGAGTGCAGGAGACCCAGTGGGCTCAGTTTGGAGGGGTGCAGGGAAACCCTCATTCACTCATAGCTGGGGACAGAATCCAGCAAAGTACTCCACTTTCACTTGACTCTGCAAAAACAGGATGGAGGGAGAAGAAAAGGAGGTAGGTTTGTTTTGCACAGTAACTGAGTAGCTCAAGCAGCAACTAGGAAGAGATAGGGCTGAAAACCAATTCCATCTGGCAGTTCGTAGCTCCTGTACAACAGGACCTCACTTGCCCGGCTAAGGATGGGACTCTGGCAGAGCATTCCCCACCTACCTGTTGAATCAGACTCCAATTTAGGACAGTAAGAGTCACCCTGTTAAAGAGCAAAGAGCATGGTGTCCGAAAGAGTCTCCCTGTGATAGAGAACCTTAGAGGTCAGGTCTCTCTTGACAGTTATTACTTACACATGTTATTCACCAGAATGTCAGTGATGCTATCAGTCATATTATTTTTCATTCAGCATGACTATAAGGCAAACAGTAATATTTGACTCTATTCCAGTAATATTATTAGTGGTAATAGGCAGCAGGAGGATGACTCTGGTGGTAGAAGACCGTATTTTCAGAAATGTTCTATCTATTAGCTTTGCAATCATTATTTTGCAGTCACTTTATAATTTGAATCTTTCACTGAAAGTGGTTATTAGTTTATATTTCTTTCCCAATAAAAGCATTTTTACTTCTAGGAGCTTCTTTGCTGCCCTCTTAAGCTCTTTGCTAGAACAGCAGATCTGAATGAGAAAACTATTATGTTCAGCAACAAGATGCTTCAAATTGTTTCTGCTTTGACTCTAACTACTTCCAATAACAAAAATATTTTTCTGATTATATAAAAAAATAGAAATTCCTTAGGTTTTTAAATCATATTGTAAATGAGTATAACATATCAGTATTATACTGTATTATATTATTATATATCAGTATGGTAATCTTTCTTATATTAACTATTATAAAGTTATAAAATAATATGGAAAAAATAGAAAATTTTTGTGGGCCTAGTTTTTTATTTTTGTAACACACTCTTCATATATACAACAAGATTGTCTGTCAATTTTAATTTTCGGTCTCTGTTGATTTCTTCCACATATTTCTTTCTTAGTCTGTCTTCCTGAAGTAAAACATATTCAAATAACTTGTTAAAACTTTCTCAGGAAAGAAAGAAATTATGGATCCACTCATTTGTCATTTTTTTAATGCAGTATATACTTGCTAATAGCACAGCAGAAAAGAACACTGTAAATACTGGAGGAAAAAAGGTGTAAAAGCTGGTTTTACCCTAAAACTGAAAAAAAAAGAAGTTAATTGAGTCATATTTATTGTTTTCTATATTAACTAGACATTATAATTAATTTGCTTTAACCTGAATCCTCAGATTAGCTTTTTCTAGAGCAAAAACTAAACCCACTTATTTTAACACACAATTTTTCTCGCTTGCTTTCAAATGTTCACTTTGGATGCCAATTCAAAGATCAACAGGAGAGGGAACAGAAAAGAAAATTCCTCTCATACCTCTTCCAGTTGAATACCTGGTCTTATGACCAATTGTATACTATCTGTCAAAATAATTTATAACTCTTAACTTCTTCAGTCTTTAGTTAAACTTGTTGCTGCTGAGCGTGCAGGCAGGAGATATTAAGACAGATTTGTACAAATTCAAATATCAACTAAAACACGGATAGCAAGTAAGTCATTGCAATCCAATTGTCCAAAGGCCTCATCTCTGGTACCCTGACTCCTTTGAGGAAATTAATGGAGTGTGAAACAGTAGAGATACAATTCTTCATTCTGAAGGTATGCTTTCAACCCATTTACCTCCCTGTGGTTGAGAAATACGAAAAGCAGCCCCTGAATAGCAGAGTAACACAGTCAAGATCATGGAGCAACCCGGACTTCCAAACCCTTTTGAGGTTTAGACTGAGAAAGCAGTAGTTGATGCACCAGCATGACACCCACAATTTCTTGCATTCCTCCAAGCTAACTTGTGGGGTACAAGCAAAAGTTGTGTAGAATTGAAGATTTTAAGATGAAAAGAGTAAGTGGGCATGATGTGGCCATCTTTCTGGATCTCTAGAAAAATTTCTGGAGATCTTAGACCTTTTCTGAAGAAGAGAAACTGGAAGTGGCTGTCTTAAGAGTATTCCTTTAGAGCCATCCAGAAACCTTGAAAATCTATATTAGTTATATGTTTAACTCTAAACAGTAATTTAGAGTAAAAAAAACCAGTAGGCTGTTTTTCTCTGCTATTATCCTATTGAATCAATGTTTGTTTATGATTTTATGCTTTTGGTGTTCAGTCAAAAATCTATGAAAGAGATGGAACAAAACTGTTGAAGACATTTAATTTATCACTGACTACTTTTTATGAAGCTCGGTGGCATTTATGAGGCTTATACTTAATCAAAATTTTGGGTTTTGGTGACTCTAAGAACAAAATCATAGAGATTTAGGAAGTCATATCTTTCACAGAATATACAAGCTATGCTGTAACAACGTAGTTTATAAACAGCTTTAAAGTTTTAAATTAAAATAGAGCAACTATTAAATAAACTGGAAAATAATAAACGTAAATTGATTATAACTTTAATGTTTTAAAATGGATTAAATCCAGTGTTTTAAAATAACATTAGAGAGAATGTGAAAATTATATTCCCTTTTCCAGGCTTTCATATCACTCATTTAAACATTTTAATTAAAATACAAATTCATCTATACAGCAGATGTAAAGACAAAAAGGTTTGGTGAATACAGAATATCTGAGAAATCATTAGCCAACATCATAGCACATTAGATGACTGCTACTGAATTGGAAATATAATGTTCACTGTGACAGAAAGATTATAAATTAAATGAGATGGCTGTACCACCTAGTGCTTTAATTTCCGCAAACTTCATTCTGAAAATCCTTCTACTCTGAATAATAACTTTCATCATCATGAAGGACTATTAAATCCTTAACTTAAAACATTGACTCCTCTTTTCCACCAAGGAAGTCCTTCTTATGTCATGTTCTGTCACTTAGCAAGCAGCGTAATGTAATGCAGTTGATGTGATATGCTTACATAAATAATGTCAGAAAAGTAAAACAGTACTTCCTGGGAATGTGAGAGCTCAGCAAGGGGACGAAGCGATGGACTCAGGAATGCCCTGGCTTTCAACAGATTTCATTAACTGAACAGTGTGTAGCCATGAATAAGAGGTCTACAAACCAAATGCATGATATTTCTGTACAGATGTGCAGAGAGATTAGCACTCACCGGTACCCACAGCCGCCAGAACACCCATAGCTGTGCTGATGCTGCTCAGACAACAGTGATACCCTGCTGACAAGGTTCTGAGAGCCTTACAGCAACTGGCACTTCGCTACATTGCTTTGCCTTGTTCTCTAAACAGCCATCATAAATGATAGATATAAATATTCCTCTGCTTTTATCCATATTCATGAAGACTATGTAACTAGGTGACGTGCCTGTGCTTCCACAGATGACATCTTAGAAACACCTTCCATCTCTCACCCACCTACCTGTATCTGCCCACCATTACATCTCTCTCATTTACGTGAGCACAACTGCTTGTGACTTCCAGTTAACTGATCCAGCTTAAAATATAACTGTTCAGGGTAAGGTGAAGGGACAGCCCAGGCTGCAAATCAAGATGTGTTTTCCAAGACACTTGAGCCACCTTTAATGGTCCTCCCCATGCTGGGGCATAAGGCCTGCTTCCCCCCCGCCACTGCTATTTTTGACTTTGAAGCTCCATACAACAACAAGCATAGCCAGACTTTCCAGGTTATCTTCAAAAATTAAGCATTTTGCTTTGGAAGTTGATATTAATGTAATATCAAAGCCTGTAATAACTTTGCTACATATGTACCCACAAGCACAGACATGACTTTTTAGTGTTTGGATCATGCTGAGTGTTGACTACATTCAGTTCCTACTATCAAACTCCTTAGTGCTCATTAATTTATAGCATCCTTTAAAGCTCAGAAGTGCAATGTAACACATGGTCTAGTGTAGGGAAACACAGCCATGTGTTACATCCCACATATGAGTTGTGCAATTTAAGTGTAAATGCCAAGATTTCCTGTTTTAGTTTTTCTTTTTTTTTTTGTCATGAATGAGCATGTCAATCTCAGATAACCCACAAGTTTTATTTAGAAGTTGAGACCAGTATAAGATGTGAGGGGCTTTCTTCAAATACAGACAACTGCAGTACAAATTGCCTTATACAACTTTTCCAAACATAAAAGTGCTAGATGAAAATACATTTTAACAGAATGGTTCCAGTTTTCATGACTCACTGTCTTTGCTGACAAGGGCAGCCTGTGGCATCATTTGTGACAATAATAGCTATATACTGCAGTAAGATTTCAAAGGGCTCTCTTTAGTCATATTTTATACAGCTATTGCCTAATAAAATATTTGATACACTACTGACATCAGCTGGATGCAAGGAGACTTTACGCTCATAATCTGTTGTAAAGTAAAACAGCCTAGGACATTGTGCCCACTATAATCTAAATACAGCTGTCACTCCCACACAAATTTGACTTACCATAAAGCAACCAATCACAGCTTTTTTACTCATAAAGCTGTTCTGGTGTTAGCACCCTTTGATTCCCTGCTTTCCTGTCCTGTGTCTCTTCCCAGCCTTTCATCTTCCCTGTCTGCTCTCCTTGCACAACAGTTCATGCAACTGGATGGCTCAGGGATGGTTCAGCTGAAAGACAGCTTTTTTCCCCTTTCCTTATATTTCAGAAGCATTAGTTACCTGATCTAGACCACCATGCAGGCTGCCTGACCATCACTTTGCCTCTGGTAGTGCAATGGGGTATGAGCTGCGGGCTTGATGGTGTTGGAGAAATTGAATAGCCTAGCCTGATCTTCTCTTGGTTGTCTGGAATTTTTCCCTTCAGTTCTAAAGCAGCCTAGGCTGCTGGCTATAGATTCCATCCCATCTGCTGTGCAGCAACACTGGCTGCCATGGCTGCCTTATGAAGCAGAACAGAGGATGGATTTAGCTGAAAAAATAATTGCCGTGAAAAAAGCTGTAAGAAACTTTGATATCTTTTATGAACGTAATAAAACTAACCACAGCTGGGTAAAGCAAAGCCTCAAAAAAGAAAAAAAATAGCAAGAAAGAATTTTCTCTGCCATTAATGTGGGTAACAAGACAACTACTTATAAGCCTATAATTTTCTAAAAGAGACCCTCTGTGAAGAACCAGATATGAAAAGATAAATATATAAAAGGAATATAAAAGAATATAGATATCAATTAAAAATGGATAGCTACTCTATTTTCCCTGCAATTTTCCCCATATTTGTACAGAAAATATTGGATTATTATTATTACCTTAGAAAGGATGTTAAAAAAACCATCACCTTGCAATTTTGTACCAACCACATTAAAATAATAAGTAAAAAGAAAAGAAAATATTAGAAGCCTTAACTCATCTGAAATATTTAGTGAAATACTTAGAATTTCTAACAGAGACTGAGAACAGACAATTATTTTACTGGTTACTTGGATGATGTATACATTGTTAAGTCTTGCACGTTTGTTATAAAGCCACTGTACACTGGAATAGAGCTGAGTAATCTATATGATCGACTCAGATATAGAAAAATTCTCAGTTAGAGGTGCTTAAGTATATTCATCATACGTACCAATCAAGACAAACACAGCTCTATATAGTTAGTAAAATATGAACAAATATGACACCTTTGCTTGAGCTGCGATTTGCAGCTGTTTGGACACTCCCAAGTGATATTTGACCTATCCCCTTTCTTGTGGCTTTTCCATCTGTACAGCCACTAACAAGCTTCTTCCCACCACCACTCCTTAATTTTCATGAAGCACATGGAAATGTAGTACTTTTGAGGCATTTACCCTCCACCAACTGTGCAAGTGTATTTTTCCACACGTTATCAGGTCAGACATGCCCCACACAATGCACATGTGCAGTATAGAAATACTAGATACTTAATTTCCATGAGAAACAAGATCAACTGGATTTCGCATAAGGTATAATAAGAACATGACAACCACAAATTTCTAAATCATCTACCTCTTTTTTTAGTGGTTTTTTTTTATTATTTTTTCAATTTAAAACAGGAAGCCTTTTAAAACCTCCCTTAGTGCGTGTGCTAAGGATTCCAGGAGATCTCTCTTTTCATTTGTACAGTCCCTGCAAATTTTCTTAATTATTGTGCCTTACAAATATACTGCTTCTCTTTAAACTGACAAGCAGATAATGTAAAGCATATGATGCTCCATATGGCTTGAACGCTCATAAGAAATCTTGTTTCTAAAACTGGCATATTTCAATGCTTTTAGAGCTGTGAAAGGCTTTCCTGTTTGCCTGTTCTCTATACCATTCTTACAGTCCTGAAGGAGTGTTTATCGCTGGAGGATACCACTCGCTTCCAGGAACTGTATGCTATTCGTCTACATTTCCCTCCATGGATCACCTGCCAATGAATCACCAAGGAAACTCATTACCAAAAGCACAAACTACACTGAGCAGTACAGCTGACTGCCAGCAGATAGTGTTACTCGCTGGATCACTCAAGCATGTTATTTCTTCAAATGCTGCACTTCTGTCATGTTGGATGGCTGTGCTACACTGCTTCTCATTCTCATTTGTTATTTAATTTTAATCTCATCTGACTCATTGGTGTCAGTACAGTGTCTGAGCTCCTGTCAAAAAGTCTGTGTGAGGCTATTTTAACAGCTATGAAAAGACAAAACACAGTTCTCATTCTTTTCATTTGTCATTTATATTGGGGAATTTGCTATTTCATTAGCTCAGCTTAGGCACATCATGTTCTGGATGAATGAAGAAGAAAGTGAACTCTTCTTTCCCACAGTTTAATGTTTACCTCCAGTTCACGTCAGGCTGTGATTTTCCTATTTTCGCACTGCAGTCTCCAGAAAGGTTCACAGACTAGTTCACATAAAATGCAAAGATCATGACTCATCTTGGTCTCATCCGTGACCTGAATGCCTGCCAACATCAGGTTAATATTTTCAGTGACAGCTTGAAGACTGCCAGAATACACTTGGGTGAACTTCTGCCTTTCCCACCATCCTTATTTCCGCTCGGATAAAGCTGATTTTCCTCTTTGATAATACACTGATGTTTAGTTATTGGTAAGTAATGCTTATTCTAAATCAAGGAATTTGCAGTTTCTCATGCTCTGCCAGAAAGAAGGTACTTGAGAAACCATGAAGAAACACAGACAGGAGATCTGACCCAAACTGGCCAAAGAACTATTTCAATCCATAGCATATCATGCCCAGTATATACAGTATGGGGGAGGTAGGGAAGGGGGCCCGATCACTGCCGAGGGATGGGCTGGGCATCAGTCAGTGGGTTGTGAGCAAAAGTATTGTGCATCACTTGTTTCTCTTGGGTTTTATTCCTCTCTGTGTAATTTTTTCATTACAATTATTATTATTAATGTTATTATTATTATCATCATTATTAGGATATTTTATTTTGTTTCTATTATTCAACTGTTCTCATCTCAACCCACAAGTTTTGGGTTTTTCCCTGATTCTCCCCCACACAGGGGAGGGCTGACAGGGACTTAGTGAGCAGCTGCATGATACTTAGTTGCTGGCTGGGATTAAACCCTGACACTCATCTACTCTCTATGCATTCCAGTTTTCAGTCTCTCTGTTTTTGACACCTACTTGTGTGGATTTTGCCAGGGACTCTGCTGGGACTGCCACAGTTGGTTAGATGTTCTGGCAAGCTACCTCCAGTGTGGCTTATTTCTTTTTATCAAATGTGAGGAATACCTCATTTACCTTATAGGCTTAAGGTAGAGGCTTCTTCTCATTACAAGTGCTGTCCCCTTTAGCCAGTGTCCCTTACTACCCACAGCTCACAGTTCATCAGTTCAAAGCTGATCCAACCAGACATTTTAAACCACAAATGACATTGCTCCCCAACTCTACTGAGCACAGAGTCCTCCACAGACAGCTAGGTGACCTTTCACCCTGGTGAGGTGCTGAATGGCTTTATGAATTCTTTTCCTACTTACTTTACTTACTTTACTTTACTATCCTATTAGTGCAATAATTTAGTACCAATAACAGTTTCAAGATTCCAAAATCTAAATTAAAGAGATACTCTTTTTTTTTCCTGTTATAGCTACTTTCCTATTAGTCAAAAATTTTTTTTATTTGAAAACCACAGATTTAGATAGCAATGATCCTTGTTATTTTTAAGGGTTTGCCTTTCTTCATTTCTACCCTTATGTAGGGCAATTCACTACATCTTTGCTTAATGATGCCAACTTCATCTTTTTTTGCAAAAATCCAGCAGTTGTGGACACTAATGGAAACAATTTAAATGAGGATAAAATTGGAGTGAAAAAATGAAGGCTAAAATGGCTAAGGAATATTTTGACTAATCTGAGATATTCACTGACCCAAAAAACATGGCAGAGTTATAGAGATAAAAATCTATTTAATCTATTGATAGATTAAAAACTTATATAATAATTATCATCTAACTAAACACCATAATTTTTGATAGCTGTTAAGAAATGAAGAGTGGATTAAGATTATGATAGCATTAGAAATAACAGCATTCCTGCTTGGGGTGTGCATTGTTTGCTGACAGGTATCTGACAAGATACAAAGACTGATGAAAGTCATGTCACCATCTTATCATTTCAAAATATCATTATTTTTATTCAGAGACTGTCCTTGGTGAATACTTAAATTCAGGATAAAACTAAGCAACTTTTTGCTATTCTTCCTATTATCCATAATAAAGCTAGTTAAGAAGTGTATTTAAATCTGTGGTAAATCAAGCATCACTATAACAATATGTAAGGCTTGGACTCTTTCTCAGTACAAGATCTGATCATAAATTTATCGTTTCCCATGTAAAACAAAAATGCAACAACAACAACAAAAAAGGACAAAATACTTGTTTTCATTCTTTGGTCAGGCACTGAGTTTAAGAGGCTGGCAACAATGGTCCTAAGGACTAAGGTTTTAAGGACTGCTTAGGAAAGTCTGTGTGTGAGGAATACCAATACAGCCTTAGAGCTTAGAGCCTTAGAGCAAATGCCAAAACTTCTACTGGTTTCTCTGTAGCCACAGAGCTCATAAAATACTGCCTTTCCACACATACAACACCTTTCATTTCTGTAGGACCATTTCGGTGTATAAATTTTGACTTGTCAGTCTGGCTAACAAAAATAAAATAATGACAAAAGAGCAGTCCGGCAGTGTCCCTGCTGAAGGCCAGATGTGCGGCATTCATTTTGAGAGGAACATCCTCCCAGAATTTAAAGTTTTAAATTGTATGTGAGAGGAGTAAAAATTGACACATCTTCAAGAAATAGACTGAAGACCTGGCACAAAGCATTTGCTTGGAACAAAGAGGAAAGCTTTGATTATGAGGCTGGGAACATTGTATGAGAGCCTTTAAGTTAGAGGAGTTTTGGAAAATTTTTGAAGAGCTCTGAAGTATTATTAGTTACTTCAAAGACTATGAGTGCTGAACTAAAGGAGCATTATCCTTTAATCTTTGCAATCTTTTTTTCTCTCCTTAATATTCTACTTTCTTTCCTCATACATGTTTCAGTGGGTTTTCATTGACTTGAGTAGTAATATATTTTAAAACAATTAGACTGATGTAAAATATGGTATAATGTTGACAATATCTTGACAATTGTTAAGACTGTAATTTTTGATAGCCCATTTACTGAAAAAAAAAAATCTGGCAGATTGAGTTTACACTGTCAGTTGTGAGGTTAGATCATATATCCCCATTACTCTGGGGTTTCACCACAACTGATATTGCTTGTCCTCTCATGTAGCATAGAGGTGACTGAAAAAACCAGTACCAGGCTAAGTCCAGATTGTTCTTCTGGCTGAATTGATATAATATGATCACGAACCAAGGCTGATCAAGATCCACCTGGTACTGTTGAGTAGTGCAGGAGGGCTGATAATGCCATCAAGAAACCAACCCTGCCAGCAGCTGAGCTGAGAGGCCATTAAAGACATCCAAAATCCTTTGGAAGTCATGTTACTGTTGTAGTCACATGCAAAGTTTAATTTTTACTTCAAAGTTTGTATTGTTACATATCATAAAGCAGGGAAGCATTCCTTTCTTACCCATTCCCTTCTTCCTTTTGCATTCAGCCATGAATTTACAATATGTGGTATTTACAGAGAACTGAACATCAGCTATTTTAGGATTCATTCCTCCAGTGCCGATACCACTATTTAGTGAACATGTTTTCCTGTGCTTCAATTATTCAAGCTAAATCTGTCTGTGTTTAATAATTATCGAGAAACCTAACTTAGATTCCTATTTATTTTGAGATGATTTATGTCACTGGGACAGCTTTCTGCTCACCAATCATTAATGATAAGTATTTCTGAAGTTCTAAATGGCAGCAATGTTGTTTAATTAGGAAAAGAGAACATTCTGACAGTTTGTCATTCATTTAACCTAAATGTTCTAAAAGTGTATGATACTGAAACCTATTTTATCACAGTGCAAACTTTTCATCTCATAAGTAAGAAATTCACAAATTCTATAGTAGGTTTTGATCCACTTAGCTGCACAGTAGCAAAGATTCTAGATGCAAAGACAACTGTTAAAATAAAAAACACCAGGCTAAAACTACTAAACAGGACAGAAATCAATAAAATCTTTCTATTTTGAAAAAATACACTAAGACAATACCTGCTCTCAAATATCAGTAGAAGCCACTAGAGGAATTTACCTCTCTTCAATAGACAGGATACTTTTGAATGTGACCTTAATGCAGTTGTGTTTGCACATCTTCTGTAAACTAAGGTTTTATGGATTATTTACTCTTTACACACAGTTATGCACAGTAATTATTTTTTCATTGTGATAGCTGCTGAGCTTCTATAAATCAGAAAAATAACAAATACCCTACATTTGTTATAATTTCTCCTCACTAGAGTTCCTCTTCCTGAATCATTCTCTCTTTGTCCACATTCATATATGCACATGTATATAAACTTCTGCATATATACTGATGAGATATACTTGGAAACATTTCAGTATCTGGCCTGGAGAACTCTCTCTAGAATAACTTCATTTTAAGGTTTCCCTTTTTCTTCGCTTTACCTTCTGCTTTTTTTAATGAGAGTCTTGCCATCTTTCTATGTTATTACAGGAATATTTACTGCTGCAGGCATGATGAATAGTCCAACCCAAACTGCTGGTCATCAAGCACAGAATGTGACAAGGACATCTGATTGCCTGCAACCAGAGCCCTGGCAGTCGTGACTGTATCTGTAATACCCTGCTAGAGTGTCCTTGCTGAAGTCAGTTTTGCTGTTATTTCCTTTTAGTTATGACTTTATAAACGGCAAAGTCAGAACTGAGGAAATGTTGCTCAATTAGAAACCTTAAATCCATAATCATAGCTTCCTAAAACTACAAGCAAAATCTAAACAGTGTCATGGAGCCAACTTTCACTATGCTGGACCATCACTGATAGGAGAAAAATGACTGTGAATAATTTACTTCATACAGTGGAGTACTTTGCTCTTCAAGTGTAAGTAGTTGGCCTTTCAAATTCCTCTGCAGATAATTAAGTTTTTTGCTTATCATCAAAAATACTTACAACCAAAACAGTAATTTCATTAAAAATAATGCTTAATTCCATATCACAGACAATTTCAAAGTGTAACTTGATACAGACACCACATGCATGTACATATATATATTAAAATAATACACAGACTTGCAGACAATGCTTATATGCTTCCATACATGAAATGGATAAAGGTTGACATCTCTACTGCATCTCTCCTATTTAATAAACTAGAAAAAGTCATAATGGCAACATTTGCCTTCACCTGCCGTCCCACATCTCTGTTTCTTGATATTAATTTGCTGCATTAGGGATTCTGTTTCACACAGTGTATAGAAAATGGACTGGGATTATGCAGACAAAACCAAAGAAGGTAACACTTGTTGCCACCTCCGTTCTCATGAGCATACACCTTTTTACAGTATAAATATGAATATGCTGGGCTCTCAAGTTTTCCTAGTTTGATATCCATAGTCCAATATATGACACGCATTTTAGTGGGAAAGCTTGAATAGCATCCTCAGCATCTGATTTAACTGATCTTCACATTGCTCAGGCACCACTAGAGTATTTACTTTCTCAGTTCTTTAAATATGAGTTCAAGTGTTCTGAAGATATAAATGGAAAAAGTAGTCTATATTGTAGTAGCCTGGCTAGAGCACAGTATGTATTAAAATTAAGTAAATAGCAATACATCATGATGTAGTATTGGACAGAAAAATGTAGAATCCATTCCTTTCTGATAAAAGTTCCTAGGGGAAAAAATGTCTTTAAAAAAGTAATATTTTCTAAAATTTATTTTTTTCTGAATTTCATATGCGCCTACAAAACTGACATTTCATCCAGATACGATCATCAAATCCTTGTCCTTTGATGCTTCCTAAAAAGAAAATGCACCAATTGTCAGATTCCTTTGCCCATAACCTCTGTCAGAGTGTTCATAACTCCCAGGAAAACTCACAGAACTCCATCATTTCTGAGAAATAAACCCAGTAGCAATAATAAAACTTGATCAAATATTTAATAAAAGAAGTCAGTAGATGTAAAATCCACAGGTCCCATCACTCTAGCAGAAACCAATCTCCAACTAGCTGATTTTGTGGTACTTATCACTGATGCAGTGTGCTTTTTTCATTGTGAGAATCACAACAGAACAAAGAAGATTTTTAAGAAAAAAAAAGTCAGAAAATTTCCTCCTCAGGACCTTGCTTTCAAACAGAGTAGTTCATCACAAGGTCTAAGCATTTCTGGTTTTCATCTTTAACAGTACTGCTCTGTAACACACATAATTGTTACAACTACTTCACAGAAAAAAAAAAAACACCCTCAAATCACAGACCAGAGGAAGGAAATGCTTGATAATTTTAACTGCCTTAGAGCTTTATAGAAAACCAGATACTTTTAAAACAAAATAATTACACTCCAGAACTTTGAAGCTGTGCCTTGACCTTGCTACTCATGATTTTAAAGCTCCTGGTTGAGAGACAGAGTATACACTGAACATGCCTGCTTTGCAGAACTGATGTACAACTGAACTTTGTGTAACTCTTTTGTTTGGCTAAAAAAACTTTACTGTGAGACCGGCCATGCATTGCAATTATTTGAAATGCAGAGACATGGAGAAACAGCTGTTTTCCCAATATAGCAAACTCTTGGGGGAAATTTGTGCAGAAGGAAGCAATAAATGCATCAGCAAGCACTGACACACTCCGATAATTACTGCAAAGCAAAAGAACATCTGCATGCAAGGAGTAAAAACACTACAGCTAATGAAAAGGAAAATTAAAAGCAATCCTTTGATGAGGAATGGAAGAAGATAATCCTCTTTTTCCTGAACAGATCACTAGCATATTACTCAAGAATTAGATTCTGATGCATTTTTGTTCCTTGATAGCTTGGTGCTTTTTTTAACTGAGATAATTTATGCCTCTTTCAGTAACAGAAGCTTCCCTACTGCTTAAAAAAATCCCAAAAACACCTACAAAACACGAAACAAAAATCCAAACAAACAACACCGAAAAAACCAGAACCTGTGATATGCAGTGGATTTAACTTACTTTTTATTTAAATCAAATTACCACTCTAGATTCATCCTAAGATAGGACATGAAAATATTATGCAAAAAATCAAATCAAGATATACTACCATGTCATATTATCTGCCTGGATAACTCTGCAAAAGTTGGAATAAACCAGCTGGTTGAATATCTTTCAAAGTTTTTCTCAGAATAATTAAACTCTAGTTCTAGGTTGGTTAGGGGACAAAATGCCCAGCTAACTTCTCTGATGTCTTTCTGTTTTGTCTTTCCCAAAGAAAATGGAGCCATGGGACACAAAATTCTGGATGTGAGTTTCTGTTGAGCAACATTGTTCTGCCTGCCATTAGCCACCCTACCCACCCCAAAATAGTTTTTCTTAGTTATTCTAAGCTGTTTCTACCATTTCTATGTGCTTTAGGTTTCATTGGTTGGTTTGTCTGGGTTTTTTTAAGTCCATAAGAACAATTAATTAATACTTTTAGAGGGGGTTTCAAAATCATCAGTAGTTTTTCATATTTTATGTCACTGTGAACTTTACAGAAAAAGACTGTAACTGGAACTCATCCTACATCTAGCCTGAACTCTTTAAGATTCTGTTCTCTGCATATGTTTTTTCCAACTTTTAAAATAGTTATAAAATCCAAATGTTACAGTAGATGTATAGATAATGCTTATGAACCAGACAAAATTAAACATTATTAGGAATTTGTGAAGGGCAGAAGTAAGTCATACAAAAAGAACAGAAAAAGAAGAAACAGTCATAACTGTAACATACAGCCCATGTTCCACAAATTTGCTTCAGAATGAATGCTGATGATAGTACCAATTTTACCAGTGAATGAAATGCTAATACTTCATAAATGTTTTCCACTTTAATCAGTGGGTATTTTTCTTTCCTTGAGAAAAAAAAGATTAAGCATGATTTTCATTTTAGATTGCCCTTGGAATCTTACACGTCTAAGATAATTTGCATCTCTTTTACACAAGCAACACTGTCAGTTTGGAATTTTAATTTCCATGAGCCAGAGATGGGACAAAGATATCAACTCCAGAGCCCTGAAAACCAAGAAAAAAAGGCGACATTTTCTGCCAGCCAGCTGATTGTTTTTCTTGTCTGCTTTGCTTGTTTATATTGATGGCTCTTCCCCAGGTTTCTCTGTATGTAGAGAGTAGCTTCAAGGACTGAATCCTGGTCTTAGCTCATAGGCACTGCTCTAAAAGCATGACTAGCACTCACAAACATCAGCTACACTCTTCTAAGTAGTAACAGCACCACTATATGCTCCAGGTTCAGTGAGTGTATAACTGGTGATTATGCTGGTCTTCACCTCAGGACTCAAAAACTTTCGGCCACAAACTCAAGGAATGATGAAGCTGTAATACTGATGAGGAAAGCAGTAGGAAGGAATGCATACTTTATAAAACATTCAAAAGCATGTTAAGAATTTTTTCACAAATTTGCGTGAGTGGGAAAGTTAAATTTTAGTAAATAAAATTGTGTGGGTTTTTGGCCCCATACAACTTTAGGATGAGGTTCTGTTTATGTCAAATTCCTCAGAAAAAATGTATCTGCTATTGAATTTTCTTCCATTCTCCCCTCCTTTTCAGCTCCTTCCTATTTTCAAGAAACTGCACCAACATTAAGTTTTTGATGGAGCATTAAAGTGTGCATGGCATTTTTGGTACAGCATGCATTGAATAATTTCTGTTAAATATGATTTGGTGTAATTGGTTCTTTAATTGCAATCTGTTTAATGTACTCAGAACAGCTTACTTTCAAAAAAGTGGAATGAGAAATTAAGCACAGTATTGATTATGTTGATTAATACATGAGATGATTAATACCTTTCTTCCCATTCAAAGTGAGTCCAGACACACTTCAGATGCAAATATTCTGTCAGGCTCTTCTGTCCAGCTATCTTGTTGACTGTGTTAAATTCTCTCTAATCATTATCTCCTGTGCTTCCAAAAAACACTAGGTAATGGCAGCGTGCTCAGGTCAAAAAAAAAGGCAACAAAGTGATGGCAGATAGGAATTAATGTCGGTGTGTGTGTGCCAACAGGATTTCTCCGTATTAGAGATAAATGGAACCTTCTTCAGGAAAGACAAACAGCAAATCCCTCCAATATTCTCCTCCTCAGCTGCCATACATCTAGCAAGTCAGCTTCCAGTTATTCAAGCAATATCTGAGTACAACAGAATTGACATCTTTGGCATTTTGTTTGGTGAGGGAGGGGAAGAAATCAAGAGGAAAAACAAAAAACCCACACAGAATATGCATCCACACAAACACTCCCAGGTAACCTGCACTGATTACACAGGTAACTGATTACACAGGCTGCTCTAAGCACTGAGAGCTTTAGAAAATGAAAACTAATCCTGTTTTCAAAGTAATTTTCAGCTAAATTTAATCAATGTGTTTGGATTGAAGAACATAGCTTCTGCTGTGTGTCTTTTGTTTCTTATTTGTCCAGTGTTAATTAGAGGGAGGCTCTATAACTACGTATTTGTAAACTGCTAACAAGGTCTTTGAGTGGAATTGCTGCTAAGAGATAAGTTTTCTTCTCTCCACTTCTTCCACTTGGTGGAAGAATGGTGAAGCAGAACACTGACATTGTTCTCATACTGGAGATTAATCCCAGACTGATTGACTAAAATGCTTCTTGAGTGTTTGGAAATTACCTTGTACTTTCACATTACACTACTATATACATGAGTATATACATGACTGTTTTTGGAATGAGTTACTAAGACAATTAAAAAAACAATTAAATACAACATGCTCTAACTACAAGTTACAATTTCTCCAGCCATATAATTTTATTTTTATGATTTATTGTAGTAATGTCAGCTAATAATTGAGCAATTGACATTTTTTTTCCTTATATGGTATTAAAAGGAAGAATTCATGGAAGAAGATTACTTTTTACTTTTTCACAGAAAATCCCATCAGATTTCTAGGGTTTTTTTTCATGTAAAACTTGTTTTATTTCCAGAATTAATATTACCCATGGCTTTTCAGGTAGGACAATCTGTTTTTATACGCCTTACAACCGTGATTATCGTAGGAACTAGTCAGGAGACAGAGAACAAGAAAAGTTCATCAAAACATCATCTGATTAACTGACAAATACCTTCTGTTGCAAACCTCTTTCCAAAAAAAAGTCCAACCTTGAGGGAACTATGTGAAAAGCGCACTTATTGTATTCTACTGTCTCCCACATGCTCACAATAAACCAACATGAATTTTATTTTTATATTTTCTAACAACGCAGAAGT
Organism: Scytalopus superciliaris; assembly: GCA_013400415.1. NCBI lineage: Eukaryota > Metazoa > Chordata > Aves > Passeriformes > Rhinocryptidae > Scytalopus > Scytalopus superciliaris. Next base: position 594,023 of record VXBX01009584.1, on the reverse strand, counting down.
GAGTTGAATCCCTTTGGTAGCTAAATTAACACCACTTTCATTCATTCTTTTTCTTTTTGATTTTTAATGAGCATGCATATTGAGATACACAAATTACCACTCCAAATGTTTCCCTTAGCTTTTGCCTTTCTCTTCAAAAACTTAAAAAAAAATTTCTCATGAACCCTTTTTCAATCCCTAATATTATCACTTAACATTACACTAGATAGTAAGTAGGTTTTATGTTTAGTAATACAGTGAATAATTTTTCTGTATAACACATTTTTCTTAAGTTTATTTCCATAGGGAGACAGTTAAACATATTCTATTTTTAAACATAGACACTAAGGAGCTTTGTGAAAATTCTAGTTAAAAAAAAATTAGTTGTGAGATTTTTTTATTTAAGCAGTCAAGCCTTGTTCTAGCACTTCCAATCTTAGAAAGAGAATACTATTTACTTGTATGAAATCCCAGTTATTTTAATGGTTACCTCTTTCTATACGGAAGTGTTTACCATGTGCCTAGGTTTAAGAATCCAGACATTTATTTCATTACTTATAATCCAAAAACATATCAGGGTTTTGTGTTATTCTTTTGTATTTTCATGTATTTAATGCCTCTATTAAGTACTCTTAGGCCAGTGTAGATAGCAACATCTTGAAAGTATTACAAATTAATACAACTCAACTGTGTCATCTTCAGCTTCACCTTCACCTGTTTACTGTGGCTCGGCCTATGATTAATGGAGGCAATCCTTGCTTAAAGCCTGAAAGCTATTCTTTATTAATTTCCACTTTCATGTCATGCACTGAAGAACATCATATAGCCTGAAGTGCACTCCTCCTCTCCTTTTTAGCTTAGCCAAAAAGATCAATTTAAAAAAAAATTACTATAAAAGAAACTAGAAGACAGAAAATAATATTTGTGGAAAGCAAATAACAATGTATGAAATGAAAGTGATAAGGGCAAAAAGAAAAATGCATTTCTACATAAATCTTTTTTACTAAGTCTAATAGTTATTTATGTCAGAAGAGGCTGCGCTGCCTAAGGTCCTGTCACTTTGTTTCATCATCCTATGTAAAATGCAGATAGTATTTTTAAACTAGTAAAACAGAGAACATCTTAAGTCCGACTGGTAAGATGATTTAGTCCTTGAATCCAGGTTCCCAAGAGTAGGTGTGCTAATGGGAGAACACTGCCCATGGAGAAAATAATGCTACCCCTGCCAGGTGACCTGAGCAGGGTGCAGGGCTTTACCATCCCACACATGTCACAGGCCACAGCACACACCCCACCAGCTAATCATTCCCAGGGAGCCTGCAGGCAGCTCCCACTTGGCACCAGAAATTACACCACTGGCATGTGCTTACACTTGTCTTGATGTGAAGCAGCATGTTCTCATGTGAACATCTGCCTGCCAGTACGAATGGTGCATGGACTTGCTCACTGCTAGGAAAACTCTATCCGAATGCTAAAGGCAAGAACTGTGTGGTGAGTTTTGCCCATTGGTCTATCTGAAGGGTTGCAAGAGTATCTACACTACTCTCTTTTCCCATTTAGTGTTAGCATGAGAAATGGCGTTTTTATTCAATACTTTATGAGTTTTATGTCCCTTTTGTACCAAAACTTGCATCAAGCACTAACCTCAGTGCATTACACCAGGCTAGCATTCTGGTCCTTGAATTAATGCCTTGAAAATGAAATGACAATCAAGAAAATAAAACAAGAAACAAAACAAATCACAATAACTACAGGAAAAAAGGAAAAAAAAAAAACCAAAACAACATGATGAATTCCTTTCAGAGATGGCTTAAATTGCTAATATAGAAATCAGCACCTTGCTTGTTACAAGCAATCAATCCAGACTGAAAAAAATGGAAATATGGATTCAAAAGAGTCCTATCTAAAAATTTCTTTTGTTTCTACTTTTTTTTTTAAAAAAACCACTATTTTTAGTTTATTATAATATGCAATGACAGTGACTTTGGTTATATCTTCTTCTGTATAATCATTTTTCTGGAACTGTCATTTATAAATCAGAGGACTCCTTCAGCTGATTTCTATCATTCCTTTAGTAAAATAATATTCTTCATGCATTGTTTTACTGCCCTATCGTATACAACTAAGGTCAAAGCTGAAACTGAAATTAGATTGTTAACTATCCCACAATGGTATTTTTATTTTACAGTTTTTTCTCAGGAATTTTGAGAGGTGGGGTAGATGCCTAGGAGAGACAGGAACTCAGCTTATGTGCTATTTGTAACAGTAGTTTAAATGGAATAAATATTTTTTCCACAGTGTGGCAGCAAAGACTTTTAAGAGGAAGAACTGACTTGTCTCAAGAACTTCTTGCTAAGTCAGTTGAAAATCCTGAACAGCTAAAATCAAAGTCCATAGACTCCTTGTCCCCAGTGAATTGGATTCGGTTTGAAAAACTAATCCCCTACTCTAGAATTCCAAATTACTGCAGAGTCCTTTTCTTACTTTACCACAATTACTTCTTTTAATGTTCCTTTCATTCCATAATACAAATCTTGAAATACAAAACAGCTCACAGAAATTCCGAATCATGCTTTGCTGTGCTGGACAACCATGATGCAGACCTATAGGCAAAAACGTGAAAGAAACCTGCTGTAATGCCTGAAAGGAAAAACTTGGGAATATGCAGGCCGGCAGTAAGTGCCCTGCAGTTCAGCAAATCAGATATAGAAATGGAACAAAGCATTCAAAGGCAAATTATATTGATTTTTTACTTCTCAACGCCTCATATCTGGCTCTGTGTGTGTGCAAATGAGCAAGAGAGAAGGCAAATGTACTAATTCTTGCAGAAGTATTTGTGACAAAAACATTCACAGACCCACTCCGTAATCCTCCAGATTCAGAATCACTACTTAGGAAAAGCAAAAATCATGATACTTCTGCTATCTATGGCTAAATCCCTCCTGACTGCAGCATGTACCACTCCAGTTTTCCATCCCATTTAAAACAAATTCAAGAACTGAGCACTTTTCATTCGTTAAACTGGCCAGCCCTGCTTACTGAGTACTACTTTTCTTCTAATCAGGTTCAGGTTGTCTGATTTTGAATGCATGTCTACTTTGCTCATCAGTTGACTTTCTACCTTTTCACAACAGTATTTATTCTTTCACTCTTAAAGTCAAAGGGTGAAATTCTTTCTTATAGCTTCTTAAAAGCTTAAGAGAAAATGCTTGCTATGTTGGAAAGGGCAAGAATTCTTTTTTCTAGGAAAATTAGTTATTCATTTCAGTATGTTTCAAAGGAATTTATCAAAGAAGACTTTGTATAATCAAAGACAGAATTATGGCTATTGTTGATTTATTTTCTGCAATAGAAAATAATTACATATTAGTAAATCAGTCTAATGTGAAAATGTCTGAAAACATAGTAGTGCTTGTATTATAGTAAGTTAATTAAAAGTACTGTTGCAGAAGGAGACAATGTAGCATCTAGGATATGGATTATTTAGACAGCTGGGTAAACCTACATCTGTAGTGTAAATGAATAAAGAAATTACTGGAGAATCTCATAAAATATGTGTGCTCGATATGAACACACATGTATGTACTTTCATACGCATCAGTTGTGAGAATCTAAATCTTATTATGCTAAATTTGGATATACAGAATATCAGACAAGCCAAAATGGATAAGAAGTATGACATTAAAGAGGTTCATTTCTCCTCTGGGACTTGCTGACTCATGATTTAAATATACAGTGATAAATTACTTCTGTGAAAGAGTCTAATGGTGTGCATCAAAGAGAAGAAGCTATTAAATTCTAATATTTAAATCTGCAGGAGGAAGTAAATATTTGGCTACACACAAAACAGTCTTGAGAAAATGTGGAGATTTTTTCTTTAATTACAAAAATGGCAGTTTCTTTCACCCTTTATTATCAGCAATGCCTGTAAACAGAGAATGACCCACAGTATCAATTCTTTAGAAATTATTCTATTGTTATTGTCATAGTTTTAGCAAATCAATACTGACTTCCTGGACTGTCACCCTGCTTTATCTTTTATAATGGAACAAGTTGTTTTATCAGGATAAATCAAATTTATCCATGCTGTGCTATGGTTAATTTTAAGTTCATTTACTATGAAACCACTGGTACAAGGTCATCCATTATCAGCTCTTACCTTCAATATATTATAAAACATTTCAAATAAATTTCAGAAATGTTTAATGAAAGTGATTAAAGGAACAGAGCTTCATAGATGCCTGTATGCTGCCTGCAGCTATGACATGACCTATGGATTTTAAAGCAAGGTATTACCTGTGTTCAAAAGTTCATTATTAAAAGTCAGAAATTAATAGCCATTTAGCATAATTTAAAATAGAAATTTTTAGCTAACAATTTTTTTTATGTTTAGTGTAAGTTAAATGCTGTGCTCTGTTAAATCTTTGAATTTAAAAATGGGGAAGAATATATAGCCGATGTTAAACAAGGATACACCTGAGAGCTCTTACTGCTTACAAAAGGGAGTTGTGATGATGCATACAAACACACAAACAGACCAGCTACATACTTACAGACATTTTACAAGCAGAATCTGGATTGACTGGTTATTTCCTGTGTCTACTAAATACTGCTTCATTTTGCTGAAATAGAGGAGACTAATTTTTTATGAACTGTCAGAGTACTAGGAGTGATACTAAAAGTGTGTTAAAGAAAATTAATAGAAGAAAATGTATTATTGATATGCCAAAATTCTCTATGCAGTGGTCTATTTCACTGCAAAAAAAATATTCACAGAAATGAAATAAAATAAAAAAAAAAAATCAACAAAACAACCTCAACCAAACAAACCTGAAATCACTGCATCAGGAGGATTCCCTAGCTCAGACACTGGGCTGGTTAAGTAGTCACCACGTATGGGCCACTGAAGTATAAACTCTTTTAATTTAATGAGCAGTTAGAAGAGGTGTGAGTCAAAAATGGATTTCTGTTTGGCCTCAAACCATGTAACACCATATCTTCTGGCAACTGCCTGCAGGATTCACTCTCCAGCAAGGCAAACTAAAGCTAGCACTGAAATAAAGCAAGGTTGGTACCACGGCAATGCATGCTCATTAGGAAAGTGAACTAATTGATGTCACAAAGCTCCATGCTCCTGCAACTGGTTTAAATTTAGCTAGCTATTCTTACACTCTAGCACAGTCACCAGGAAAACCATTCCTATCCCTACATTGTGTTTAACCACGTCCCTTTTATGCTTCTGAGGAGTATCAGTGAATCTGTCCATCACAACCAATCACATGCTCTGGTGAGCCCTTCCCTGTCACACAGGGAAACATCACCACAGTATTCCCTTAACAGATCATCTCCACTTCAATATCCCTAACATTCAATTTAGAAACACACACAAATATAAGAATTGGATTTTGGTGTTTAGAAGAGGCCTAAATTTCTATTTTCCCTCCCATTCACTCAGTTTGGTCATTACTGAGGTTCAGGATAGGGAAGATACTGAAAAAAATTATTCTAGCTTGAAATTTATAAATTAATGTCACTTAACAAAAAAAATGGGTTTATCTTGAATGACCAAGAATTAACAGCTATCTAGAGAGAAGAAATTTACAGCATTCCAGGATCTTGGAAAAGATTATAATACCTCTAGAAAGAAAAAAGAGTTCCACAAAGGGGATGTGATGGCTTAATGAAGTTCAATTCATTTTTAGATACATGAATATATATATATATGTATGTATATATATATATATATATAAAATCTTATGCACATAAGCACAGAATACAATTTTCTTTTACTTTTTGATGCCGCTCCACAGACAAATATTTAATAAAACTACCCAGCTATGGTTTATAGACTTATTATAATTGTATAACCAGTTTCACAACAAGCAAAATAAATAAGGGAGTGGCACAGAGAAAAAAAGTAAGACAAAATGCTTTGAGAGATAGTACAACAGAAAATTTTAAACACAAAGTCAGTGTTCATGAGCTACTACTGCTCTATTAGTCTGTGAACTTACATTATTAGGCATATATACATGCACTCTCTATATAACACTGCAATAATATTTTTATGTTACATGGGTATAGGCAATACTGTGAAGCCATAACTTTGGTCCCATTGGTAATGTCACTATTTATTTGTCCCTAATTGCATAGTTAGACCATCTTCACAGAAGAAATGAGGCCATGTTATTTTAAGCATGTTTAGGTAGTTCTCCCTGCCTTGTTTTCTATATACCCTGAAGGGGTATAATGGATGCAAAACCATCATTCCATGGGGCCTTTCCGATGGTTCTCATAAGCCTTTTGGTCAAGTGTTTCGCAGACACTGCTGAACATGTCTTTATACATTAAGCTCATAAAGGAAATGGTGACTTGCCCTGTCAATAGAGTGCATTGAGCTTAAAAACCAAAAAGACCAAATACGCATGAGTGAAAAAAGTACACACACACCCAGCAAAATGAAAGCAACAAAATATTTACATATGTCTGGAGTTACAGAGATGATACTGTGTAGAAAACCTGAACATAACCTTGAAATCCATCAGTTCATTCATGGCAGCATCTTTTTCCTACATGGGTAAAACTCCACTTTCTTTTATGGATGTTTAAACTATTTCCCATGTATTGAGGAGATATGAGCACACAAATGGGAACTTAGTATATTTACTGCTTTTATGGTATCTTACCTCTTAGTAAAGTCTAATGAGATCATTCATTGTTTATGTAAGAGCAAATGAAGAGTGAACACTTAAAAAAATAAAGGTCCAGTTCATCCTCAATTAATAGAATAATGAAGTTCATGGAAGCCAAGAATATGCATGTTTTTTGTGAATTTGGAAGGGGGAAATGTACGACTGGTACACTATGAAACAAACGAATGAGTGTGCCAAGCATTAATTACTACTTTCATGCTCAAAGAGGAAATAAAGCATAGAAGAAATTAAGTAGTTTATTAATTAAGTAGCTGTGCCAAGGCTTTTGAAGAATTCACAGTACCTCTGATGTGTGAAAAAAAACATCCAGTTTTGGCAGAACATAATTTGGGGCTGCAATGTGGTCTCCAGCTGAGGTTAAGTGATGTTTATCCCTCAGAAAGGAAGCTCCACATGGCCTGGATGAACCATACAGGGCAGACATTTCAATTTCTCCATGTCACATTATAGGACAGATAGAGGCTTCCAGGGGTTTATTACAAAGCATGTATTCATTTCAACATGGCTGTGACACACAAATACCCACTGGCACATCACCAGCTTCCCTGCAGCCTACCTGTCTCCTGATTAAAGTGCCTGCATTTTGATCCCACAGCAGATGTGCTTCCAGCCATGTGAAGACAGGTCCCATAGGAAAAAGGGCAGCTGGGAAGGACCTCCAGGTCACTGGAGTGACTCATCCAGCTCTGTCCTTTGACACTGTCCTTCTCCAATGTTGAGCAAACTGAAATGGACAACCCATCTCTCTCCTCTCAAGTGCAATAGGCAAACTACTTTCATTCCGTGTTAGGAAAGAACATCAAAGAGGACATATATTTATGAAGTATTTGCAGCTCCAATAACACAAGTGTTTCACAAAAAAAGGCATATTCACTTATTCCATGTGTATTCTAGTTAAAGGGGGTTCTGCTTCCAGATACCTGTATGGCCTTATGAATACCACTACATATTTGTGAAAATAACTCAGCAGCTATTGTCCTTAAAACTTCCCTCTCAAAAGATCATGATTTCTTCTGCAGAAATTCACAGTTAATTCACATTTACTTTCTCCTCAACTTCGACACTCAGAGCAGACCATTTGAACCATTTGACACAGGCTCATGAAAGCACAGACCCAGTCACATCGCCTTCACTTGAGGCAAAGAGTGCAGGGCACTCCATGGCTTTACAGCATTTTTTGTCTAGTGCTGATCACAGTGCTGTCAAAAAAGTCTATTATTTATAGAAAGCTGCTGATTCTGTCTGAAATTATTCATATCTCACAAATTATGCTCCATGACTGGCTTTGTTTTGGGAAAACACGTCTGCATAATTGATAGCGGAAAAGAGGAAGGTGCTAACAACTATCAATTTCTGTTGTCAAAAAACAGCTGAGGCTGAAACATGCTGCTTAATGTACCAACAAGATTATCTGATACATACAGAAAATTGTCTAAAATCCTAACATTTACCAAAGAAGGATATAGTTACAAATATGACTCCATATCATAACTGCTAGAAGAAATTAAAAGAATTTGTAGCTTTGATCCAATGAAAGTTTTAATAGTGGATATTTCAAACTCAGTCTTTCACATACTGAATACTCCTTTAATAGTAGGGACCTCATCTTTTGCTGCAAAGGTACAGGAAACTTCCCTTTTAAATTATTAAACACTCTTTGAATGCAGCTAAGGTTCACAAGTCTGACAGTCTGATGAATCTCATGACTATGTTGCATTACCAGAAGACTAAAGATCCGTGGCAGTTTGATAAAAAATGAATTGCTCTTTCTACCAAGCAGAAGGATAAAATCTGGCAAAAAAATTTAGATAAATGAGCAATTATTAATGTTCCCATTTTTTCACATGTATTTTTATTCTGCAACAATTAATAGTCTCTAACACCTAAGCTAAAAAACAGCATTCGCTGTAGATTATGAATTCAAAAGGTAATCTATGTTAATGAGTGTAAATTATCTCTAAACTCACAGAACAGAAAGGCATATGATAAAAGCCCCTAATTTCATAATTTGAACAACTTAAAAAAAATGTTTTACAGTTAATACCAGAGAGTAATTTTCTGACAATTTTTACTGAAAGTATTACTGTTCTTCCCACAATGACAGTAATTTTAGTGTCAGTATTGTACACGCAGTTCCTACACTACAAATAGCCTTGCCAGTATGGCCACATACTACTCAAAACATTCTGATGTGGAATTAGGAGTTGTCCTCATATGTGTACTTTCACTGTTTTGAAACAAAATTCTGTTAATGGGCTTAAAAACATCTGTGTTTGTGACTGAAACCACCTATACACCTTTTTGTGATTTTGTATCAATATCCAAGCCCCACTCACTGTTTAATCCTGCTACCTACAGCAGAAGAGCTTCTCTGCCAGAGCGCTCTGGTCTCACTTCTCTGGTCTATTCAGGGTTTTTCTTCTGCTATGAGATGGACAAGAGCTTCCAACTCCTCTGTCCCTTCACATAGCATTGCAGCTACTTCTTTTCACTTTCCAGGTAGAGTCTTTTCTTTACCTTGAATGTTTTTTCTTTGTTCATTTAGCTAATCTCAACAGGGGAAAAAGTCTTATTTATCAAAACTACGTGTACTTCAAGGGGGGAAAGGCAAAGTTATGGCTCAGCAGCCCAGAAATATGTGGGCACTTGCAGTTTTAAATTGGATGTCAGACACAAGTCAGGGTAGGGTGAGAATTAATTACAGTATCACTGAAAAAAAAAGAAAAAATAGTCTAATTAAATAAAGGAAAAATAAAATAAAGAAACCTAGGTGTTTGAAATGCAGAATTCACTCTAGGGTTTATTTTTATTAAGTATTGGGCACATATTTATCAATATGTGATAGAAGTTCATGGTATTAGTGTCATACTATCCCAAAGCATGTCCTCACTAGGAAAGAAAAAACAGCTGAGGAAACACTTGTATATGCCTTATATCTTCAGAAAGAGTCTATAAACACTGTACAAAGCTGAGGTGAATGTACCCAATCATTTCACAGTTGATAACCCGGAAACATTGCTGCCATCTTAAGGGAATATTGAAGTAACTTGGAGAAGGTCGAGTGACTACGTGTTACAGAAGAAGAAGGGGAAAAAGGACAGAGAAAAGAACAAACCAACCAGTCAGCTGACCATTTGGTCTTGCAGAGACCAAAGATTGATTTAAACAAGCGGGTAAGAACTGAGAAATTTCTTAGTCTGCAAGGGGATATCTTGTTGGGAACACAGACGAAGAACTGTGCCTGATGCATTAGGAGAGTTCCAGCAGCTTGCTTTAGACAAACAGCATGTTTTTATATTCTCGACACTGCCTTTCGGAGAGTGTTTTTTCAGATTACCATTTAGGTTCTGCTTAGTTTTTGGACTTCGGAAATTTGCAGGCAACTAAGTTTTTGATGGATGAAAGGGTACAACGATCTACAAAAATGACTTTTTGATCAGGAGAGTTGAAAGGCACAACTAGCAGTGCCATTGGAAGACCAGAGCTCTTGGGCTAGAGTTAAATGCACACAAATATAAAATGGTGTTCAAAAGAAAAAGGTACTTTGCAAAAGGCTAATCATGCATGGTATGGCCAAGTAACACCTATGCTGACATTGTCACCAAGAGCAACAAAGATCCTAATTTAGCTAAGTTAGATGCCCACATCAGTTACCTGATGTAGTACAGGGATGTCCTAATGGCTGCAAAAGTTACTGAAGACTCTGAAATAATCTATCTTATTGGTCAAAAACCACAATGACTACGTTTCCTTGGGCATGCAGAAAGAATGGTATGACAGCCTGGTGAACGTGATCTGGACGAAAGCAAAATGAATGAGACATTATTTCACACGTGAAGACATAAACAGCATGGCAGAGCTTTATGAGGCAAAGCACTGGATGGGAATATTGGTGTGGAAGAGTCACCTGTTTAGCAAGCTCTCTCAATGGACAAAAAAGGCCAATGTTGTCCTTATTATCAAGAACACATATAAATGCTACAGAAGAGAGAAACAGATTTAAAAAGTTAGTTTCTTGAAACTCCTGGGCAGTGCCTGCAAATCAAAAGAGGAAAAGAGCAGATATGCTAAACTGAGTCAGAAAGTGAGGACTACATCATTTTCTGTGTGGGGGAAGGTGTTGAATTTCATGAATGAGAAATCTGAAAATCATCTAGAGGAGACATGACAAGACTTTAAATACTTAGTACCACATGTTAAAACTAAGACTTAACTGTCTGGATATTACATTTGAGGCAAATTAACATTTTAGAGTGAAGAAGTTATGGAGGATTTGTTTTAGGTTTGGTGCTACCTAATGGGAAAGAATGGATTAAAAATGTGAAGAAAGGTCTTTTGGGGAAAGAAGTCGTAAACTGACTTTTTAGAAAAATGAGATATAACAGCTACAGAAATAAACCAGAAACACCCTCCAATCGCACTCACACAATGAAAACCAACAGACTTCAGCAAACTCTGAAAAGTGGCTGAAGGTTCTTTAGAAAGATGACTTGAGGATAAGTATCTACAGGTATGCTGGCAGTTCATGCAGGAAGGTTACATTAAATGCACAAATTGTACCAAGGAAAAGAAAAAACAGTCCATTACACTTGGGAATCTTCAATGACTGGCTGTCGAAAAATAATTGCACTAAAAAACTAAAAGGTTATATAAGAAAGGAAGAATATTGAGAAAAAGGATATACAATGGAAAAAGCTGAAGTATAAAGTGAGTTTCAAATTGCAAGAAATAAAAAGAACTAAAAGAATAATTTTAAAATACATGATAATTAGAAAAAAACAAACAAACAAACAAAAAAAAAACCCCAAGAAGGTAGCAAAAAGGAGAAAAAGCAACACAGGGAAAAATAAAATCTAATTATCTAATAGCTCCTTTACACCAGCCTTCAAAAAATGGTAACTGTGACATGACATTCAAGACAACTTAGAGAAAAAAATTGTATTGCAAGCCAAAGTGTGCAAAGAATACAATAATGCATATTTAGGTAAGATGAATGTATTCAGATTTGCTGTGCTTTATTAAATTCACCTTAGAGAAACGAGACAGCGATTTCTGAATCACTAACGATTATCTTTATGAGCTTCTGGAGAACAGGGGAGGTCCCAGAGGACTGGAGAAGGGCAAATATAGCATTTGTCTCTTGACAAAAAGAGGAGTGCTGATGGAATGACAGACCAATCAACCTAATTTTGATTCATGGAAAGATCCTGGAATAAATACTAGACTATGTCCACATAATTTTCAGAATAGACCCTTTTAGTTGCAAACTATAATCTTAAAAAGAAAAAAAAAAAAAATCCACCCAAACCAAAAATACCAGAACATGCTTGTTTTTCAAACAAGTACAAAAAAATAATTTCTAGGGTAGATGGCCTGGTGAAGTACAGAAGGTATGGCAGTTCACAAAACCAAAAGTAAAGTATGTGCTTCTGGCACTTTTGTGCCGAGAGAGATGAACAGGGTCCGAATTCTTCAGCAGAGAATACATCTGCAAGAATACAGTAATAATTTATGGGAATTCACTTTTAAAACTGACCCAAGAGAAATACCGTAGTTACCAAGGGGAGACAGAACTCAGAGAATAAAAGGGTTTTTTTCCCCAATAATAAACAGTTTCATAAATTGATTTTAAGTCCAAAAGCAACTACATACTCTGCAGGCCATACTGGGCTAGTTCACATGGGCACATGCACTCACACAATTTTGACAGTTGCACAGAAAATTATCTAGCCCAGCCTCCTCCTGGAAGCAGAACCAGCATCAAAGAGTTAGGTGAGGCCACTCAGGGCTTGTCCAAGCAAGTTCTGAAAATCTCTCAGAATTAAGATTTCAGTCTCTCTGGGCAACTTGCTCCAGCATTTGATCACCCTTGTGGCTGAGAATTTTTCTTACTGTCAGACAGAATTTCCTTTGCTGTAGCCCTGGTGCATGCACAAGTCTCATTCCATATCAGTACTCTCTGGGAGAGGACAAGCTCCCCTTTAGGCTTCTCTTGTGCAGGCAAAAAAAGGCCTCTCGGGAGCGATCCAGCCTCTTAAACAACTTCCTGGTCTCAGCTGAACTTGTTCAATTTGCCAACCTCCCTGTTGTGCTGCAAAACCCAGAGCTGGGCACAGCCACCTGCAGCGCTTGTCCACGGTTCTCACAGAGCAGAGAAGAGAAAGCTATGCTACAGAACAGAACAAAACACTTGAAACACAGAAAAAGCCAAGTATTTCTCACACTATTACACCTGATTGCCTGTGCTCTAAAAATCAACTTGTTCCAACCCCATATTCACTGATAGACTACAGAGCGGGAAATCACTCTTAGTTTTACTGTGAGTTCCCTTGAGGGGTCTAGCATCACAAATGTTTATCAATTCAGCAAGTGCATTTTTAACTGGTGAAGGAAATCACTGAATTTTAACCACCTTATTGTCCCCTATGTTTCTCTAGACTAGGATAGGAGAAGCCATCTCAGTTAAACTGCTGGTTCTATTTTTTCCCCCCTATTTCATGTTCAGAAAAATAAAAATATCACACAATAAAAAGAGCTTCTCTCTTGTACTGCCTCAAACAACCCTCAGACAAGGCAGTGCAGAAAATATCTAGTAAATTCCCAAGTCAGCACAAAGAAGTCAAGCAAGACAAGTCCTGCTTGCAGAGAGTCTCCCACAGTAGGTCTGTTAAGTGGCAATGAGCTTTCCTTCAACTGATGAATTCAGTACTGAATTCACAGTAACCTTATACATATATGGTTGAAGTATTAAAGCTCACAGTGCATGACTAAAGGAAAACCAACTAGTCCCTATTTTTAGGCTCTGTCTCAGAGGCTGTCTATATTCTTTTACCTATGTTTTAAACCATTTTTACTCTAAAATGCATGATTTCTAGCAAAGAAACAAGCCAAGGCAAAAACACGATTAAATATTAGCCAATCATGCATCTTCACAAGTCGTGATCCATGTAAGCACTCTTAATACTGCACAAACCATGGACACAAGCTATTTGCAGATCCTTTGTTAAAACCAAAGAAAAAAAAAATCTAGAAAAGCCACAGGGATTTGGAACTTTCACGATCTGAAAAACCCACAATCTAAGACACAATTAATGAAAGCAGTCAGCTCTGTCTCTTCTCTAAAAAGTTTCAAGCTGAAACATTCAGCCCAATAGTGTTTTATAGAGGAACATAAAATTATTTGAATTCTTTGTGTTCAACTCCTTGCACAGACTGCAGGAGCTGTAATCGGGTTAATGTCCAGAGTTTCTAAGGAGGGTATTTCTCCTCCACTCATATGACTTCAGAGCCAGCACAGGCCACTTCCACAACTTAAGAACTTTTGTACTGGGGTATGACAAATACACCTCCAACTTAACATCCTATAGATGGCCGGAGAAGACTAAAAAAGTGGTATTTCCTTCAAGATATCCTTGATGTTTTCAGCCAACACTTTCTGAGGTAGAGGCAAATTTTCTGCATTGTTGTCTTGTTGGATTTCTCTTCCATGAATTCATAAAATTGCTTTTTTGACCAAAATCAGTATAATTTACAAGTTGTCTACATGCACTGTGACAGGTACACTACTGGTACGTTCTGAATCTGCCACAGGATAATTTCACTCCTCAGACTTTAATTATGAGAAACACTGAACCTCTTTATGTCCCTTTATGCCACTCACTGTTATAACCTCCTATCTTGTCTACCGCCTTCCCCCTCATTAGTTACTTTTTTCAAGGCTGAAGAGTCCTGATCTACTTAGACATGTCCTTGTACTAAATCCCTTCCATACCTTTGATCATTCATGCTGCCTTTCTCTGTACCTTTTCTAGATTTGTTTTGTTCTTTTTGAGACACTAGAACAGCACACAGGATTCAAGATAAAGGCAATAGTTTCACACAGAGATATAATAATATTTGCTTTTGTTCTCTTTTCCTTTCCTAATAATTCTTAATGTCATATTTGCTGTTTTGATAGCTACTCAGCACTGAAGTGACATTTTCAGAGCATAACCTATTATAATTCACAGGTCTCATTCTCGAGCAATAAAATGAGGAACACGGCACACCACTGGGGATGTAATGGGAGAACTGTGTTTTACATGTACATTACTTTACATTTATGACTACTGACACCTTATCACCCATTCATTCAACATTCTTCTGCAATTCTTCAATGTTGGCCTTTTGCCCATACCCAAGAGGAACTTTTCCCTCCCCTGCTGTCTGCTTTTGCCAGGATTGTGATAGTAGCAATGAGAATGAGATTTATACTTAAGGGGGTCACTGCAAAATAACCCCAGTAGATATAATTCCTACATATAAAGCTTGGAAACTACTTTCATTTTTCTTACAATACAAGCTATTTTTCACCATTTGCAATTATGAATCAGAGTATTAAAAAAGGTGGATTTTTTGTTGTTTTGGGGTTTTTGTTTTAATTAAAGGCAAAAATGTAGATAAACCCAGTAATAGAGACATCCTTAACTGTACATATATATATATACAGTATATATACTTACCTAACTAATACTTAATAGTATGTCATAGGCTTTTCCTTTGGAGAGTCAGCTATATGTGAACTGTTGAACATATATTGTAGAATACTTAAATCAACAAACAAGTCTTACTGGGTAGTAAAGTGCTTTAAAGATCATTTGATACATTAGCTTACCTTTGCATGACCAAGTCCCGTCTACCTGCGGCTCCTGTTATCATTATCATGCACCTCTCCCTCCTCTAGCAATTCCTCCTGTTCACCATGCTTTGAGCCATGATTTCCTTTGATAATTTCTCCCATTTAGACAAAGTTAGCACCTTTGCCAATGTTGCTATTTCAGTTCTTTGAATATTGTGTGCAATGTAAAGAATCAAACAGATTCTCATTTCACAGGAGGCATGAAGATGGATAGAGTTCGTCTAGAAAAGACTACCCTGACAGTCTTCTTTTCAGCCTTTGCACTTCCATGCTAGGTATGTTGGCACAAGCCTTAATATAGTTGTAAATTTTAATATAGTTTTATATAGTCTTTTTGCATTTAAAAAACAGTTTGTAACCGCTGTACCAAATACTTAGGTTTAAGTTAACCTCTGTGTCACATTTTGAAACTTGTTTTTGTGTTAAGGGAGAGATATTATGTTGTATTCAGATAGCTACTAGAACTGTTATAGTCAAAATACGATATTGCTTAGTCGTAGTATAAAGAGAGGTAAGAGGTATTGGAAAACCTCCAAATAGAAGACATAATGCGATGAAGATGAGGGTAAAAGAGGAAAAGGTGGCCTTATGACCTCAGACTTAATTTTAGAAGGGGTGTGTCAGGGGGGTGGTTTGGGATGGTTTGGAGGATGGACAAATTAGACATTGGGTATGTTTCCTAGATAGGATAATTAAGTAGGGTTATAAATTTGTAGATTTCTGTACGCCAGGCATGCGCGTCATTGATTGCTAAAGCTTTTAGTCGAACCTTAGTAAAAGACCTTTTTGCCTTCGCCCTGTCGTGGAAGTTTTCTTCCTTGGATTCCAAGCAACAACATTGCCTAGGTTTAGGGCGACCTAAGACATACTGATACAATTTCTTTTCATCTCATTGTAAGCACAACATTTTTGGATTATATAACTTCTTTTAAAAACAAAACAAACAAAAAACCCCCTAGCTCTGTGTTGAGGTTACATACACCAGTGTTTTAGGCCTGTCATTAACAATCTAGGTTTATTTTCATGCTAGCTTTAGAAAAATCAAATAGCTTCTGAGGCATCATTTCCCCTTAGAAAAGCTCTGTAAAATCTGCTTAGCCATATACCTACAGCCCTAGCAGTCTAACCACTTTACAAATTGTTATGATTCATATGATTTATTTGACCTTCTCCTTGCCCTGTAATTTGAAACATATCTTCTAATATACGCTATTTTTAGAGTGTCTTGCTATGGGGAGATACCCTAAGCCTTTCCCTTGTGCTCCTCATGAATGTGGAAACACGGATTCATTTAGCCTTTCCAGTTAATCATATATAATTACTCTGTGATTATCTACTGGTCCTGTAGACCAGTAAGGCTTTCTGTTGCTTATACACAGTGAAAAATCCATCTAGAATTATTTTGATGCCTTGATCAAGTTATTTTTCAAGATTTTATTGGACTGTCGTAATACTTTCATAGTTAAGCATAGTGTGTAGCTTTTACTAGTTACCTTTCTTGGATGTTCTGAATATTGATTTCCTAGCTAGTAATACATTTGACCCTTCAATGTAATGATGCCTTTTATTTTCCCACTACAATCTGTTTTGATATGGTAGTGCGAATTTTCACTAAGTCTCTACTTTGACATTTCAAAATTAAAATTATCCTCGTTACATCTGAATGTACTTTACCCCTACTAATGGTCCTTTCAATTTCCTTTCTACGAACTCCTCAATTTAACATAGATGATCTTTTCAAGTTAGGCAGTAATATAATGAATTCTGCTGTGCTTATCAGAATATTGAATATAATCACATTATAGTGACCTAAAAAGTTGGAGAGTAGCTGTTTGACAGTAACATTTTGAACTGGATACTGTGTATCCTCTCAAACCAACTTTAAATTTTCTTCTTTTCCTCTAGTTCCCGGAACAGAATGGAACAGTAATTTGTGGATTTTAAAAATATACATTTGAAATCACATTTAACCTGTCTTCAAAGGGGATAATGACATCAGTGGGACTGAGTAATATACCCAGGGGCAGGAGAAGTAGAGGTTGAGATTTCCATTCTCCCCAGATTTCAGCCCATGCCATTCTGAGGCAAGTAATTTCTAGCTCGTTACACAAGGGTTAAGAAATTGATGCCACTGATTTTGCAGTTAAACCTCTTTTGCAGAGAAAAGCAGTGAATGCACATCCCTCATTCTGGGATATAGTTCACAAACTTTTGGGAAAAATGACAAGAGCAGCTCCTCATTCTCTTAAAGGAATTTAAGCCAGGGTTTTTGCTGAATGTACAAAAGAGAAGCCTTGCTATTTGAACACACATTCAATCATTGAAAAGGCTACAACCTTTTCTACTTTTGCTTGATTTGATTCAGTGTCTGACCAAACTAAAAATATACTTAAAAAAAAAAATTTCTATCCCAAAACCTTTATATTACAGCAATGAAGACTAGTGATGCAACTGTAAATGACATGACAGATTTATATAACCTTAGAAGCCTATTCTGTCAGTGATCACCTGGTATATCCATGATTGATGCCTTAAAAGAACAAAGCATAGTACTTCATTAAACTCCAAAAAGCCATAGACTCATATGTCTATGTAACTCCATAGGAAGTAAGAAGATAAAAATAATCAAGGATCATTTATGCTTAATAAAATAAAAAAATGTCCAGTTTAATAAAAATATTAAAAATCTGCATCTGTAGTGTTACGTGCATATCCTCAGGAACATAAATATTCTCTGTAGCAGCTAAAACCAACGTAATACATGATAGTTTAGCCTGCAAAGGATAATAAATCTCAATTTGGTTGCTTTGGAGAACTCATATGTGTAATGAAAATGTATATTTCTGTGCCATCTCTCAACATGTATCTGAATAGCTATTGAAAATGTAAAATAATTTGGGCTCATTCAAAAGAAATAAATAGTATGACTTCACTGGTCTTGAGGGATAAAGCATTCAATAACACTGTTGAAGAGTCAGCTAATCACTGTAAAACAGATCCAGTTACAAACAGGATTTACTCTTTCCCCTTAATAATGACTGAAAAAAAGAGGAAATATTTATGAATAAATCTGCTCTCCAGCACACCTTTTTCTTGCAAAAGATACCTGTACTACACAAGAAACCACAAACAAACAAAAACATCCACACCTCTCTTTTTTTCGAGTATATAATCATAGAATCATACTATGATTTCTGTTAGAAGGGGCCTTTAAAGGCCACCTAGTCCAAGTCCCCTGCTTGAGCAGGGACATCTTCAACTAGAAGAGGTTGTTCAGAGCTATGCTCAACCCAGCCCTGGATGTTTCCAGGGATGGGGCATCTACCACCTCTCTGGGCACCAGTGCCAGTGCCTTACCATCCTCATCATAAAAAATTTCTTCCAAGTATCTAGTCTTATTCTACCTTCTTTCAGGTTAAAACCATTATGCATTGTCCTGTTCCTACAGGGCCTATTATATTTATACTTATATATGCATACACACACAGATGATTTTGAAAGTAACAGCAATTGTTCCTTTAAATGACGAATCAGTTTGATAAATACAAAAACAACTAGAAAGCTGATTTTTAAAATTATGGTCTTAGGTTTCAGATATCCAGAAATAAATACAAAATAATAGTTAAAGCAAGTAATTTCTTCAGTTTCAATTTATTATTATAGCAGAAATATAAGGACAAAGAAGGGCAAGGAGCGTGATCAAAAATAAGGAACAGACTTCTGAACAAAATGTGACAAAATATAAAATTAAAGAACAGTAGTTCAGTAGCTCTTCGGTTTTAAGACTAGAGGACATATAATGAAACTAACAGGTGGAAAAAGAAGTATCTTCACTGCCCATTTAAGATATAATACTTTTTTCCACAGAATTTTGCAGATTGTAAATGATGAGATTAATCTAAAAAAAAGCTCTAAAAATTCATGAAAAGTATGTCAAGAACTATTATATACAATGTCATTATCTCTTGATAGGGAAGTCCTTGAATTGTAAATTGCTAGGAATCAGAGAACATTCCTAGGACATGTCAATATATGCTTTTCCTATTTTTTGCCTTCCCTAAACATCCTGAGCTTTGACAAAGCTAAAATATAGAGCTAAGTGAATTTCAGTCTGACATAAAAGAGATTGTTATGTTTTGTATTGTTATTTATATGTCAAAATGGAATGTTATTTATATGCTCATAACCCTCATGAACTCTTCAAATAGTATAATAACTTTTATTGCAGAGAAAACAGCCATATAAAGCTATATTGCCTAAAAAAATTAACACTCAACAGAAATTCTTGGAACCAACTCTAATGTACTTTAGGGTGTGGTTATACATGTTTATGATATTTTACAAGCTGCACTATGTCACAACCATGCAATACTAACACACACGTGCTACAATTTAAAGTCTCTATATAACTTATAATGTATTATTCATGATAAATAGTTCACATTTCTATGCACAATATTGATATTCTGCTAACATGACACAGGTTGACATGAAAGTGGAAAAAAATGGGGAGAGGGCCTTACTCTGTTTGGAGGCATTTTTCTATCAGCAACCAAGCAGGCAGCAGAAATAGAGTCCTCTCACCTTGTTAGAGCTGCTGAAATGAGCTGTTTATTTGACTAGCAAGTCATGGCTTAGACTGTGAAGCCCAACAAACAAATAAATTTAACACAGCCTCCCAGAGAAGTAGGTCACCTCATTTTCAAGGAAGCAAGGTAAATAAAAAGAGAAAACACCTAAGATACAGAGAGACATCCTTGCAATCTGGGTAAGATTAGATGCTGAGAGACCGTGAATAACTTCACCACTTCTGATCAGATATTGACACTATCTTGTATAGTTTACAACTGGATTGTCTTTGCTTGCTTGTAAAGAGAGTTTATACATTGCATAGTATTGAATAATAAATCGTGGTGTGATTATCAACTACTGATACTAAACAATGTCTTTAACACTTCTTGCCCATGTTGCAGCTCAACTGTACCAACATAGCAAGAAAAAGTTCCTTCATCACTGCCACAGAGAGCTTATTAACAAAAACTATTCCCCTGTGTTTGCTGATTTGCTAGAAGAAACTCATTAAACACAGTAAAACGCTCCCTGATAGAGTATTCCAATTTTATAACTGTATATTCCTTACAAAGTCCCACATAAATAATTTGTTAAATATTGATTTTAATTTAATCTCTATGAAAGACAAAGACTGTGAACTATATATATTCTGATGTTTCTCAGGTTTAGGTTTTCACCTTACTATGTGTATCCTCTACCTGATCATAGTTGAATCCCTTTTTAGTGACTTTTCCTCCCCACTGAGAAGTAGATAAGCTTTCAATGGGTTTTAATCTTAAAAAGATACATAAACTTCTTTTACTCAGAAACCTAGAGTGAGATTTGAAGAATTGCGATCATCAAGCCACTCTCACAATAAAGAAACTGAACACAAAAATGATGAAATAATATTGCAAAAAATATTTGAGGAATGAGAATTTTCAGCTGGAAATCTTGTAATTCATATCTCAGTTGGCTTTTGTCCAGCAGTACACACAGGAATATGCAGGCTGAAATAATAAATCCATTATTAACACAATCAGCACAAAAAATGAACAGTTATTCATAGTGATTTACTTACATCCATTCAGAAGTGATTCAGGGGTCAGTTATCAGATAATATCATCACAGTGACTAACAGTGGTAGAAAAGAAAGTAAAATTTTAGAAATTGTCAGGAAAAGACAAGAAAACAGAAAGGCATAACTGTGCTTTTATACGCTGCACTAAACTCTTGAATACTGTTCACAGTGCTGGTTTTCCAGTCTTTTGTGAAAGTTTGGGTTGGCTCTCTGCCAACGGCCAAACCTCACAAGAAAGGTTCCCCTCTCCTGAAACGGCAAAAAAAGCAGCAAGAGAAAATTGAAGAAATATATATATATATTTACATATATTAAATTTATATACTAGGTACAACGGGGCAGGGACCCCCAAACAACCCCAATAAGGGACAAGGGGAAGGGAAAGGAAACAAACAAATATATACAATCTAAACTTAGAAATTAACTCAGTAAGTAACAAACACAATTGTAAACTCACTACTTTTCTTAGGAAAAGCAGATTCTTAACCTTTGCCGCTGGCCCAAGCAAACAGATCTTGGAGCAGGCCTCGCTTAACACAGATAAGCCAGGCCTAAACACTGAGAGCCTGTCAGCATGCTAGCCCAAGAAGGAAGAGCAAAAGAGAAAGAACACTTCCCCCTTTGGCTTATATACACCTGATTACGTAAAGAGATGGGATGGAATACTTCTTAGGTTTTGACCCTGGTTACCAGGGAAGGCCTACAAAAAACAACCCATCACATCTTTGAATATAAAGCAACAAGAAACTGTCAAAAAGGACAGCAAGAATTTTTAGGCATACAGAGTGAGTTCTGTGTAACAACAGCTCATACTGGAAATGACATATCTATAGAGAAATGGACCAAACCATAGTACACTTAATGAAAATATCATGTAGCAAGTTTAAAACAAAGGGAAGGTACTTTTTCCCTACTGATCAATATGTGGCATTCACAGCCACAGGATGCTGTAGGTCANAGCCTGTCAGCGTGCTAGCCCAAGAAGGAAGAGCAAAAGAGAAAGAACACTTCCCCCTTTGGCTTTTTCCCTACTGATCAATACTGCTGTTAACTGGAAAAAATTTAGAACTTGAGAAGCTCTAAAAGTCGTCTTGCTGGAGTCATCATCAGGAAGGATCACATTAAATTTACCCTCAATTTCTTCTATGCTTTTCATGACAGGTCAGTGTATGAATTTCACTAAATACTTAGTCTGACATGATACAACTGTTGCTGTGCTTTCATTTCACTATTTTATCATAATTATACTTTAAAATAATTTTTTCCTTATCATCATTGCCATATCATGATATTTATTCTGAAGGTTTGGCTGTGGTCTTTAGTATATAACCTTCTTGGCTAGACAAATTTTCTTTTTCCTGACTTAAAATGCAAGAGTCTCTGAAAAGCACTGGAGTACAAATCAGTATTTCTGAAATCCTGTTCTGACCTTCACCTCACTCACTGCATGTCCTCCTTTTCTACTTTTCTCTTACAATTCTTCTTTCCTTGAAAATAATTCATCCACAAAATTTAAGTGACAGCTATCCTCCATTAGAAGATTAACTTTGTTTAAAAATTATTCTTTATTAAGAAGTACTATGTCACACTAGAATTAGATGCTTGGATTAACATTGCAAAATTTAGGAACATTATTATTGTATTATTATCATTTAATGATTTTCATTTTACAGCTTACTTTTTTATAAGAAAGCCATTTCTCCATTTTGTGCTCACACTGTGCCTACTCACTTAGAACTATACATCTAACTATTGTGGAACAAAAATAGCATAAAAAGGAGTCCGCTCAGAAAGGGAAATTATCATATTCATGACTTGCTAGATAAACTTTTCAGAACACAGAAGGAGACAGAATTTGAACCAGAAAAAGTTATTGTCAAGTTTCCTGATTAAACAGTCAGTTCCATGAAATAGTAGAATTTATTAAAAAAATATATAAAAGAATTTGTTTAAAAGCAATGAAATAAGATTACAGCTCCAATAGTATAAAATGCATATACAACAATGTTAGATAACAGATAGATGCATTTTGTATGTACAGATTTAGTTCACTAAAGTCGATAAAGGATAAATCTGTATATTAGAAAAGCAAAGTAGATAATGAAAAGCAATTTTACAAAGACATAAACATTAAAAGATTATTTAAACACAAGTGTGTTGAAGCAGTAGAGTGTAAAGGAAGCAGTTGAGAACTACAGACTATTTGGCTTCTTGAAGCACCACTTCATTGCCCTCCATGTTTCCCTTTGAAAGAGTCTCTACCATGAGAGTGTCCTAGAGCTATTTCACAAAAGCCTAATATATTTTAAATTATATTATGGCTTAAATGTCTATTTAGTGTCTGAGCTGCTCAGTTTCTGCACAATGAGGTAATTGCAAGAACATCTTTGTGTATGCAGACCACGTTTTCTAAAATCATCTAGTCAATACTTGTCAGAAAACAAGTGAGAAAGCTCATCCTTTTTAAGTCTGAAACCTTTTTAATAAAGAAAAGAAGCCAAAGAGTAAAATCACAAAATACTCTTCTGATAAGGATTATAGCAGAGACTTTTAAAACCTTTGTCAACACTGCCCTTATTTGAACAACCCAAGTTTCACCATGTAAATGTCCAGTTTTTTTACCTAACCACAGGTGAGAAACAGGCTTAAAAGAAAACTTGTTCTCCTTAGGACTATAAGCACTCAGTTACATACTGGAAACAAAATACCTTTGTGATCAGGTAACAAAAGGGCTTTCTGCCAGAGTATTGTTAGTGTGGCACAGGTTCTCACCTGTGAGTACAAGAACCTCATTTCTTTACCACAAATGCCTGATATTTGAGGGCATTTATTCCTGCCAGGTTGGCAACTCACTGGAATTCTTAATATCTAAAAACTAAAAAAATAGCATTACCTTAATTTTCCTCAAGTTCAATAAGTTTCTTGAACTCTCTGGCTTCTGAGTTTGTTTGCAGTGCAAAAATTGAAAGAGGGGAGGATTTAGACTTTAAGATGGAACAGCACTTTTGAACAAGGACCCTTATGTCTCCTCTCAGTATTTAATGGGCCATGACTGACTGACTTGGCAGGGAAAATAAAAAAGAATATGATCATCCAATTAAACTAAGAACAATTGAAACAGGATCAGGTAGACAGACAACTATGGAATAGACTGTTTCTGGAGAGCCTGTGCCTATCCTTAAATCCTTACACAGCAGTCAGATATTTTGGGAAGCAGATAATTACGGTTCCAGCACGAAAGTGTTGGTGAACATTGCTTATTTGTTCCACACTAGACTTGCTCTTTTTGCCACTGAGATCAACACAGAACAAAAAGTGAACTGCAACACTTCAGTGTCTCAATTTTTGTATTTTGTAAAAAGTGAAACTGATAAGGCACTTTTTAAAAGGGTGCCAGTCTTCTTAGTGGCTGATTCAATTCACTGAACAAGGTTATTAATTTAACAACTAAAGCTGACATTCTCTCAAGTTGAATTCATGTGCTGTGTTTACAGTACCTTTCCAACTTATTCTTTAGTTAGCACATTATACTGTCACCATTCTTGCAGACATATAATATAAACCTATGGAGTGAATCAAGCTTCATAAATATCATTTTCCAAGTCAGAATTCTAAGTGAAAACTGAAGCTTTTAAATAACATGAAAACATCGAATTTTACAGAAACTTCACGTAAGAGTATATTTCCTAAACCAACATAGTTCCCCCAGTTTTTCAGAATGCATTATTACATACAATTTTGGGATGTTTCACTGGAATGATGTAATAAGTGCTCTGCTGGGCTTGGGGCCTCTCAAGGCTAACAAGACTTGAATGCAAGTATAGCTGCTGTTCTCACAGTGGCACAGTTAAACCTGAAGACTGCTAAATACCTCAATTACCCTCCTACTGTCACTATTTTCCTCAGCAAACTCAGTAACCCCTTAAACTAAAGACAAAGTAAACATCAGAATGTCAAAAATCAGACTAATATAAGTCATTTTAGCAACACAGCACTGGGACACTGATGACAGAATCTAAATCTCTCTCCTTCAGAATTTGCATTCATCTGTCCACAATAACAAATTCCTTCCTGTGGAGCCACTTGCACAACTAAGGCATAAAAGTACTCAGATCTTCCTAAGAAATCCTCTCTGTATACCTGGGAACAAAGTTATCGCCTGTCAAATAGTATGGCATAAAACATCAAAGATTTCCTGAGCTGAGCATGTTGGTATCCTTTGACTGATGAAGAAGGTTGGCCAGGCTTAGGTGGAGACACCTCAACCACTATCACGAGAGTGTTTTACAGAAACATATGTACAGCACCTAATGCAGTATTCATGGGGTACCCGAATGGGCTGTCCATTTTCTTCTCCTCAGCTGGCTCCAGAACACTGTAGTCACGCAAGGACTGTCCTTAAATGTTCATACGCCCTTTCAAAATTTTGTCCAGATGTCAACCAACAATAGGAAAACCCGTTACTTCTATGCAGGCATTTACTCTGATTTGTACTTCCTATTCAGAAGTGACCTAGGCATCTGTAAATGAACATGCTGGCATTAAAAAGCAATATATCACTTATATAGAAAACATCCATGCATTAACTAATTCTGTGCACCTTCCATTAAATACTTTTGTGCACCTTCCATTAAATACTTTTGGCTCTTGTATTTCCCTGGTTAAAGGCTGGTGAGGGAAGTGCACAAAACAACTCCTAGTGAAATAAGATGACATTTACATTCCTTTGAAAGTGAAACTGTCCTCTAATTAAGACAGGCCAGACTTTCAGTCACTATAGAGCAGATAGAGAGGTTTCCAGGTGAAAAAGCAAGCCTACAACAGCTGAAATTGGTGAGCAGTTACAAGGTACTCAACTAACAGCACAATGAAAATTCATGAAAGTTCTGAAATAGAATTCCATCTTGTCTTGACAGAAGCAGCAAGTCATATAAACAAGGGCAACAGATACCTTGTTCCCTGCAACCCTAGTGAAATGTAAGCATAGCTGTTCTGCTATACTCATTTGTAATCGTGTTGTCTGCTCGCAATTTACTGTGAGCTGAAATAGCTCTCTGTAGGTTTAACAAACCCAGTGTGTGTCAGTAAGTGGGATTCCATCACCTCTACAAATACTTCACTCCCCATACATGTTCTGTAGCGGCTGAAATGTTATCAGAAGAGGAGTTTCTTGTGATCTGCAAGCCACACAGAAAGTCCCATAGTGGGAGCAGGGCAAGTAGGACCACTCATGTTACTTTCTGGGGTACTATTACGTGGTAAGGTATGCACAGAAACACCAAGACCCTAAAAAAAAATGTCAGCAGCACTTGTTAAGAATAAAAGGTATTTTGTTGCTGTGAAACATTTTCTTTGACCATTATGCTGTGAATACTGATTAAGAACCTACTCAACAACTGACATGTGATATCAGGAAAACGTTTAGATGACCAGAACATGAAAGAGAAAGTCTTGCAGGTTGGCTACCTTTGTATTACTATAAATTGTTATGATATTTTGCCTTGACATACTGAATTGGAAAGTAAAAATCGGGCCAAGCAAAGCTTAAGCTGCCTCATTTAACCAACATGTAATCAGCAAAGATAAGCTGTTTGCACAGCAAGGTGATCGAAGTCTCTTTGGTTATAATATAAAGTGAAATTTACCGTTAAAATTTTGAAGAAATATATTTAAGTAGTTAGAGAATAGGACTTAATAAAATGTTATATGCATATTGTGTGATTTATCCTGCCTCTTTAATTATGGCTCCATTCCAGAGATCATCTCTATTCATTAATAATAGGCATCCATATAGTATTATACATTTTGAAATACTATATAAACACTTCAGACTGATTCCCTTCACAAAAGCCCCAAAGAAGGAGAAGAGCTTTTCCTTCTGATGTTTCATCTACATTGCAATATTTTCAAATATAAATACGTTAAACAAAAAGCAACATGCAGTACTAGAAGAGCTGTGGTGGCAAATTTTTAACTACAGGAAGTTTAGTTCTGTGTTATGAACCTTACCTTACAGTAATTCAAAATCTACTGGCCTAAACAAAATAAAAAAGGAGGTGTTTTCTGGCAGACACATATAGAGGTTTGTTTCAGTAGGCTTTTCTCAATGCATATTACAATTTACTACACACTCACTGGGGAGAGGATGGAAGAACAAACAACAGTTGATAGATTTTAGTCCCAGCAGCAGCAGCCAGGCAGGCAGATAATGTAACACAAACACGAGCAAAACACAACACCCTCTCTACACTAAAACACTGTGTAAATTCACTTGCTTCTAAATATGGAGTCAGGTCACTCCTAAGTACTTGCATATGGGGACAACTTCACTGATGAATTCTTCCCTGCTAATTTTTAATCCCTCTCTACCATACCACAGAGTCAGAAAGAGAATATTTATGCTAATACTGCAATGTGCCTGGGAACACCCTTGAGTGCGACATGGGTAATGGAATGACTCACGGCTCTACTAGTAAACTCTCTTCTCCTATTGGATACACCAGATTTGCTTAAACTGTCTTTTGAGAATGATCTCTGAAAAGTTTAACTCCCGAACGATGTCCAGGAACTGCTGGGGAGAGAATCAGTACACACCAGAACTTTCCCAGGAACCATGATAGCAGTACAGCTGATTAAGTCCCAGTGTCTGTGACATTCCTGGGCAATGTTTAATATATTAATACCATATCAGGGAAAGAACAATGGGAAAGGCTTGTAATCTGAAGCAGTTCTTTTATTTCATTATGTCACAGTCCCTACACATCTCCTGCTTGGGCTATGCCCATGAAGTGAACCATGGCCTCTGGGAGACAAGTGTCATTCACCCAGCAGAAAAATCTAAATGTTAGGAACCACCTCACAACCATTTCCATGATAGCAAGAAAACAGCTGTGAAAGATGCTACAAAGACATTCTAAAATACAATCATTCCTTAACAAAAAAGGTGTTGCTACTAAAATCTGCTGGCAATAGAGTGCCTGAGGTGGTGCATACTCCTCTTTATCACATAAAATGGTGGGATAACAGTGAACACTTCTGTCTATATTAATATTTATAAATCTAAGGGAGGAAACAACCTTTAGCTAGGATAATGTCAGCAAGGACTTGTGAAAGATGGATGATTTATTATGTCGGACAGACACAAGAGACTCACTACCAAAAGCAATGGGCTCAGTAGAGACAGAGACTTAATAGCTGCAATTCATTGAGTACAGATCCAATAAAAGATGCAATGCAACATTTTTATTCATATCCCACTACTTCCAGATTCAAAAGGAGTAATGTAATTTAAGCAATAGGTGATGCAAATAGTCTTTGTAGCAACTCAGTAACCTGGCCAGTTACATAGCACTTCTACATAAAAGGATGGGGGGTTTTATATTATTCTTACCAACACCCTTTTTGATATTTCAAGTTTTTTATTTTAGCTTGTTACTGAAAGTAAAAGTTTCCAAGCCTTCTGAAAATCAAAGCAATTGTCATCCACTGAGGGTTTTTTTGTCCTGATCTTAAAATTATTACAAAAGCTTAGGTAGACGTGTCTGCCCTTAATTGAACTCACATATTTTCCTTAAGCAATTATTTTATTTCTATATTATTTAAATGACAATAAATTTCCAATAATCATTACTACCTGAAAACCAGTTCAGTTTAACAGTGACATAAAACTGTTGTGATTTTAGATACCTGATAGACAATACTAATGGTGTTTGGTAGCATCAGTCCAATTACTATGGAAGAGCAGAAAAATCAACACTTTGACACTGTGCCTATCAGGCAATCAAGAATTAAAAAAGGTGTGACATGATTAATACAACTTCTTAGTGTATATGTGATTGAAATAATGCCATTATTCACTCCAGTTTTCAAATCCATGGCCTCAAATCTGTAGTAGATCATTGATTGGTGTAGATTTGTACCTGCTTTGTGTATATTTAATTTTTTCCCCAGAAAGTTCATGTTTCTTTCTGATACTGACCTTCAGTTCCAGTCAATAACATCACTTAAATGAGATCTTCAGGCGCTCCAGTGCTAATTTAGAGCATCTCTGAAGTCTTGGTGTAACCAGGAGAACTTAATCTATTTTATGTTCTGTTTTATATTATAAATTCAGTTATTCAGCCTCTCACTCCCTTTTACAGCCTGCAATGTTGTTTGGGTAATCACAGGGTATCAACACTACCAAACTGCTTAACTTTCATACAAACTTTTCAGACCTGATCTAATATCACTGTATCCAGGGGAGCTGCATAAAATGTTATCTTGCATGAAAAACCCAAGGGCATATTGAAATTATAAATGCTTGCTTGTCAAAAAAATAGTGCAAGAACATGTTCATACTGTAGTTGCTAACACCTGTTTGGGTTTTTTTAATTGTAGATGAGATCCAACATTAGCCTGTGTCTTGCAAATCCTTGTACCATTTAATACATTTCAAGGTGCAAATAAAACAGTGCTATCTTAAAACCACACTTAGTTTCTTTCTAAAAATAGGAAAGTGCTGGAGGTCACTGTGTAGTGAGGGGAAGTCACAGCAGAAAAGCATAAGTAATTTCAAAGGCTACTTGGAGTCTGGTTTTAACACTGAATTTGCTTCAAATTAGTGATTTTCATCCACTTCTTTGCATGCATCCTTTAAAACTTTATCAAGGATATTTGAGAAATTGAGTTTAAGAAATAAGACAAAATATTTTCTGAGGAGAAGACAATTTATTAGTTCTTTTAAATAATTTTTACAAAGCAAAGCTGAAAGATCTATAAGAAAATGGAGTGGGAAAAGAGGTACAGTGTACACAGCAGTAGACTAAGTGAAAATTAATCACACGGGTTTCATTATTTCCTTTCTATACATACACTTCAATAAAAGCAATAGGGCTCCTAGAGGAGAAAAAATGAGGGAGGATTAATTGTGTCTAGACAACTACTGCTCAACATTGACACATACATTTCTCTTTCTATATAAACGTATGAGCAGGGTTAGACCCAAACCCAGGGCTGGGTAGGTGGGTTTTTGTCTTTACCATTGATTTACATTTAAAACCTTAATTAAATTTTATTCCTGCTCTTCAGTAACTTATTATCTAATCCACTTTGTCTATTGATTTTGTAAGTTGAAAATGTCAGTGTGAATCACAGAATATTTGACGTGTTGAAAAATACTGAAAACCAAAAAAATTTGTGAATGGAAGAGCAGGCTGGTGGCTAAATACAAACCAAAGAGGGGTTCATGACACAGGCTTTTGCCCCCCAGGGAAAGGTCTTTCTCCAAATCCAAGATGTTGGATATTCTTTAGGGACATTACCCTCCTGTTTACTGGTATCTGTTTTGTGAGAATGAATGTGCCTCTGGGGAAGCCATTCACTTGCCATTTACATTTGGGGTGGTTTGCTGTTATGATAGCAGCTGGCTTAGAAAAGCTAATAAAGACTGCAGTGGCATGAGAAAATGTGTCCTGGAGCAAGTAACGCCCTCCAGAGAGAAACCAAAAACTGGGTCTGATTGCAAGATTGTATCACAACTGGTGTAATTCAGGATTTCCTACAACACCTGAATGTTGTAAGAAATCGACTAACTTCAATATACTTAGGTCCTTTTTCCTTTTCTTTAAAGAAGCTTATGACTCTCCCATGGAACAACGTCTCTTCTTGATACTTGCAAGTCATCAAGATCCAAATCTGGATTTAGAAACAAAAATTGTGGCCAGATGACATATTGCAAGGGAGTTGCACAGAGAGGAGACTTAGGGGAAAACACAACCTCAAAACGTAATTTCCTCTAGTGGGAGCTAAACTCCAAGACCTGCAAAGTATGAAAGGTCCTAACATTTCCCTCTTTTGGGGAAACTATGGGAGCCCTCCCACTCTCCTTACCTCCTGTAAGGTGACAGATGCCTTCACTCTCTTAAATAAGCCATTTAGGGTCTCTGCACATTTCCACCCTGCCTGCTCCTTCAGGAAATTCAGCCAACTCCACTGACTACAGTGCACCCAAACCTGCACCCCTCACTTGCTATAACAGCAATGAATCAATTCCAAAATACTGCTAGATTCACCTTCACATGTAGGCACCTTCATAAACAATTTCAAGGGGCAAGGTTATACTGTATTATCTATTTATTATCATTGCCCTGTCAAATTACTCATATTAAAGGGACAAATTTAAACATTTGCTCAAAACTGTCCTCTAAGAGTTATGCTGAAGTCACTGCTCATTAGATGCAGTATTTCCTTCAATCAGTTCATTTCAGCTGCTCTGCTTTCATGAGACAGTTATTTTCTTCTGCCAGGCAAACAGTGAAAATCTGATGGATGTGCTTTAGTGTTTTCTTAAACTTCATATATATAAATATTCATATATAACTGCATTCATGGGATCCCTCACACACTCAATACAGGATTTGACATAAGAAAATTGGACCAAGGGTGTAAAAGTGCATTAAATTAAAATATGCTTGGAAAGTTACAGATAAAAGCCTAAATTTTCTCTCCATAATGAAGATATATGATTGTACTGTGCTATCCAAGAGCTAAACCCCACAAGGAAAAATAATCCAATGTTTCCACAAAGAGGGAACTTGAAGAACTCAAACACTCACTAACTATGTAAATTCCTCTATTAGTGTAAATCTAAACAGAACAAAATAACAAAATTAAATCAGAATTATCCAACAAAATGTATTGCTACTATTAGTGTTCCTGAAGATACTGGTGTGAAATACCCTAAATCCATATCCATACTTTGTGTTTTGGTACCTGCACACTATCTTGACCAACTTATTAAAAAATGCCATCTGACCAAGTATACTAACATCTAACCCAAAATTTCTTTGAGACTGTAGATTTACTGTGGGTGCACTCCTAGGACTGAAGCTATCAACTTCTAAGCAGTTAACACAGCATTTTGAAAACATATCCCTCAAGTCATTCACTGTTCTTTCTTAGCCATCTCAGATGTTGAAATTGGTTTTTTCATCACATATAAAATATGAGATTCCTCCTGCATGATTTCCATTGTCAGAAAGCACAATTTCTTTGAAAGTAGGGCAATATATACACTGAGATCTTCTATATCAATAAGAAAGCTTAGTTTACCATAGCGAAAGGGCTGAACTAGATGTATTCAAAGTAAAAGCCCAAGACAATTACACAAAAACGTAACAGGAAAACAAAATGACAGAAGTTATTTCTAAATCTTGGCTGCAGCTGATTTTGCTACAATAATTCTGAATGGGATCAAGACTTTAATACGAAGGGGAAAATGAATAAGGGGCATTTTTTTGTGGTGTATCTGAAGAACACTATTTTCTGTCTCCCTATGTTCACAGGGTACATGTCAGTGAGGAAACCAATCCCGAAGCAAGATTCATAGACTTCTGAAACTCTAATAGCTTGTAAGTGTGCACCAGCAGATACTGCTGTGTGACGAAACAGTTTATCAGTAGGAGATACTATTTTTATCTCTAATCAAGCAGGTATAAGTGTGTGTAATCTAGTCTTTCAACTCTCAGCCCACCCCCCAAAAAAGCTCATCCAGAGCACATTACCATAATTGCAAGTGGGGGTTTTTTTAGCTTTGCAGGAGGGGGAAAAAAAAAACAAAACCAAGAGCTTTTTCAATGTGTCCTACATCTAACTCCAAGGCTTAAAAGGAAAAGCTTCATATTTTTATGCTTTCAAAAACATAAAAATGGATTAATCTCAACAGGCAGTTGTCTCCCATGGATTATTAGGTCTCTCAAGAAAGCTTATATAACCCACATAGGTCTTATGATTATCTTGAAAACCCAAGGAGACATATTATTATCCTCTTAAAAGTAAAGGGCCATATTTGCAACAGGGATTTGAAGATAAAAGTTATTCTGAGGTTTTCCTATTTCAACATTGCTTTTTTTACTTCAAAAATTCTTTTAAGTACAGTATGTGGAGAAAGTTATTAACTGGGGTGCAGAAAGCACACCCTGTAGTACCAGATAGAAGAGACTGCTGTAACCAAGTTGGAACTTTTGCTATGGTAAGTCTGTACATAAAAGTGAAAAACTGAAAATTTCAACTGATGAGCCCAGGTGAATGACCAAATAACAACTAATCTGGTCACTTGCACTACTATTTAAAATACACAACAGTTGCAGTGGAAAAGAGCATTTTTCAGTATGAAGGACCTAGTCTCTAACGTGTGAATTTCTGTGTACAGTCATAAAACAGGGAAAAAAAAAAAAAAAAAAAAAGGTGGAAGTTACAGATGTTTTATTTATCTGGAAAAGCAGACTGGATCCCCTTTTCCACAGTTTGCATTCCACATTTCTATTCTTTCTACATTTTATTTTCCTGTATATTCTTGCCCTTACTAGTTTCAGCATGTGGTATTGTTCTGTTGCCATTGCTTTAACCTTCTGTTTCCATCACTAGCTTCTTTAACATTCAAAAGCTCCCTAACTCTCTCAACATCTTCTTCCATTGCTAAAAAATCACCACAGTTAAATCACCTATAATGTAATTCGGATGCTGAGAAGTGTGAGCGGACTAGCTATATGTGAAAATGGAAGGACATTCTAAAGATCCTTAAGAGATGCCAAGACCAAGAGAAACCAGAGGAATTTGAGTTTCCTTTCTCATGACTCTCTGAGAGGCTGCCCTGTGTCCTGACAGATCTTGACAGGGCAGAGCCAATGCAGTCATGCTGAAATGACTAATGGCAGCAAAAAGGATGGAAAAGGAAGAAAAATATCTTCTAGTCAAGATGGTAAACAAATGCTGTTCCAGCTAAGTAAGTTAGAAAAACTAAGAGCAAAGCTGAAAGTCAAGTGGAAAGCAGAGAGGAGAGTACCCTCTGCTTGTGACACCAGGGCAGAGCCAGGACAGCATACTTTCTGTTCCAGAGAGGAAGAGGGAGCTAACTGTATCCTCCTTATAGCAGAAAGACATTGGGGCCAATTCCTTCCCAGAAGGCTGAATTGTTCTTTATACTAGCTCAGCAGAGATCTGTAGGTCTTGAATACTAGTTTGTGTCTTAGCATCAAAACTTTCTGTACAAAGACTACTCACATTTATACTTGGAATGAAATAGCCTAAAGCAACCAAGTAGCCTACTTTGTTGAATATTTTCAAACGTTAACCAGACATATGCATATATCATAAAAGCTCTGAGATAGCTACAGCCTCCCAGATAGCAGGTGTAAATTCTGCCTCTTGTGCAAGTTGCACAAGATCAGTGGAGTGATTAAAGATTACACCGTTCTGAAATCTTGAGGGAAATACTAGGCCCATAAGGAAAAGACAAATGCAAAATGACCCATTTGTGGAAATCAACTCTCATCAGAGGTGAAACTTGGCCACAGTGAAGACAGTGCAATTGCCTTTATTCCTGTATATGCAGCCTTTAATATTACACAGAAGCATGCATTGCAAAGTTCATGAAATTTTAAATGCTTGAGAAGAGACTGAAATTATCAGAGGATTTAAAACTGTAATTATTAATACTATTATCTTAGACTTACTAGACTTGGATAATCCTCAGTGACACTTGCAACTTCTATAAACAACAAAAAACACCCCCATCTTCTAATTTGAAAAATAAGTCCATTCATGCGAAACTAATCTACATTTCCCAATCAAAATTGGCTCAAGGGGTTCTGCAGTCTTCTTTTTTTGCAAGCATTCATCTAGCAGATGCTGTCATTTTAACTCCTGTGAAGTTATTTTTATCCTAACTTGGGTATTGCACATTGTTTCTATTCCTCTTAATGGAGCTTTCTGGGAGTTCTAGTGAGGGGAAGCCAGCATTGCTGCCAAATCAACTGTTAAATGTGAGAAAAGAACTGAGAAAGTTGTTTCACGGGATATTTTCTATGACAGCATCTGTGCTTGATTATCTGACCAGAAAATTTTACAGATGTTAAATGTTCAATGCATGGAATGTTGCTTATGTCTGTATGGCTATAGAGACACACACCATATGCATCACGACTGAAATGCTGCAATAAAGCCAATAAAGGATAAGTAAGATGCATTTTTTTAATAAAGTCAGAAAACAATAATGTGCTTTTTGAAAATTGACTGCAGATTAATTAATAGATGATCTTAAAATTCATAAGAGGATTCCACCTTGGACAAAGTGGCTGCCTATACAGGACTATAAAGAAGTCATGTTAAAAGTCACTAATGTGAAAAAAACCAACCAACCAACCAAACAAACAACCAAACAAACAAACAAAAAAAAACAACAAAACCAAACCAAACCAAAAAAAAACAA
>VXBX01009584.1:536223-558750 GCA_013400415.1 Scytalopus superciliaris | reverse complement strand
AAAAAAAAACCCAAAAAACAAATGCAGCTTGTAAATTTTTATAAGTCATGTTTTCTGCTCCAAGGAACTCAGTAATCCTACCTCAAAGACTCCAAGGAGGAGATAATTCTGCAGGTCTTTATCTGCTAACCAACTAAATATCAGAAAGGCCAAAATAATGCCTGAGGGTCAACTCAGGTTTCTTTTCCCTTATCAAATAAAGTAAATTTCCTGGAGGAGAAAATGAAAAAGACAGTTCCTCATGTTTTTCTAGGAAAAGTCTAGAAAGGACAAAGAGATAGTCGGTTTTTAAAGAAAAAAAACCCAAAACCATCCAAACAAAAATAAATTAAAAAAAGGCAACAAAAACAAAAGAAACAAAATCCCCCACCCAAAATCAAACAAACAAAACCAACCAACCAAAACAAAAACACAAACAAAAAACCCTCACAACCAAATCCTACCCAAAAGTTCGTTAGGGTAATGGAAATTATTGTTTTTGTGAGATATATTCTTCTGGAACTCACCCCTAATCTCAGCAGACCGAAGGTGAGAGTGCATTTATAAGAATTATACTATTCAAGACAATCAATTCAAGAAAAAAAAGGTTCAAACTGGCATCAAGAAAAACATGTTGAAATTGTTTTAGCCTTTTCCATAGAATATGAAAATAATTGTAGTTTGTCTTTTGTAGACATAAAATACTAACGTATATTGATCTGAGATTTTCATTAGCATGTGTGTGCATAACCACGTGTATATGCACTTTGGGTTTACGTGTTATGAGAGCAGAAAACCTTGCATGACAAATCTGCTGAAAGAGATAAGTAACTCCAGCCACAAAAGCACAAGCTGGCTACAAACTGAATCTGCTATCAACATGCAGCTAGTTGCTCATCTTCCTTTCTCAAGCAGAGAAAAGTAAAGCTGCCTGCAGAATGACTGCATGTAAAAAAGCAAAGTAGTTTCTAGTTTTCTTAAGTCAAGTAGCAACCATAGATGCAAGGAACTGCAAACCTTAAAAGACCAGAATTACACTCTCTGTTGTATTACTACACCTAATGTAGATAAACTGGAAATCCGCAGCTGAGTTCAAGAGGAGAACACTTGAAATATGTCACTCCAAAAGAAACTGATGGATAATACAAATATAAAGATACATACTGCCTAATATACATCCCTATTATTTAATTTAGCTTCAAGGATA
Organism: Scytalopus superciliaris; assembly: GCA_013400415.1. Lineage (NCBI taxonomy): Eukaryota > Metazoa > Chordata > Aves > Passeriformes > Rhinocryptidae > Scytalopus > Scytalopus superciliaris. The sequence continues at coordinate 557,564 of VXBX01009584.1, read as the reverse complement.
AACAAGTGAAAACAGATAGTTGACTGTACTGTGCCATATACTAATAGTGAGCAATACAAGGCCCAAGAAAATACAAAGTTGAGCTTCTACTCGATACTTTAGCATTACTGACATTACTCCATTTCAACAGCTAAAAGAGTAAAACTGGAATCCTTAAAGGGGAGGAAGAAAAGAAAGAAGTTAAAAAAAAAAATCAACCTTCATTACAAAAGGTTGTAAGCTTCACCACAGAGAAGTTAGCTATGCAGAAATAATCTAAATACAGATAAACGAGGCATGACTGAATTATAGCAATTTCTGTAAAACCATTCCATAGTTTTCCACGCAGGGTTTTGCATATCTGTTATTTTAATGGATGGTTTTCTTCCTAAAAGGATTGCTCTGACAGGTTTATCTTCATGATATATGACCTCCCTGCCCTATTTTGCATAGTACAAATGAGACTATAGAGGAAGACTTAAATGAGCAAAACCAGCATTAACCCATATGACTGAGCTATTCATTCACAAGTATATATGGTATATATTTTAAGATAAAGGCTCTGCAGAGAAAAACATAGGCACGTAAGAAGTAAATTAATCTTTAGTGGCAATTAAGTTAAGAGAAAATGTGATGAGGTTGAGAATTTAAAATTATATTTATATAACTGCAATTTAGAACAGCAAAGCATCTCCTCTGTGTCCCTCATCAAAGCAACCATAGGTAGTGATTAGGGGATGGCAAACTCTGCAAACAAAGTAGCAGTCTTCTTTCAAGAAGCTTCTTTCCCTGGCACCTGAGTAGCACACGTTTTTAATCCAATTGAACTCATCCCTGAGAAGACTGACTAATAGCAGCAAACATCTCTGCAGAGGCTGAGTCTCTCTGAACCTGCTCTTATCTACAGTCTTCAGCAGAACTCAGCCAGACCCCTGGCTGGCAACCAAAGCCACGCACCCACTGCCTAGGATCCCTGCTGGAAAGTTACTGCATAGATTCACATCCATCATAACTGTACCTACCCTTGGCTGAGGGGGTAGAAAGGAACAGCAGTTTATGGAGAGTGCTCTTAGAGTATTCAAAAATTTATTCAAAAATTATGAATGCTGGGAAAAAAAGATGATGTTGCACAATTCTTGACTTTGAAACCTAAATTTACTTTTAAACTATACAGGAACTGGGACATGGAAGAAAATAACCTTTTACCTGTTATGGATCTGAGACCTGCTCCAGGAACACTGGCTATTGCTTGCCATTTCTCCTGGTATTTAATGAAATTTTCCTGTTCACAGCATCATGCCATTAACTGTTTACCTACCTCAGCTAAGATGTATGATGATGCTTAATTTTTTAGGAAGATTTAAATGGTGTATTTATTCTTAATACACAGTATTTAATAAGGGGAAAATACAGAGAGAAAAAAAATTGTTTATGAGAATGCAAGTTAATATTTTACTAAGGAGCAATGAAGACAGATCATATAATCACAGAATAATCTGGATTGGAAGGGACCTTAAAGATCACCTTGTTCCAGGTGTCCCAGGGACACCTTCCAATAGAATCATGGTTTTACTTGTTAATTAACAGTATATACAACTACTGAGCAGTGAGAACCTGGGGAAAAATCTGAAAACAGGGTATTGGAAGTAACAGAACAAAACACATAAGAATCTATTCATTTACATCTGTTGTTACATTCTCAAAGATCAGTTCACAAAGTTATGGGGCTCACTGTAAATCATCTGCTGTAGCTGATCAAGATATTCTTTCTCAAAAAATGCAGTGTAGAAGTTTGGCCACCCCTCAGTGAAGAGCCCTACTTACTGTTCTGTTCTAGCCTGCAAAGTAACCCTTAAGCTACAGGGTTACAAATTTGCTTCACAAATGTATTAGTGATTAGTTCTTTCTACCCCATTCAACACAGCACGACTTCCCATGTACTTTATTACTTCATTCTTGAATGGCACTTCTCTTCAGATAAGATTGACTTATATAACTTCAGGGCAGGAACAGAATTTTCTGTTTTCCTTAATAAATCCTTGTTCTCCTGGGTGTTCCTTCAGTGCAGTCTAATGAAATTCATAGGACATCTGTTAATTCATAAGTAAAACTGTTTCTATCTTGGAATTTTCTTTCTGCTTAAAAAACAGCAAAACAAGGCCATTATATACAGAGATTCTAGTCAGTCATCCACTTGTTTGTGCTTTTTTTCTATCAGACCTTACTAGCCTCATCTTTTCCTATGTTTCTGAAAATCTGTTGTCCTTTTCCGTCTCTCCAAAACAAGCCATAGATGCTTCTTTCACAGGTCCCTGACATTTTTCAGTCAACATGAAGAACCATCTGTTCTTCCTGGCATATAATTCCCACTCTTTCACTTTAGAAGTAATATTATTACTTACAAGCCTTGAGCTTCAGGACTCTTTTCACATTTTTCCTTCAAACTTTTTTTATGACATCCCATTCATCATCTTCATCAGACTGATAGTATGTCAAAGGATAAACCTTGTAACTTATTTGCCTTAATCTTGTATTTGCAGGTTGTGGTTGAAAAAATTTATGATGCATTTTGTAACATTTGTAAGTTTTCAAGTTTGATGCTCAAACTGAAAGTTACTGTCTAGGCTACTCAGAAGTCTATTTCTCAAATAAGGTCTTTTTTTTTTCTTTTCACAAAATATAGAAGAAATTGTATTTTCTGGCTGGTAAGCAACTGTTTCCAGACATTTTCCTGCAACCCTTGCTCTCTCTTTCTCCAGATCTCAAGTGAGAAATACGGAAATGTCACTGAAAAGATTTTATGGGAAAAAACCCCATGGGAATAAAGAGGTAGGTTTACCGACAAAAATCATCATAACTATTTTAAGCCCCTTCTTAAAGACACAATAGGGTACATAACCAAGTAGTTTAACGTTTCTGAGGAAACAAGAAGGACAGTCACCGTTCTAAGGAATAAAACAGGAGAATTGTATTTTTTCTGTAATAACTAAACATGAAGTTACACTTGAACCGAGTACCACCAGCTGTCTCAAATCTTTTCCCTATCCTTGTTTCAGTAAGACTGTGTTTTGATAGCTCAGAACAAATGAGTCCCATGCCAATGCACTCCAAAATATGCTATGTGTTAGTATCAAGCACAGGCTTTACAGCAGTGATGATCAAAGCTTGAGTTATTCTTAAACTACACTGTACAACCAGAACCAATTACGTTCTCTTGAAGCACTGTTGATTAATGTATATATCAGTTTGGAAGGCTAAGCAGGTAAATAGCATAAAGGCAAATGGCATAAAGGAAGCAAAGNAAGGATGAAAAAGCAACAGTAACCTCAAAGGATATGCTAATTCAGGTTACCCTTATAATGACACATTGCTTGCTTCTTGAGAACAGACATACAGTTCCCCATATTGAAATGACCACAACATCATCTCAATTAATTGAATGCCTCAAATAGTGCCCTCATTAATCATAACATCCTCTGTGGATTTGACGGAATACGGAAGACACCCTGACAAATTAAGGTGTCTGTTTTCTTAAGAAATAAATTGGGGTCAAAGTAAGTAGCATTAAAAATACTTAATGTTTTAATTTAGTAGAGATTGTGAAACATTGCCAAAATTAATATCTTAGTATATAAAATGTTAGTCAAATACTGAGATAGTACTTAATAACACCATTAGCCAGCAACAACCATAAGCAGGTCACAGAAATTTTGGCAACTTTCCTCTGGATTTTCACTATTCTGCCTTTATACAAAACTGCTTGGAAATATTTTGTTCTCAGTTTAAATTTTTCCTCTTAAATCCCACATGTCTTACATGACTGTCAAATTCATAATTACTGAGACCCATATTCAATTTTATATTACAATAATTGTCTTTATATGATGTGATTCTGCTAAGGGTTCACTGGTTTTATAAGAAAAGTATTTTTCCTGATAAAACTTCTGTATTAATACCGAGGATCTCACAACAGCAAGGACACTATTAATTCTCCAGGCACCAGAATGAGAATTTTCCTGTTGCTGAACTAAGCTATAGACAACAATTTCTTGGCACAGGCAGAAATAACTCTCCTATGTTTTATCGCATTCAGAAGACAACCTGACACCTCCCCTGAGATGGTCTTAAATGTAATAGGGTTTCTTTATTCCTAAGAGTCTGTAGAAACACCTACTCTATAAAGTCAGATGGTCACTGTTTTCTAGAAGAAAAGACAGGCAACATTTATTCTCTAAAATTTTCAAAAATTTAGAAAAAGAAAATACTGATTCAAGTAGCATTAGGAATAAGACTCTGTATTCTATTTTACTTAAATTTACTTAAAACCTTCAGAGCTGTTTCTCATCCAATATACTTTCTTATGACATTTTTCCTTTACCCCTTCCATCTTCATTTCCATTCACAGTTTGCATGACAGGACAGCTGCTGCCAAAGCACTTTTATCAACCTTTCTGCTTTGAAAGCTGCTAGAAGTCCTAACGCATTCCTACTATCCTGCTTTTCATCAACAGAGAAGCAAGATTCATTACCCAAAAGTCAGAGGAGTAATTGGCCTCAAAAAGACTAGCAAAAAAGCCCAGGCCTGTTGACTTTCAAAGCATTCACAAAAAGACCAGTTGTTCACATCAGGCTTTTCAGAAAGGTAAATGAGGATGGATTGTTAATTAAGAGAGAGGAAAAAATGCAGAGCAACCAATGTTTGAGAAATATGACATAACCACCTGAAAACATCTTCTACAGAGCTTCCAATTACCCGATGTGGGTTATGTAAAAGGCTGCATGGAGGAGGCTACTGCAAGGCTACTTGGCTCAGAATGATTTCCAAATAGCATTTAGTATCAAAATTAAACTAATGCAGAAAATAAAAGTAATTCTCATAAACGAAAGAATGAAACACAAACACACGGCAGCAACAAAGAAGCATACAAGAGCTGAATCCAAAATTAGGTGGCTCTTATAGTTTCAAGCTAGTTCAGCACGACTACACTACTAGACTTTTTCAAAGAAAAGTATACAGTATAAGAACTAAACAAGAGCATAAATAAATAGCCAGCTTATCTATCTGTGCCTCTTTTAAGTCCACAAGGTTAATTTCATAAATCTGTGAAGTGAATTAAATTCTGACAACAGTTCAGACTTTAAGATAAAACAGACCAGAAGATCCCAAATAAACTTTTGTCAGAGAAAAAGTGTACCTTAGCTCACAACCAATGCAAATGCTTTGTACTGAATATGAAAACACAGAAAAAAAGTCTTGAACCATAAATGCATGCTTATCAAGTCAAAAAGACTGTAAGCCAAAATTCAACAGCAACAGACAATGAAAAAAAAAAAAAGTTAGCACTTCTAGCAACCCTCTACAATAAAACACTACATGTGGACATAGACAATGCTTCATACACACCATCTTTCATCACTTATAGAATCATAGAATCATTAAGGTTGGAAAAGACATTCAAGATGATTGAGTCCAACCTTTATGTTCTAAATGCTTTATTGAGAAGGATTATTCTGCAAGATTTTTACAAGACAGTCATTGCATGATTGTCATTCCACCCTAAACTATTAATCAGTACTGCTCATGATAACAACCTGAAAGTAAATGAGCTATTTATTTTACATGGTCAGAGCCTGTCAGCCTACAGGAGCCAGAGGAAAGTAAAAAGCAGTAAAGAGTCAAGAAATTAAACTCACAATTTGCAGGCACTAGCTACAGAATATGTGAATTTAATGTATGACTAATAACAAACTGGAAAGACAAAAAAAGCCATTGCTCTATTTCAAAGCAAAGTAAATCTTTTACTCAATCAAGTAACTGGTTGCACTGCAGGGGCAAGAAAACAGGAAGATAAGCAGTATGAAGAGCTTGTGTCATAACAGAGACCTCTCAAGTGAATGTAGAGAGCTGCGGAACTTAAACCACCCAGAAGCAAAGGGCAGAACAGTAAAGGACCGAATCCTTCATTTCTATTTAAACATCAAAACAAACAAGCAATGTGGAAACCAAAGCATCTCTTTAAGAAAAGATACTTTTAGGGTGAAAGTAGATTAATCTCTTTCTACAATACTCAATACCTCAGCAGAGTCCAAGTATATTCTGCAAACATGCTGCTTGGATATACTTTGAAACTTCACTTGCAATTTATTTTTTTTAGACTTCTTAGTTCAGTTCTATTTATTATCTGAGTAATAAACAGGAGCTGGAGGTCTAGTGCAGTGAAATAAACTTCTGAGGGTATCACTACACAGGACCTGCGAAAATGAAAGACATACTACAAAACTCTTGAACTTTGGGTGCAGGGAAATCTGAAGAAAGTACTTCACATCCAATTTTTCTCCTCCCATTGACTTAGAGTGGCATTACACAAGAAAATTAATTATATATGTGTATGTGTGTGTATGTGTGTGTAAAAAAAAAATACCTTAATAAAGTGCTAGAAAAAGTAATGAGATACTTAAAGAAACCCCAGGCCTGAAGTTTCCTATCAGTAAATACATAACTAATTCCATGGCCTGTAGAATGCTGGAGACATTTCTAATGCAATATTCTAGGTATGCTTTAAAATACATTCTTTGCATTTTTCCTAGTCAGCTTTAAACTCCTTGCATTTTCTCCCAGTATAGATTTACCTAATGAATGCAAAAATAACGCAGCACAAACGAAAATGAACTTTTAAGTCAGTAAGTTGAGAAATGAAAAACTACTTACACTGTTTTCTATCATTGAACCACATTTTTTTCTATGACATAAAGAAGCTGAGTTTCTAGGAGCAAACTCTTATTGTACATCATAGGAGATAACACACAGAAAAATGATCACCAGTTTTGACACCTTACATACCTTGTGTATCAGTAATTTATATCCATTTGGGGGCCTAGTTTTTGAAAATAATTCTCTGACATGGTGTCTGCTAATTACATGTTTGAGAGCAGGAACAACCTGTTATCTTAATGTCACTCCATACCTTGACACAGGGGAAAAAAAAAAAAAAAAAAAAAGGCAGAAACCAGCACATGTTCTTAAGATGACCAAATGACCAAGAAATAAACATAAAAAGGGAACATATGGCCCTTGTGGGTAAAAATACCGCCCAGAACTTTTTCCCAGTGCAGTTTTTTACTGCACATCTACAGAAAGGGAAAGATCAAAATGCAGATCGTGAAGTCAGGACTATGCACTTCAGCTTCTCCCCTGTACCTACTGTGACAAAGCACCTTTGCCTTCTGGAATCCCAGCACGCACTCATAGTTATTGCAGCATGAAGGACAGCTGTGACCAAGTGAAAATCAAAGGCGCATTCACAGGCATCAGTGTGAGAGGCCTCTTTGGTCAGCAGCAGTGTAAAATTAAAAAAAAAAAAAACAAACAAAAAACCCAAAAAACCAAACAAAAAAACCACAAACAAACAAACAAAAAACCAAAAACAAACAAAAAAACAACAACCAAAAAAAACCCACTCAAACAACCCTCCCCATAAAAAAAAAAAATCCCTCCACCCAAACCAACCAACCACAACACCAACAAAATAAAACAAACAAAAACCAACAAAAGCACAACAAAACCCCCCAGCCAAACAAACAAAAACCAAACCAACCAAGAAACCAGCAAAAATCCATCAACCCCAAAACCAGCCCCTTGTTTACGCTAACTTCTATAGTCGACTAACTAAAGCCTTATGGAAGGAGCAGAATTCTTCACACTTACTATTTTCTTGCAATTTCTTTCTCAAATTTTGATAAATAATGAAATTGTTCAAAACACAACTTTAAAAGAAGAATATAGATCCCAGTAAAAATTACCTTCTAAAAACAATGACCTAAATGTAAGGGTTTGGGTGTTTGTTGGTTTGTTTGTTTTTGTTTTTGTTTTTTTTGGGGGGGTGGTTTGTGTGTGTTTTTTTTTGTTTTGGGGTGTTGTTTTTGTTTTTTGTTTGGTTTGGTTTTTTTAAAGACATGTTTAGAACACCCTTTTCTTCATTGCATAGAGTGAAACAAACATCCATCTGGGATTCAGGATGTTTGCTTGCTTGCATTTTTACAACAGACTGAAATGAGGAGTTTACTTTAGCAGGTGGTACAGTTCTATACCTGGAAATTTATCGTTGTTTGCCATGTAATTTAAGCACTCAATTTCCACCATCTACTGCTCTCAGCCTGGGGAGGCAGCAAAGAGAAAAAAAAAAATCTACAACAAATTGCACATGATGAATTTTTAGTAGCCTCAGTGTGGGGGGTTTTGTGTCCATAGGAGACAGACTGCCTGAGAGAAGAGAAGGTTAATAAACTGGGTAGTAAAAAGAAGCCTGTGTGGAAGGTGACCTTCTGAGAAAAGGTATTCTAGCTCTGGGTGGGATGAGGAAAGGGTATGACTGCTATAGAATTATATTAAAAGCAGCTTATCATTCATTTCTGAAAGAGAGTTGTCCTGGCAACTTTGCTCTGTATTGAGTCATGTGTTACTGCACTTAGGCATTTGTATGCCTTTGACGTATTTTCTTGACTGGACTTTTCAGGAATCCAGTGCTGGGATGCTAAGTCTTTAATCCTACTTCACAAGGCAGATACCAAGCTACTTAATTGTATCAGAATGACTTCTGCTCCAGGACTGCAAAGGATCAAAGTACAGGCAGCGCTTTTATCCATATTTTCTTGGACTTCAGCAGAATGTAGGCATCAGCATCCCAATGTACTTACCCATGAGCTGAAACAACTTGTCCTTGTCAGGGAATTGGTGGTGAAACAAACATCTAAAATCATAGTTTTGCATTCTGTCTAGCCAACCATGACTTTTTTTAGAATGACAGCTTTTAATGATTGCCAGTAGCATCTTTGGAAGAATCTTTTCCAGACATTATTGTGTCTCACAAAGCACTGGACCAAGAGATTCATTCCTCATATTGTGTTTAGAAGAAATTCACCGTGGCTTACAGAGATACACTCTGCATTGGTAATGTCTTTTAATACCTTGCTATTACAGTAGAAAGCAAAGAAAAAAGGTTAAAAAAACAAGAGCTTTAAATTAATTTAAACAAATGTGCGCCACGCAGCAGACCAGATGTAAGGAGAACACTGATTTCCTGAGGCAGGTCTTATGGCATCAGTTCCCTTCAGGATGTGTATGACCTCTTGATTTTAATTCAGTACTTTCAGGAGACAGACAGCGTTAGTTTCACTCTGCTCTCTCTTAGCTGGAACTCTTGACAAGGTGACAGCAAAACAAAAAGATGACTTATTAATTGGGATTTACAAAGAAGTAGTAGCAACTGGTAGTAACATCCCAAAGAGGTAAATTAGGAAACTCCAAATGTTCAACATATTTGTAAGTATTCAGAAAAAGAGGATTAATAATGAAGCTAGCAAAATCCATTTATGACATTCAGCGAAGGGTTAATGAAAGAACTGCAGAAGTACCACATGGAATTGAGTGGCTGGGGATGAAGTGATCAAAGACAGCAGGTAGATGAAACAAAACAGCCAACTTAATAGGAACCAGGTAGGAAAACCAACTTTATCTCACCATAGGGTGCTGAACTAGTACTGAAAAATGGACACATATTCTTGTAATCCATACTTCTAAGAAAATATTAGCATAGCAGCACCTCCAGAAAAAAACCCCCAAAGTGTTTTTAATTATTACAGAACTATAAAAAGAATTGAAAAGCAGTCATACAGAACTGTTGAAATAGGGGATTATACATTTTTGAGTACTACAAGATGACCTGGATTTTCTAGACGAAAAAGGATTTAGCATAAAGTAGCAAAAAGACTTAACTGTACATACAACTGGTGCCTGCATTACCTGAAGAAACCACTGAGAACTTCAAGAAAAATAATTTGAAATCTTAGTATATAATATCAGTTTGGTCAGTTCAAACCTATCTTGGCAAGAGCCAAGTAAACGATGCTTAAATGGATAGAGATAATTCAGCTAAAAATCTAAGATGAGCAGTACTTAATATCCTAACTACTGACCTTCAGCAGTGCTCCCTATACCATATTCAATCTGCAGGGAGCTGTGAGTTCAGTGGGGGTCTTCCATACCACTTCAGCATGTGAGTGGGCAGAAACATAGCACAGGATATATTAAGGATATATTCCACCAGTCATCGCCTTCCCTGTGCCCTCTAGACACAATTACATGTGTTCGAAGGCTTTTTCCTTCAAGTCAGCTCCTCCACATCCCAGCTTGCTAAAGCACCAGCATTGCATATCCCCTCTCACAGCTTCCAGACCCACAGGCACAGCATGATCTTTATTTCATGTTTTCAATTCACTGCAGTGCAACCATTTTTGCCTCTCATCCTTTGCCCTGTCAGACTTCAAAGATTTTAAAGCCAATGCACCTCCAGGTAGATACAGATGTAGTTACAGTACTCAGTCTATTTAAGTGTGGAATGCCTCATCCCCAGGTATACCCTTTGGTGGTATTTTTCAAGTAGTTGTGGTGCGATACTACTTTGGGACTCCAGATCTGGATGCAGATTTGATGCAGATTATCTAAATGTAAAAAAACCCTAGCAGTACAGAATATAAACTAAAATGTTGCATTGCTTGGAAAGAATTAGAAAAAAAGTCTCAAACAATTTTTTTTTGTTGTTGTTTGTACACTCATATTTACAATGCCACAGTATACGTTTAGCTTATAGGTAAGTTGTAATAGAAAGAAAATTGAAATTTCCTTACTTTGATCAGTAGCAATACAGCTAAAATTGCATAAATACATGTATTTAATATCCTTCTTATATTGAAGTAAAAACAGTCAACACAAAAGCACTGAAAACCGGTACTCTATTTTCAGTAGTCACAATTTCTTCTCTCTTTACTGTTGAAACCTACCTGGTAGAACTCCTCAGAGGAGATAAGAGTATTAAAAATAACAGTTTTTTAAAAAGGTGGACATACATAGCAAATTGCCTATTTACAGGTGGAACTTCCTGTGCATCAGTTTCTGCCCTTTGCCTCTTATTCTGTTGCCTGGCACCACCAAGAAGAGCCTGGCTCCATCATCTTGACAGCCTTCAGATACTGATAGACATTGATGAGGTCCCCTCTCAGTTATCTCTTGAGCCTGCACAGGCCCAGCTCCTTCAGCCTTTCTTCATAAGAGAAATTCTCCAGTCCCTTAATCATCTTTGCTGCCCTCCGCTGGACCCAGGATATGTAGGATAATTCTACAGCTTTTTGAAGGGCAGCTTTTTCCCTGATGAAAATTAACATCTTTTTGCTATATGGCACGATTTGATTGATAAAAACATTTCAGCAGACTAGCTGGGGTAGAACTGGCCTTATCCTACACTGTCTCAACAGGATAACATTTCAATTACAGACACAGTACGATACTACACAGACAACAGGTAAGTAATTTAATAGATTAGTCCAGGACTTCCTGTAAGCAATACATAGAATCCAATTAGTTTCTCACAATAGACTACATCAGTTATTTGAGGAGCTTCAAGCACTTCATCTGGTAAGTCTACACAGGGGCAGGAATGCCCTGCTGATTCTGTTCACATCTGTCACTCAGCACTAACGTTTCGGAGCGTTGTGGACATTGGGTATGTTGCAGCACTTGAATTTACCTGTGTGTGGCAAGAGGGAGAGGGCCTGAACAGCAACAAAATTTCCAAAACCCGCAGTCAGGGTAACAGATGCATCAGACTGAAGGGGAGCAGTGACTGCCAGCCACAGTCAGCATGTCTGCCTCCCCTGACCTGGATTTCAGTTACTATTGTACCTCTGTAAACTCAAAAACCACTCCATTTTTGAAGGAATAAATATTTCTACACTGTATTTTAGAAAAATTTTGCCTTCAATCTTACAGCTTTAAAGTGCTGAGAGTTAAGACAAGACACCACACTGTCCCCTACCTATTTCTCTCAGCCCAAACTCTTCATGTGGACAGATTTGCCTGCAGCTTTATATCAAGGGTGAATCTGACACACAGTGCCATAGATGTATCAGTGGCTGTGCAAATATGCACATTTTTATATACTAGTGTCTCTCATACTCTTTGCCCTCTCTCCTCACCTTCACTCTAGGTTTTCCTTAACATTTTATTTCATATTTTCCCTTCTCTTTGACATTAATTTGCATTTAATTTCCTTTGTTTGGTTACATTTTTTAAAGTTATTAGCTGACTGAAGAAATTAAAAATCTTCTCATTCTCACTAAAACGCCCTGATGCCTTTTCAGGGATCCTGAGGAGCTGTGCACACAGGCTACTCAGGAAAGTTAATTATTAATTAATCAGTAAGGTGGAAGAGTTAAGATTAATTCAGTCTCTGTTGAGATCCTCTCATTCAGAATTAAAATAGAATTTGGTTTAATTTCCTTGAGAAATGAATTATGCTAAATTAAAATAAGGTCACTTCCGTTCTGATTCTTCTGCAATGTAGCAGTTTTACTTAATTTGACTTAGATCTGCACATGAAGACAATTCCTTAGCTTTCTCCTATGTTGTAATTCCTTTCCTGAAGTGATAATTGAAGAAGCTTACAAAATCTGTGGTAGGCTGAAGTACAACAATTCAAAAGCAGCTTATCATTGGTGTTTAATATTTGTCTTGAAAAACTGCATTGTATTTTGGGAAAACTAAATGTATATTATCATTAGACTCACATTACAGCAATCAAGTAATTTCAGATGCATTTTCTACAAAAGCTCTTCGGATTTTACTGTTGTGGATTCCATAGGCATTGTTGCTAGTGAATCAGATGGTTAGAGTACTGACTGTATCTGACATGAGAGATGCTGAACATGACTGCATTTAAAACTTGCACATGAAAATGAAAATTACATAAAAAAGGGATTTGTTTAAAACTGAGTGTATTTATATATTTTGAATATATATTTTTGTACAGGTAATACTCAGAATTTTTCCATACTCCAAGATAATCTAAATCATCAACATCAATTGACCATTGACAATAGTTGTTACTAAGTGTCCTCTACTTGATTAAATATGAACACGGGGTTTTTTGCCCCACACTGGGTGCATCTGAGTGTGTGTGCCAGCTCCACATTTGACCAGCAATTCTCAAATGCTGCAGAAACCACAGTCCCCAAGTCACATCATGACCTTGTCCCAAGGAGCTCCTCTGAGGGAAAAACCTGACCTGGGATTTTTAAAGGAATTCTCCTTCAACTAACATAAGAAAATGTGGCCATTAGACCAAAGAAGCTGCAGACAAACTTTTGATGAATAAATGACAAAAAGCAGAGTAACAAAAGTTTCAGGTTTATTCAGTTTCCTAAATTAACGAAGTATAGGTGGTGACGAAAACAGACTTTTTTCCCCCCCTCTCATTGCAGATAGTTTTGATTTATATTTAAAATTAATTACACTGCCTAGATGGGCACTCTATAAAAAGTTCAAGAGGGTAAATCAAATTATTACCAGTTTTAAAAGCTAAAGAGCCTATTTCACACACAGAGAAAATAATACTGTCTATGCTTATGTATTCTGAAGACACAGTAATGACAAAATGTTAATTCATAAGATTATGGTATCAATATTATTTGGAATAGGACTTCAAAAGAAGAATTTAGATGTTATAGTTCAAAACTGAAGGAACCTAGCAATATTTGATCTATGTTGTATGCTCAAAATGTTCAATATTAGCAGAAACCCCAGTAAGAGGGTCCCTGCTGTAAGCTCTTAAAAAAAAAAAAAAAAAAAGTTTTCAAAATAAACTTATCTTTAATTTTTTGCAGTATTTCAGTGGAGTTATCCCCCTAGGTCCAAGTGTACACATACTTGCATCATAGTACAGACTTCAGTTAGAAATTCAAAGAGGTAAATCAGCATTCAAAAAACCAGAAAATAAAGGTAGTATCTTAGCCAATGTTTAGAAAAAAATCAGTTGATCCAATTTCAACAGTATTTTGTAATGAAAAGTTCAGGAGTTCTACTCCAGATAGTTTTTCATTTGTTTGTTTTATTTTAAATTACTTCAAAAGTCAGTATTTCAACTTTGGTAATGAAAGAAACATTGCAGTGAATTGCATTGTGTTCCCTGACAGGCTGTCATTATGAGGAGACAAGAAGCAAATGAAGAGTTCACACTAGTCAATATCTAAAACAATTCAGAGACACATAAAAATCTAGAAGTAGAATTTAAATTATTTGAGTTACACACAAAAATGATAAATGTTAAAAATGCTTACAGACTGAAAACTGTAAAGACCACCACACCATACTGGGAAAGAGAATCATAGTGTCTGCCAACTGTTGTCACTATGTTATTGCACATAAACAGGTGACTGCCAGTGTAATAGGGCATAAGGTTGGCTTTCACCACAGCCACACAGTGGTTAAGTCTTACCAGTTTTATTTTTTCTACTAAACTTCATCAGAGCCAGTCACACAGAATAACGAGTTAAAGACTGAAGTGCTGTTAGCACACAGTTCAGTGCCCATGTAATTCCAAGTCAACATATCAGTGTCATTTTCCAGATTGTTCACTTACTTTCTATCCAAACATGGTATCATCTATCTCTAATGTTCTTACAGAATTCAAAAATTTAACTACTAGATGGGGAAAATACTTTCTGATAATGCAGGTTCACATTCAAGACAGCTGTTGTGGACTGTTAAATATGAACATGTGGTTATCCCAGTTTGCAGGAGACTGCCACCCATGAAAAAAACAGAATACATACCATTACTGCAGTCATTAAACGCACATGCATATACTGCCATATTTGGCTGAATGAGATTGTCATGGTTTCTCATTTTTATTCCTAGCTTGCATCTTTCCCTTAACTGTCACAAATAAAACTATGAAGCAGATTCAAAAGTACAGGGGTTTTAAAACATCCACCTGAATGAGAAGCTGTTGACACTGCAACTGATAGGATGCATCCATCTCCCCTAGCTAGGCCTACAGTTAAAAGTCCCTATAGCAGGAATAAAAACTTAACAACCAAAAAAACACTCTGTATACACTTAGTTTGTATTTATTTCAGTTTGCATCCAAATTTCTAATCTAAGTATACTTTACTCCTTGCTGCTTCTATGCTCCAAGTTACTCTGTACAACGATCAAAGGAAAAGTACACACATGGTTAAAAATTGCGTTATATTGCATAAGGCAGAGACATTCATAATGCTGCCATTTCCTAACATTTTGTGTGCATGATTTGGTAACTTTCTAAGAGTACCTTTAAGCGTATCTTTAAACATAGTATCAAGTGCTTCCTCCTACATACAGCTGAAGTGTTAATATTATCTGTATAAATTACGTCAGTAGTTTGGACTGTCATAATAATGTTAAAAAACATAGGACTTCCAAAGGGAAGATCATTAAGGATGACTACAGGATGCTTTCCTCTGTGCGACTGCAAAAGAGGCAGAACTTTATCTTTCATTATAATTAAGATTCAGATTGAAATGGGAGACTAAAACCTCAATCTTTTCAAAAGAAATTGTATGCAGCATAGTAACTTTGTCTGTCCTTTTCCCATTAACATACCAGACGAAGCCTTAAGACTTCAATAAAGACTCTTTCAAAAGGATCTGGAAAAAACTTTCTTAAATAGGTTATATGATAGAGTTAATGTCTTAAAAATATGGAACATTTGAGGAAAATATTTAAACATATTCAGGAGACTATGTTTCAGGATTAGGGTATTGCCTTTAGATCCCCTACTTCAAAATATCCTTCTACCCACATAATTTTTCCACTACTGCTCCATGTTTTTGTGAAGTTCAGTCTATCTGCCATATGCAGGATTATAAAACTTGAAACATTCTGCACAGTACTGAGTTGCAAATCAGGAAGAGCAAAGGAAGGCTATGTCGATCCTTTTTCTGAAGAGGGGAAAATTTGTACTTTTTTGAGCACTTAACTGTAATTCATTATCATATATTTTCTAACTAATATTAGTTCAACTCTGAGCAATTTTCTACAAAACTGCTGAAAGTTCACAGTAGGTCTGCAGATCCAGCATGAGAGGTATATAGGCAGAATTGGGATTTTTGAGTGAATAAAGGAAATATTTATAATCTGCTCCAGCTTAAGGCAGAATGCAGCATAAGTGCATTATGTTAAGGCATTCTCAGCTTTTCCCAGAATTTATTCAAAGCTAACTGCTGCTAAGTTCAATACATCTTGGTATTTTGTCTCAGAGTACTGTCCACAGTACAGCCTGTATCTAAACAAAAAGTCTGTATAAATGATAACATATACAGGGGCAGGATAATATAAAAATCCCCACATTTTCAAACGCCTGGTACTCAGTCATGCAGTAAACTAAAAATCCTAGCAACATTACAAGATGACTCAGGCAAAATTCAACTAATATATTTTCCAAGAGGACTAACTAAAAAAAAAAAAAGTTTGGTTTTCTGTTTTTTATTTGGTTGGGTGTTTTCAGATGTTTTTCTCGCAATGTCTGATATTTTACACTTGGGCGTCTCTATCAACTAGTAGTATGAAGCCTACTCAAAATCCAACTTTGTTAACATTCAGTAACCACCACACCCTTCCACAGAAGCAATTTCTCTCAGAGGTAGACTAATACCAGGGCAGCACCAGCAAAAGTTGTCAATGTTAATCAGGAAATTGAGCAAGCATAAAGTACAACACAGAACTTCAAATGAAATCATGATTGGTGTCTTTGAAATTAATGAGGTTTCTTTCCCAAAACAGGACATGACAAAGGTATCACTCTTGCACATTGGAACCTGTCACACAGTGCACCTCTTTCTATGAAAAATTTCTGAAACCCCAGAGGTTGAAACTACCTCGTAGACAACAGCCAAGAGAGGCAGACCTTAAGTCTGGAACTCTTTATTAAAAATAAATGAAAAAAAGACTAATTAGGTTCATGAACAATAATCATTTGGCATTAAAAAAATATTTCAGCAATACAAAAAAAGGCATTTGTAAACATATTAAACCCATTTTTCCCAAGAATGTTGGCATTTTAGCTTTTCTGTGCCATCTTCAAGCTACAAAGTCCTTTTAAAATAATTTTATTTTATATCCTACTTGCACAAAAAGGGGAACATCCTTTTCATCTGTTCTTTGTCTCATGTTGCTTAAGATTATTTTGATATTCTGGATCATTATTTTCTCTTTCAATTTATTCTACTTCTCATTTTATTTTCCATACAATTTAATGGAATATTATTAACCTTCATTCCAAAATGGTAATTTCTCTTGGAATTATGAAGGAGCAGACACCGAAAGCATTCATAACAAACTGCTATCTCAAGCAGTCTTGGACTTCAGGCAGCAATAGACACACAAACAGTCCCAGGAGCACAGTTATGAGGACTCCCACACCTTCAAATCTATGCTCAGATGATGTATTTGTCTTGGCAATAGGCCAGAAAATATTTCTGTGCACAAACTGGCAAAATTTGAGACTAAAGATTACCTTTGGTAATCTGGTTTATCAGAGTGTGCCATCAAAAAGCACATCCTGCGTTCACAATCAGATCTTCTTTTTTTATGTAAGAAAAATCTCAGACTTGGGATCTGTGTTATTTTACACCAGTCATCAATCTCAAGAATTAAAAACAAACAAACAAAAAGTCTCAGAAAAACCAAAAAAGTCAAACTCCCCCACATCAATCCATGGCTTAATCTACAAAGGCCTAGAAGAGTGAGATTACCTCAGTTTGTTGGAGAGAGGGTACAATTCCACCACCAATTCCTCTTCCTTCTTTCTTTGTATACATATAGGTTAACTGGGAATTTGATTCTGTCCTGTAAAACCTGGCTTGCTTGGACATACTTGTGAAAATTTACCATTGAAGTCAATGACAGTTTCTGTTCTATCACATTTTTAATCCCCGTACTATATCAGTTGTTAAGATAATAGTTGATAAAAATTTCCTAGCCACTGCTCTGAAATCATATTTTCTCCATTTTAAAATAACCTGCGACCTATTTCTTGATCTCACAGTGATATATCTTGTTATTTATAGTATGCAAATACACACTGCATCCAAAAAATAAAGCATTCTCAAAAGCCGTGCTAAATTCTCTATGACAGTGTTTCAAAGACCACGCACTTCCAACACGTGTCAAGAGGGAGGAGGCAATAAAGCAGGACTTGGTATGACATTTGAAAAACAGCATTTTCAAGTATTTTAGGGAATTTGTTTCACTTGTGGAAACATGTCAACTTAATATATAGCAGAATCATGGAAAATTAAGAACTTTGTTTAAGAGACTTACTTTTCATTACATTTCACTACATTTTGCAGTCAATCAAAAGTAATTTGTTTAAAAAACCCCAAACCTTAGAGATCTGGATGTACTCAGGCAAAGGTTGCCACTAAAAACCCATTGTGAAGATTTATGCAGCATTTACCTTCAAGCAAGGGGGTAGTTCCATTAATATAGGTTCCAGCTGAGTTGACTATTAAGCACAAGTCCATGCTTATGTACTAGCACAGACAGTTATATGAGATCATTTTTGTTTTAAACATTGAGATTTACCACAGAACAGGTCTGTAGTGTTATAAATGACTGTTATGAAACACAGGCTATAAAACCAGTAATCAAGAGCAACTCCTTAGCCGGGCGCATGGCCAGTAAACCCAGCCTCCTCCTATATCACTTTCTCTTGTTTTCTGATAAGTGTAATCATGCCAACTGCAGCAAACCTTGTACCAATCTGTAGATTAAGTCTCTATTCAACATGCCTGCCCTTACAGAAAGCAGGGATGGATTAGAGTTAATGCAAGTGCTTTCAAGAATGTGTAGTTACCAACTATTATGTATAATTTAAATGTTAAAGAACACCTGAAAAAGAAACTTGAGGCTAAATCATATCAACAAGGAAGATAAATGTTCATAATTGTGTTCCTTAGTAAACATTCACACTTTGAAAATAATTGGTCACTTGAGTTAGAAGTTGCCCACTTCTAAAAAGTTAAATAAGCACACTTCTTTCTTTCTGATAGCTATCCTAAATTTTTGAATGCTCAAGATAGAAACAGCAGTATTTTTAATACACAAAGTATAACTTTCCAACACTTTCAACTAGGCTTTCTCATTCATCTTCATTAATTATCACATAATTATCATCAGAATGAATTATGCATTAGAGTTTTCAGGGGGGAACAATAACTGGTATTGCAACAGTTGAGGTTAATGTGTAGGACTGGGCTATGGAAGAGCTTAACAGTGGTGCTCTACCTCTCTTGGCATTTTAATTATTATCCCATTACCTTGATCTTCTTTGCTAAATCATTTGAACGTGACAAAGTCTATTAACCTAATAAGAATAGTAATATATCACTACCTGCAGTATAAACAAACCGAAAATTTCCTAAGTGTCTCAGCTCTCAAAAGTTCCCAAGAGTGGGTTGTTTTTTTTTGCTTCTTTGCTTTAAGGAAACATGTTTGAGGCCACTCCACTGGGCTTTCCAGTAATTTATCATTGAAAATGTGCTGTTTAATTATAAATAAAAGAACTTCTTTCAATGGTAGCATAAGAATCAGTATCCACAGCAATTCTTGAAAATGGTTTTGAATTTGAGCTTAGAAAGCTTGCAGCACAAACATCAGTCTGAAAAATAGCGTAATGTGTGCATCATTTGCTAGATAGGAAAGGCAAAGCTTGGATGACTTTGTGAAAAAGAGTATTGGTATGAATTTCTAACATAGCTTTCTTCTTGCATCATATATTATTTAATTTCCATAGCAACCCACAGGAGCAAGAAGCCAGTGTTTTCAGAGAAATCTGAACTGATGCCATTCACAGAAAACAAACTATGATATACTAGGAATGGTGCAGAAAATAAAGGCAAGGAAATTCTATGTTACCAGTCATTCAAAGTTACTAAAGAGCTGTGTCAGATTTCCGTAAGTTACAAGCATCCTATAAAGTACTCATTGCCAATGTTTGTGCCACGACCTTTATAGCATCATAACCCCAAATCTGATCAATTACATGCATCTATACTTCAAGTTATTAGTGAAGAGTCAACTTTGCTCTCAAATCTTTTCATTAGGGCCTAAACAAAAATCCCAAATAACCAGCTCACCATC
Organism: Scytalopus superciliaris; assembly: GCA_013400415.1. Classification (NCBI taxonomy): domain Eukaryota; kingdom Metazoa; phylum Chordata; class Aves; order Passeriformes; family Rhinocryptidae; genus Scytalopus; species Scytalopus superciliaris. Next base: position 537,574 of record VXBX01009584.1, on the reverse strand, counting down.
ACCACCAAATAAACAAAAAGAAAAAAAAAAACAAATAAACAAATACCACAAGCTGAAACTTCCAGTTCACCTGTAGAAAAATACATGGCTTTTAATTCCCAAGTATCATGTTAGTATAACTGGATACTATCCGGTGATGCTGGACTTGCATCTTTATAAGGGGAAAAAAAAGTAGCTGAAGTCTAGAAACAAGCACAATTATATTTTATAAATACAGAATGACATCATGTAAGCTATCATATTTGTTAGCTGTTGAGAATAGCTGTCGAAAACACTAAACTGTGATAAAAGCAGACTTAACAAAAGTGCTAAGAAGAAAGCTACAGTGTCTGTTCAGTCTGCCTTAGAAAGCTCATCCAGTACTGTACAATTTGTCCAAGGTTACAGAAAAAAAATTACCTAAGTAAAGCTGACAACCACTATGCTTCAAATTGTTTAAGGGCACAAAAGCACAAGTGTTATTTAAAGTTTGCAACAAGATACTATAACATCATATTGACAGTTTGCAGCTGATTTACATCTTTAGATAAGCAAAACTATGCCTCTGAGAAAAAGAATGTAGTGAGCTTGTCAAAGTAAATCAGCCCAAGAAACGGTGAAATAAGAAGCATAAGATTCATCCATTATGACCATCATGTGGCTTCTCTGCATTGCCTTTAACATATACAGGTAGACAGGTGAAAGCACATACACACCTCAGTTTCAGTTCATGCGTGTAAATGCTTAGAGAATGTCACATTGTCGAAACACTTTAACATAAGACTATGCTCTGTTCTCATTATGCTCAGCCACAAAATAGTTCACAGATCTTCTTTTATTATTATTTACAAGATGAAAGGAATGATAATATAAAACAATGACATCTCTGTATTATCCTTAGGCAATTCTCTTGTTACCATGCTGCACAGCTCAACTACAGAGAAAAACAGTCATTACCTGTGTGAAGAGAACCTGTGATTAGCCTGAGAAGGTACTGGGCAAATTTCAATATTTCCCGCTTACACCGCTTCCTACAGCCACTCATCTTAGGCAACGGGGTATTCCTCTGAGGAGAGCCGGGAGACTTTGCCAATAAAGGGAACCGTTCCTGCCAGCAAACTTCTGGGGCAGTTCACAGCTTCTCACGGCCGAGCGGGCTCCCGCCGATGTGCCTCGGGTGGCTGCGAGAAGGACCCCCGCGGCAGGCAGCGGTGCAGGGCACGGGCGCTCCCACGGCACGGTACAAGCACGGCACGGCACAAGCACGGCACGGCACAGGAACAGCGCGGTACAGCACAGCTCAGCACAGCAACCTCCGCGGCCTCCGGCGCCCCCGGCGCGGCCGGACCCGGCGGCAGGCGCTGCCCGCGGG
>VXBX01009584.1:509674-521042 GCA_013400415.1 Scytalopus superciliaris | reverse complement strand
TTTTTTTTTTTTTTGAAAGGGAAGGGAAATCCAGCAAATGCTTCTGTACACTTGTAGATATTTATATAAGGAGTTGAGTTGAACACAAAGCACTCATTTTGAAAGCTTTGATAAGGAGTTTTCTAGAAAGTAACAAGGCAAATGCATGAACTACTAAAATAGGAGTCCCACTTATCTAACTATTCTTAGTGAAGCTTAGAAACCAATAGAGAAGAAAAGAGCATATTTGGCTTACTAAGTTCACTTGGAAGATGGCAACACTCGTGCCATGAAACTCAGCAGCTTCCTGAACAGTTGGTGCATTTTAATGACATTTTAATGCCAACCATAAGAACAGCATTTCCAACAATGACATTTCTAGGGAAATTGTTACAACTTCCCACATTCAGAGGCAGGTACAACCAGTTGTTCCCGAAGTACAGAATCATCTTATTAACCAAAATAAAATTGAAAAAGTGGTTTATTATAAAAGCCTTTGTCACAAACCTCTAGTGAATGTTTATTCAGAACACTCTTTACTGCAGTTCAGAAGGCAACAGTATTTTGAATCAAACAAGACTTTAACATCATGAAATTAAACCAGCATTAAACATCACAAGTCTTAATAATGACATTGTTTATTTGTCAACATTACACTTCCCCCAAAGAAAGGTCAGTTCTCACTATTTTAAGATAGTATTTGTTTTGCTATGATTTGAATTTAAGAATTTGCTGAAGTGCCCTTAGTTTTTATAAAATGTATTGTGCTTTTGTTTTGATAAACTGTGGGGGGCTTTTTTTAGTTTTGCAGTCATATGTCTGTAATTGTTCCAAGTGCTTTTGTCCATTAGAAAGGCTTTGATTTCTCTTATCTAGCACAATTATTTTCTTTGCAGCAAGCAGAAATCCACTAAGTACTTTAAAGTACAATGGCCCTTAAAAAGATCAGAGAAATGAAAAAACATACAGGACTCAGACACTGAAGAAAAAGATGCATGAGGAAACTAATATATCTAATACATTTATTTTATTGCAATTTTTATTCGAGATCGAGTGGCTTACTCAGATCTGAATCCATTTTCCAATATAGTCAAACTGATGCAGAAAGTCCTGATAGTGTCAACTACAATGAGGGCTTAACCCTGTTTAGTACCAGTGGAGAAGAAATAGTATATTTCAGGTTACAGATGGCAAGAACTTGAACAACTTCTGTCAGTTTTAAGCAAACATTATCACTCTTATTAATTGCAGTTTCTGGGTGTATTCCAGTGCACTATGTGTTTTTCAGTCATAAAAACAGGGAGAGAATTACCCAGTCAGAAGAATTTATGTTCTTGAAGAGTCAAAAATGGACAAATTTAACTTATTAAGATAAAGCAAATAAGCACATATGACTCAGTGAATTTAGACTTCTGTGTGATCAAATGGGGGTCACATATAAAAAACATGTTGTAAAACCTACAGTTCAAATTATATGGATGACATATTGACAGGTTTGCCTCCTTTGGGTGATATCTGCTCTCTGAATGTTTTTTCCCTTTCTTTGCAAGAGCAGGTATAACAAGACTATTTTAAAGATTAGATTTTGAATTCTTCTAGCTGTACCAGTCAGAGAGAAACAGGAAAAGTAATTTAATTTTAAAAATTAATTCTCTATAATTGAGTATTTACTCTCATTTTTTATGTTTCTATATTATGCAATATTTGCATTTTAAAGGCCAAATCTAAAATTCTTAGATCAAAAATCCCAGTATTGGCAGAGGTGATTTTGATCCTACATGAACTTCAGACAACATAGTCATGGCTATACAAGCTGTGTGGTTCTCATGCAAATAATCTGGAATTAACCTCCCTTATGAGAGTAAAGTTAAATTACTGACAATTAAATTAATTGATATCTCAGTATATAAGTATTAGGAAACTAAATTTCTAATGGCAATCTTAGTTTTTAAGAACATATTTTGAGGAAAATGACTTGCCTCTAAAGTGTTCTACTATTAACAAAAACAAAACCAAAATAGTTTGATTTTATCACCATACAATTAACTTACAGAAGAAAGTGTATTTCTGGGCACAATGTCAGCAGAGCCACAGCTTTTAAGGAAATATGACTTGTGCAGTAAGTGTCACTCACTATCAGAGGTAGAGACTGTGACAAGCTCCAGGAAAGGGCACTGCTAAAGGCTTTTATTACTTTTTATGTACCATCACCCAACTGTTGTTAAGGAAATTCAATTACCATTTGAAGGGTCATTTATCCAAATTATTCAGTGCTACAAAAGAAATCTGATGCGCAAACAATTTAGATAAGGAATCCTAGTGATCTAGTGTTCCAAGTTGTCTGCAATTTGTCATTTGGATTCAACTTCTAAAGGTAAGTGTTCCTTGCCCTTCAAAAAAATAATTCCATTAAATCTACACTGGCAACTACAGTAGCTGATGAAAAATCAGACAATATCTTACAGTATTTAATAGCATCTGTCTGAAGGTTTCACTGCATAAATACCGTAAAAAAAGAAGAAAATTCAAAGGTGAATAGTGAACATTGCACTAATGTAAAATATTGGGTGCTCTCTTATACTTAGACAAATAATTTTTCACCTTTTAGTATGAACATTTATATACATAGTTGTCTCTATATATGTACACAGAGACAAAAATACTCCTAACAAATAATTTTTGTAATCACTGACCTGGTTATCAAGGCATTGCATATCTGCCCATAGCAAATAAATTCAATGCATGTGCACAGAAGCAGTTTAAACTAATCTTTTGAGTTCTCAAGATCCCATCCTTCACCTAATTTCTTGCTGAAAAAGCTACAAGTGTGTAACGTATTCTATATATAGACGCCTCTGTAGGACTAAAAGCTCAGGACTGAAACATGACAATAAATCAAGGGCATCACAGGACTTCCTTTTTCCACCATCCCTGTCCTTTTTCCTAACAACTCTTTTCAAAAGAGAAGCCTTGAGAGTACAAAATTCCCTCAACAATTTTATGCCACCACAGGGCAGGTTGAGGTCAGCAATAACCCTTCACCAGGAAGGGAGCAGTGGAGGCTTTGAGCAGGCAGTTTTAGAGGAGATGACCACCAAAATTCCTTTCCAGCCTAAATTATGTGCTGGCTTCTGGATGCTGATGAAGTGGCAACAGAAAAGAACATCAGCTAATTGCACACAGAAATCCAAGTGCTGCCCAGCATGTCAGCTCTTGTCTTTTTTCCTGCTAATTTCTGTTTTGTCATTAATACAATAATCTAGAAATCAGTTTCTTGTGATCTTTATTTCTACTGAGGGATCTCATATGTTCACATTCAAGCCTATTCTTAAGTGAAGAGAAGAAAGTCCTAAATCTGAGGAACTGACCATATTTGCAATGAGGGCATAAATTACTCTGAGACTTTGTTGCTGAAAACAACCTGAATATCTAAAGAAAGTCAAGTTTAGCTTTCAAGAAGACTTAAAATCACTTTCATAGTAAAATAAGTGTAAAGTACAAGTTTTCTTTTACAAAAACTTTTATTATAAAAATCACTGAAAATAAAGAATGTTAAAGCATAGAAGTTTAAGTCTTAATTAGTAAATTCAAGGTATGTGGGATATGCCATCTGCTTTACAGGAGCAAATGTCAGAGAAAAAGCATTAAGTAATGTCCAAATAATTTTAACAAAGCCTAATCTTGACTCACAAGTAGGATATTTATCCATGGAAAATTTTTTTTGTGACATTTCTCAGTATTAAAACACAAAGAAGAAATTATCAGGGATCCTAAGGAGTCAGGCAAAATTGTAGTAAAGCAATAATCAGTCTTAAAAAGTTTACTTATTAGTAAACACTAAAGAGTATATTTAGAGAATTATAAAGAATCAGTATTTTCTTACATGTAATTGCTACTATATTCTCACTTAGAAATAAATAGATCTTGTAAAAGGAATATTGCAGTGTCAAAAAGGTATAGCAAAGTATTAGACAAAGAAATGGCTGCTTTCAGAAATAGACATTTAATTCTAAAAATGTTTCTGCCAAGATTAGGAAGAAATCTGAGAAAAACATCTTGATCAGAAGCTATTTTAAATTTTATCAAAAAACCCATGTATGTGCAAAGAACTGCTTTAATACCCATAGCACTGTGGCTGCAATGTATTTGCTAAACTGAAGGGCACAGAGGTTTCAGTTTGACAGGAGCTGTCTGCATGTTTGGGTTGAAAGGGCAAATTTGTTCAGCCAGAGAAAACACAGAGGATGAGAGACTGAGTTGTGTGTTACTATGACATTTGCAAAATGATGGCCAAGCGAGTCTCACTGGTGCTAGTTTTTCATGTCTTGTCAGTGAACTGACAAGGTAGCTGTGTCACTTTACCCACAGTGTACTCAGCAAACGTGCTGATGGAGAAAAAGCTTAGCATCTCCATGGCCACTTCCTTAATATGTGAGTCAAAGCATATATCCTACCAAAATTTATCTTTCCGTAACACAAGCATGAATTCAGTCTTGTCTCACAGGGGTGTTGTGAATATTAATCATCCCATAATGACTTAGGCCCTTCTAGAAGGACTGCTAGTTTGAAACTTTACAGGCAGTTAATAATTTTATACATTACTAACACAAAATCTATGTAAACCCTTTTCTTTATAATATGAAAATAAATAGAAGAAGAAAATAAGATCCTTCTCCATTTCAAAATGTGTCAATAGTTCATCCTTTCATTATAATGAACTATAAAGTTATTTTCCTATTTTAAATTGGAAACAAAAATCACTGCAAATTACTTTTCTTTTGTAAATTGGTATGTCTACACACAGTTATCTCTGTGTTTGACAACAATGCAAACAATTTTTGATAGTAAACACATTAGTAGTAAACTCTTTAGTAGTGTAACTTCATAATATTCTAGGGATAGAGATGGCAGAACATAAACTTTTTCTTTTTTTGTGCCTTTTTAAAACAGAATAAATTGCTAGGTATTTATTCCTGTTTTCTAAGGATAACATAACACTGGTTTACGTGTTGATTTGTTCTATTCAATACTTTAAACTTATTGTTCCTTCCCATTTTTTCTCCTATTAGTTACAATGTGCTTTAAATTATGCCCAAATCACACAAATGATTACACATAAGCATTCCTTATGGATTATACTGTGGTTCCAGATATGCTCAGCATATATCAGCATCATATTTCCTGTCCTGCATGTGACAGTATCATAAGCATCTCTTCTGGACCACCGAATCTTTGGCAGCTGCTCTAGTCAGTGAGGAAGTCTGTGGGTCCAGGGTATGACCAGTGACAACAGTGTCAGCACTCCACTAACCTCAACTTCTACTGGAAAACACAGCTTTTGTCATCACTTTAATAGTAGCACTTTAGTTCACATGATGCCAGCACAAAAACCACTCTGGGGAAAGATTTTGCAAAGTAATGGTCAGTGACTGAAACAGTAATTGTCAGGGTTGTGATTCTAGAGAGGTGTAAGACAGAACTATGTCCCTACCAGTTTATGGAAAATGGGGACCAGCATTTTTTTAGTACCATTCCAAAGCAATGTTAGAAGAGAGTGATGCTTTTACAGTCTAGAATGCACTTTTGAAAAATCTGAAAAAAAACTGTAGAATTTCCTAGAAGCTGAGACCCAGATGAAAGATTCATGAATAAATCCATAGAGCATAGTACAATATAAACAATAATAATCAAATCAGGAACTGAAGGCAGATAAATGCATGTGGCCTGTCAGCTTTAAACAGCAGCTTCCCACGAAGCTGGCAGGGAAGAAAACAACACCTGCCAATTGATCTGAGGAGGACTAAGTTATACAACAAAAGACAAGAAAATGAGTACCATGAAGTCTGTTTACAATTACCTAACACTACAGCCCAACAGACAACAAACCAATACAGACAGCAGCACAAGTCTTAGATGCATCTGAGAAAACAGCCCGCCAAGATACCAGTGCTATAGTAGGGGGATGCACTTTCACATTAAACCAAGGATGCACTAGCAGTATATCACAAAAAAAAAAAAAAAAAACAAACCAAAACCCAGACCACAGAGTTAATAACATCATAAGAAAGACAATTTCTTCGCACATTTAAAAGACATGGAATACTGACCTTTAAATTCCCATATTCACCAGCTTTGCTCATTGTCTTACAAAAGGAGAAGGAGGCTGACACAGGGGAGCAGGAACTGAAATGATCTTGAAAATATCCAAGAGTGCTATTGATTTGGTTTTTTATTCCAGTGCATGCTCAATGAGAAAATTAGATTAAATCAGTCAGCTAAATATATTCTTGGAACTGAGTTGATGGTTTTAGCTATTAAATAATAGGAAGGAAAACAAAACAGAAAAAACAAGTTGCATTTTAAAACATCAGCCTTGCTTCAGGCAGTGTATGAGATGTAATTTTTACTTTAAAAACAGTGAAGATTCACTGCTTTTGCAGTGAGGTTGTGTTGGTTTCATCTAATGTCATTGCAATAATAGAAGATTCCTAGTTTTGATTAATCCTAACAACAACAAAAGAAAAAAGAAACCAAACCCCACAATCAAACAAGAAGATAAAATATACAGAAAGCTCCAAAATACATTTTTATTTTGTTAAGATAACCATTCGGATTATTTCCTACCTCTGAAGTTACCTGTGTACAGAACTATTACCCACTCAATTCATATGCAAATAGACAAACACATATCAGAAGGCAAATACAGAAAGCTAAAAAAGACACCTGGTAATCACAAATTTGATTTAACTAGCCATTATCCTACCCATAACCTCTCTTTCAAATGAAAGAGAGCAATAAGCAATGAAGAAAACAAACCCCACATCCTTGCCAATGTATCTAGGTCTTCAGACCTTCACACACTTGCAAATCAGATCTGGAAACTCATCTCACTCACCTGTACAGAATTTGGTGGATTACTTCTTCAGCAGCACTGAATACTTCTCAAGAGGTTTAATATTACAGCTGATGCTCATAAAATAGATTCTCTTTATCCTCTAATAAAAAAAAAATAATACTTTGTATGGATGACTTTTTAGACTGAATTCAATGTGAAATCCTTCTGATCATCTAGGATATTCATTACACTGAAACTTTTTGCATGCATCTTAAATTTATCTTCCATGCTTGTTCAGGTCCCAAAGGATTCAATTAAAGTATGGTTCTAGTACATTAGTAACAACAGTTTTCTTTTTTTTTTTTTTTAACTGTGAAACTTTTTTCCTATTGGAAAATGCCAGTACCTTCAAATGCAGCCAACTTATGGGAAAATATACTTTAGATAGAAATCCATTTAACTAAACTGCTTATTTCGCCAGCTCTCTAGAAGCTCACCCTGCAAACTTCTGTGCCTTTCCAGATCTGTGTTTCCAAGCAGTTAGCAGGTTTCCCACAATCAGCTCAGCATCTCCCAGGACTCAATGGATGCCAGAATTCACTGCATCTCCCACTGAATCCACCATCCTCTGGCCACCCAGAGCTGCCAGGGTGCAAGATTCTGGCTTTCCGGGGCACTATCCACAGATGAGCAGAGCAGACCCATGGCACAGAAGGTGTGAATTCCTTCACAAGACTCATAACTCCATATGTTACAGCTACAATATGGCAGGATTTGCTGTTGCCACATGGCTGCTTTGGATGTCTGTAAATCTGGGTTTGCAGGATGTTTCCGCAGCAGGAGAAACACTGGGAAGCACAAGCTGGCTTACTTTCATCTCTCTGTAAATGCAACATAATTTCTCAGTACCTTGCCAAGTGTTTTGTCAAGTGTAATTTAAAGCCTTGCAAATAACCTGGCTTTTACCACTTCCTTTGGGAAACAACTCAACAGCCTATTATATTTCACTGACAACCACTCAGCATGAAGGTAGGACACTATCACACCCCAGGAGTCTGCTCAGAGAGGATGAAACCCAAGAATTTTCTGAAATTTCCCTTTAGCAGATACACAGTTTCCTCACCTCTCCAAGAAGCTGCTAATTTTAACTATTGACTCACTCCCTTGACACCCCCACAGGTCATCCCTCCCAACTCCTGCCACCACCATAGTTATTCACAACCCTCCTTTGTGCCTCTGCCATTGAAACCTGTACTGCAACTACTACACATTACTTCCACATGAGAGTTCCCAGGCAAGTAGACCCCAAGGATAGTACGATATCCTAAACAGGTTAGATCACTGCAAGTTTTGTGTACAAAATAGGGCATCTCATGTACTGAAGATACTTGTACTTTGCTACTACACGTTTGGGGATGTGCAAGAATCCAGATCAGTTGCAGCATCCAAATCCAAATGATTGGTTTCTCTGTTACATGCCACTGGTCAGAGACACAGTAAAAAAGCTTCTGCAAACTTTAAAGAAAGGACAACCCTTCCTCTCTGCACAGAGCCATAAAACTGCCATCATAAATGAATTTGATGCTGTTTGGCACAGATTTAGGAATTGTGGTACTGTAGATTTACAAGCCATGCCATTAGGAACAGGCACTTAAATTCACAAACAACAGATGAACATTAAACATGTTTATAACACTATATACAATGTCCCCTACGTGACAGAGCTGGAGAAGCTGCTGTAACTTACCTCCATATTGGTATATCTTACAGCATACATGGATACATATTTTCCCCATTGCTAATATAATACAAACTTTTTTCTTTTTCTTTTTTTTTTTTTTTCTTGGGGTGGGAGTGGGGTGGCAGTGGGGGACACAGATGCCCAGGTAAGAAAATTGCAAATGTCACCAAAAGATAAAAGCATTCCAGTGATACTCTGAAAACAGGGGTGTAATTATTTTAAGCTTTAGTAGAACTTGAAACTTCACAATCAGATTTCAGAAATTAACATTAGATCGCATTTAGTATTAGATAGCAGTAATGAGCCTTTTTTGTTATTTCACGGTTGGATTATTAAACTCGACTGTGCTTTTGCCAGATTTTTAAACTATTCTTGAAGCTGCAAGGAAATGCTTAATGACTTCAAAACTAAAACTAGATGAGATACTATCTGGCAAATACACACAGTGGGTTGAGACAATGGAACTGAACCTCAGAGGACAGTCATGTTTTGTGATTATTTCTGCAATTTCTTACTATAAGCCTTAGGCAGTCTATTAGTAAGTTAAAGTATTAATTATTTCCAAAATAAGCGAAGCATAATTTATCACTCTGGAACTCTATTTTGAGAAATTAACATTTTTCCCTCAGAAATATAAAGGAGAGGTTTTTAACAAAGATGGTAGATAAGTTTAAAAAATACCTTTTTGCAAAATGTTTGAAATATTAAATGTTGACAGATATAAAGCATTGAAATACTGGTATGGGACACAATGATAACTTTTTTGCATTTATTACTGCACAGCTTCAGAGGATCCTATTTACTGGCATGAACAAAGCCATTTCTGGTACCCGTCTGCCACTGTGGCTGCTTAAAAATTCACTGAACTGTATAAGCATTTCTGAATGGTCTCTGGGAGACCAGCCAAGGCCTGTAGAAGAACTCAACTTCTGGATCTGGTCAGCAAAAATTGGCAAGGTATTTTAAATGGCAAACAAAACAGCACGTAATTGAATGATATTTACTTAGATGAAAATGTTCAATGGGCAATACCACTTTTATTTCGTGTTAGGTCAAAGGTTGGACTTGATGATCTCAGAGGTTTTTTCTAACTTAGTTGATTCTGTGATAGAGTATGACACAACCAGAAATGCACCTGAAATTCAGTTCTGTGCTTGGGCTCTTTTTTCCCCTTGGGGAAGACTCTGTTCAGGGGCATTCAAGAGGTCCTACAGTCTGGGCAAGTTATTCACCTCGAGAGCCACACTAGCAATGCACACTATGCCTGGAGAAGAGATGCAGATGGCTCTGTGCCAGTGCAGTGAGTAGACTGCAGAAAACTTTCGCCAGTGGCACTCTCCTCAACATCTCTGCTGCCTTGACTCATAAACCTGGGTACAAAACCCAACTGTTTATATTCCAGACAGTTACTCACAGCATTGAGCGACAGCTGTTGTTGATGCTGCAGAAGCTGGCAGACCAGAAAGTACAGTGTTATTCTGGCACCTGAATAACAACTGCATTTCTGAACTCTGGACATTGAGGCACTATGCACAGCAATTAAATCATGCTGCCATTATGACACATGAAACTGCACTGCATGACATACACTAATAGGGTAGTTTTCTAATGTGAGAACTTAAAATGTGTCATTTATACCCAAATGAGCACATTTGCACTACAATTTGACATGTAAAAAAATCTAAAGTAAGCACCTGAACACATAAGCAGGGAATGCAGCATATTGCAAAATAGTTTCCACAATATTCATTCTAGTACAGCTCTGTAAACAGCTGTGCTAGCACAGAGTCACAGAATCACAGAATATTCTGTGTTGGAAGGGACCCAACAAGGATCATCAAACCCAGCTCTGAAGAGAATGGCCCATTACAGGGATCAAACCCAAGACCTTGGCGAAACCAGATGAGAAATACAGAGCATGGAAGCACAGCCTGAATTTAACTTGAATATGTGTCAAGATATTAGCCACAATAAGAATCTGGTATTTTGCTTAAATTTGGTAAGGTATTGACTGCATCCTCAGCAAGTTTGCAGAGGACACAAAGCTGAGAAATACAATTGACACAACAGAAGGACAGGATGTTATCCAGAGGGATCTGGGCAGACTTGAGAACAAAGCCCATGCAAACTTCATGAAGTTCAACAAAGCCAAGTGCAAAGTGCTGTGCCTGGATCAGGGTAATCCCAGACGTAATGTAGACTGGGAGAAGAACTCTTTGAGAGCAGCCCTGTGCAGCAGGATTTAAGGTTCTGCTGGATAATAAGCTGGACATGAGCCAACAGTGTGACCTCACAGCCCAGAAGGCCAACCACATCCCGAGCTGCATCAAAATCAGCATGGCTGGCAGGCTGAGGGAGGTGATTCTCCCCCTCTACTTGGCCCTCATGAGACCCCCACCTAGAATACTGCATCCAATTCTGGGGTCCTCAGCACAAGAAAGACCTGGAGCAGGTCCAGAGGAGACCACAAAGTTCATCAGAGGGCTAGAAATATTCTCCTTTGAAAACAGGTTGAGAGGTGTGATTATTCAGTCTGGAGAAGGCTTAGGGGAGACCTGATTGCAACCTTCTAATAGTTAAAGGGGGCTTATAAAAGAGAGGGAGAGTGACTTTTTACATGGGCGGATAGTAATAGGACAAGGGGGGATGATTTTAAACTAAAAGAGGAGATACTTAAATTAGATGTGTGGGTGGTGAGGCGCTGGAACAGCTGCCCAGAGAAGTTGTAGATGCCACATTCCTGGAAGTCTTTAAAGCCAAGTTGGATGGGGCCCAAAACAACTTATCCACTGCATGGCATTGCTGCCCATGGC
>VXBX01009584.1:484156-509549 GCA_013400415.1 Scytalopus superciliaris | reverse complement strand
TAATTTTTTTTTTTTGGTAGAGACTTGTAATACATGAAGCTCTAGTCTGACTCTTCCTCACAGTTCTTTCACCCTCCCTGCCCCACCCCCAGGTGAAATTCTGTACTCTGTACCTCTCTGCCTGTCTTTCTATCTATCATCCTTCTATCATGGTGAAGGAAAAGCAAGAGAGATAAAAAGGAAAGATTAAATAATGAAGTTTAAGATGGAACTGGAGAGGGCAAGCAGAGCAATCTCCCTAGATAGCATCTGTTTGGAATATCTGCTTACTGTCTGAATTCCAGAATTGCCGATACCATGTAATACAATGTTATGAATCAGACCTGAAAAGAAAGCTTAAAAGAAGTTTCTATATGATTCTGTATTCTTTAATGTTTAAAAACTCACAACCTGGTTTTAGAGAAACAAAATTATATATATATATACACACACACATATACAATCCTAGATTTACCAGAATTTAGTGGTTCATTTTAAAACTGTAGTCTTATGCTGACAGCATCTTCTCTTGTTTTACCTAATTCAAGCAGACAGAAGTTGCTAAGTTTAGCCTATCAAGGTGTCTAGTTCATAAAGATCTAAATTAAAATCGTACACAAAGGCCAAAAGGAGTTAAAAGTAAGTTTAAGTGATGCTGAGCAGCTTGTTTTTTCTGCCCACTCTGTTCTCCTTTAAGCACTTGTTTCCCATTTTCAGTGTTGTGACAGGCAGCAGCTAAAGAACATTTAACAGATAATGAGAGTACTGAGTGGTTTGAATACTAAACCATAAGAAAGTTCATAGAAATCAATAAAATCTGACAGCTTCTCTTCTGTGCTGTATTTTTCAAGGATACAGTAGAGAGAGGGATTTATAGCAATTTTATTTTGAAATACCTTTCCCAGCATCATTCAGTTTGACATAAAACAAGCAGCCTGCGTAGTCAAACTTTATCAGGTCACCTTCAAGTAGCATTCATGTTTATTTTTCCAAGTCATAAAACAATGCTTTTTTTCATAACTCTGTTTTAGTATTAATGCATTAAGTACATGTAATGCCATTTCCCATACTGCAATCATGTTAAATAAGTAACTAAAGTGGAGGTGAACTTTTCATTCTTTTCTACTGTACCTTTTAAATGCAGCAAAGCACTTCATAAACACTGATTTTTTTCTATAGATTTGATACTTGCCTCAGTTTCTCCAGCCTAATAGGAAACATGTGATTGACCTATCCTACACTGCATTGTGACAAGAAAAGATAGAAAACTTTCATGTGATTTGTTGTAAAAAGCCCAAAGAATTCTATCCCTAGTGAATACACCCACAAGGAAGATAATCAAAAGGGCAGGGCAGGGAGGCTCTCAGCCACCAGAACAACACAAGTTGTCACTGTCCAAAGTATCCTGGTTCTGCTACTTCCAAGGAAGATCTGGAGATTAACCTGAATTTATTTCAGAAATATAGACAAATAATCTGATTTGGTGAGGGGAGAGGAAGGGGCAAAAATAGAAAAAGAAAATCAAGATGAAAGTTGCTACCTTCAAAGCCAGATACAAGTACTCTGACAGGGCTAGGAAGGACATTACAGCCTCTGCAAAGCGATGCATTGGTCATACAGTCACCAAAGAGACACAAGGCAACTTTCTAAGTTGCATTTAAATGATAGCATTTGGAAACTAACAAAGCTTTCTCAATCTCTGCCAGCTGCTCCTGTGCATTCTTTAGGTAAGCGTGGCACTTTAATGCCCAGTTACTCAAAACATGCCATTTCATGGGCTCATTACAGTTACTTTAAAGTTACTTTAAAGCTGACTTTTTTCAAAATTCCTCTTTCTAGTACCTGTTCCTGAAGAACCCAGTTTTCTCAAAGCTGTTTGAATAAATTACTTATCATGCAAACCAACTAAAAAACTTTTAACAATATCTTAAGCAAACACTAAATAAAAATAATCAAAATCCCAAAAGAAGGAAACAGAGAAAATGTTCCACTATGTGAAATCTGTGCAACCTGAATAAGCAGGAAACTTTTTGTAAAACTTGACCAAAGGCTAAACAAAGCAAGTACACTACTTAAAATTGTTAACACAGAGCTCTAACATTTTTAAGAGTTGCACTCCAGTTACAACTGGCCCGACTCTACCAATATACAACGCAAGTTTAAGTTGCCGCATGTGAAAATTAAGCATAACCTTCAAACCTGAAAACTAAGCAGTCAAATCAAGGTACAGCAAAAAACCAAGTTTTTCAAATGCCTTTTCTGAGGGACCAAAAAAAACTACTTCTTTATATGCAGATAGCTAGCAGTAGAAACCATGAAAACTGGTTTTAACCAGGGCCATGTAACAGGACTCCAGAAATTCTACAATTCTAAGCAGTAAAAATTAAACCAAATGTCTTAAGATCTAGTATTTCCAAAGACTAAAATATTAAAGTTTGCAAATACATATTTTAATGCTAATTACACTGTTTAAATAGCATTAACAAAGATTTTGTCTACTACTCTGTTTTGCTAGAACTTTAATAATTTCACACTTATAATAGCTTACATTTTATCTTTAGATGAGTCTGTATCATAGAAGCCTTGAGGTTTTCACATTATGTATCTGCTAAACACTTTTGAAATAACCATATATGTATTTCAGATGGCTAGCTCTTTCTGTTAGTAAGTAACACGAGACTCATTTACTTTTGTTTTCTCCTAGCATTGCTGCAGAACAGGCTGTCCATAATTAAATCACCCAGGCTTTGTGGTATGTCAGTATTAGTCCTTCTCTCTGGAAATAGCATGCAGTTAGGTGTGTCATACGGCAGTCAGAGCAAAACATAGCACGCAAAGGACTATAGTGTGAAAAAGTACTGGTCTTGCATTTACACTTTATAGTAGATAGTTTTATTTTTTTATTATCATTTTCAGATAGCTAATGTCTCTTTCTTTCATATATTCCATAAAAACGTTAAGAACTCAGGGGGATGGGGGTTGATGGAAATCAGTGAGATGCACTGGGCTTCATTTAGGGGCTATCCACAAATGAGCAAGTATCTATTGCTCGTTTTATGGACAGGCTAAAGTTGGGCATGGGGAGCAATCTAACTTTTCTAATGGATTTCAAGGGGACTACAATCATGTGTGAGCTAAGGGTTTGCTCAAGGTCAGTGAAAACCTAGCAAGTATATATGCATCTATAACAAAATGCATATTCTCTTAACTATCTTTATAATCAAGGAATAAAAATTATTTTCAAGGTTCATGCAGTAGAATGTCATTATGAATAACAGTTATTTTGAGAGCAACAATAAAGACTTTCATTTTCTATACTTCATTTTGTATTCCATTTTTCACTTGCAGAGGAGCCTGAAAAGTCAAGAATTACATGAAAAAAAAAAAAAAAAGAATATGTAAAAGAATCACGATGTGTCATCTTCTGCTTAACATTTAAAAGCATGAGGGTCTCCTGAAGATCTTATCTCTTAAACCACTGAAGTCTTATGATGACAAGAAGCTAATATTTGAAAATTTTTATTCATTGAAAAATGAAAAGCCATTAAGGAAAAAAAAAAAAAAAAGAAAACGTAAAAAGGGACGAGGCTGCTAGATGCAGCCCCAGCTTGGGGCTGCAGTCCCCAGGCAAAATGGGCCAGCTTAAGGCACGGTGCTTAGCTATATTAAAAGGACTTTAAAGACAAATATTTGAATTCGTGTCCTTTCTTGCAAGTTATACTCACACCCATATTTATTTTATTGATCTGTAAAGTGGTCAAAATTAACTTTTTCATACAGTAGCCAAAGTCAGACATTTGTTCTATAATTTCCCTCTTGTTTTCAGGCAGACAAAGCCAGAGGAAGCAAAATGCCAAGTGAAGGAGCATCTTCAGGGCAGGGAGCATCAAGACCTTATGGAGTATATGCTAAATCCTGCATATTGCTACCAACACAGCAGAAAGTGTTAATTCAGGTCAGTGTCAGCAGAAATGTAAAATACATAATTTGAGGCCCCATAGTTGCCCGCTATTCTGCATGGCAGGCTTTTAAGGACAGGGTGAATATGGACATTCATCTGTGGAGATGCTGGTAGGAACACATCTCTTAACTCTGCAGCTAAATCCATGGAAAACTAGATGCTATAATAATATTTTGGGGCTGTGATCTCCAGCCAAGAGCAGATCTCCAAACATACCCATATACACCAACATAGAGGGGACCAA
The DNA here is from genome assembly GCA_013400415.1 of Scytalopus superciliaris. Taxonomy (NCBI): domain Eukaryota; kingdom Metazoa; phylum Chordata; class Aves; order Passeriformes; family Rhinocryptidae; genus Scytalopus; species Scytalopus superciliaris. The sequence goes on along the minus strand of VXBX01009584.1, from coordinate 505,365 downwards.
GGAACTGCAACTTATTCAAGTGTATGACTTGAGACTTTCAATTTAAACCCTTTCCTGAACCTGGATGAGTTAATAAGGAAACAAAAGGTCACACACAGGAAAGAGTAAGCACATCTATGATGAAAATATTAAGAATTACATAAATTGGGTACTCGACCAAAGATTTCCATATAAGGTTTCAAAGGAGAAATCAGGGCAAATAAACAGCATTACTTCTCCTTGTGTAGTCTTCCATCATCAGTTATCTATGGCTTAAGGGTAAACAGGGCTTCAATAAATCACTGTTTTCACCAGCACCTAATGCATTTTTCTTACTTGAAATTGTCTAATGGCTTCTGAAGCTATTAATAAAATTGTTAGCAGATGTGAACTCTCTTATTTAATTAAGCATTGCATGAAAAAGTATTTATATCTGGCACTTGATACTTTCATTATTTATTCCAACTTGTCCATCCTGGGGAAGACTGGAAAATCTTCCCTATTTGCTTTCATCACTTCATTTATATGCCACTGTTTTATGTATATGACATTTGTTTTACAAGCAGCATTCTAAACTTGTTAATTTCTCCTCACATGAAAGTCATCCCATTAAAAACAAAACAAAAAACAAAAAAAACAAACCAAAGCAAAAAAAACCAACCAACCAAACAAAAAAAAACAATCCCCCCAAAAAACAAAACAGAAAACCCAAATCAAACAAAAACAACAGCAATAAAAAAACCAACCAAAAAAAAAAAAAAAACCAAACCAAAACAACCCCCATGATATGCCCTCTCTTTTACATCTTTCTGATCTACCACATCCTTTCTGAAACAAGTAGATGCAGAATTTATGAAGAGCAACAGTGATATTTTGTTACATGCTTCCTTTTCATCAAAGTTCCCAAGAGTATGCATGCATCCAGAAATAAGTGTCTAATTCTGAATACACATTTTATCTATTTGCATAATCTATTAATAGTAATTTTATTCCTTTTTTCCCCTACTCTCTCATTATTAAGATTTGCAATCTTCTCCCACTGTGTCTGCTAAGTTTTAGATTTAAATACGGTGATTAACTTGGGGAACTTTGACAAAATTGTTATTTTACTATCCACCTTCTCTCCCAGATGATTTATTAATGTGAAAAAAAATGATAAATCCCTTCCTATTAATTATTTTCCCTTTTATTTAGTCTCTTACTGGTCTAGAAGTACACCTTCCCTGTGATGTCATTAAAAATACTTGGCAAGAAAATTTATCTAAATTTTTTCCAGTGATTATCATACTTTCATCAATTATAGCAAGTTCACCTGAAAGCCTACCCTAAATTCTACCCTAATTGATGCCCTAGTGTGCAATTTCTCTCTATAAAAGTAACATTTTTTCTTCCCCTTTGCAAACACATTTTTACTCATCTAGTCATTTACACTTTTTTGTTCTATAAATCAGATTTATTGGTCTGTAATTTCTGAAATGTTGTTAAAGACCATTTTTACTTTCATTCCTCTGGCACTGGTGTCAGTTTAAGCAAGGAGCCATGCACTGTACTGAGCAGTTTCACAACTTTACACTTTTAAAAACTGACCATGCAATTCCAGCAATTTGTTGCTATTCATTTCACCAACTTGATCTACATCTTTTAATAATATCTTGTTTTGATACAGGCATGAAATGGAAGAATTAAAGATTTGCATAAACATCAAGGAGCTGTTTTACAACAGGCAAGCATACCAATGGCTATATGGAAAGTAGAATTAAAACATCACTTCTGTGCTTCCTTTGGACAGTTATTTCATTCCACGTTTCTTCCACACAAGCAAAATCTCTCACCATAAAGTTACTAGGTTGGTTTAGAGAGTCATTTGTTCTCTCTCCTTCAAAATTCCACTTTTCCCAGTTAAATATTAGATTGGAGCTGAGAATAAGAAAGATCAGTACGGATCTTAGAGTGGATGGAGTATTGGTCTCCAGAACTGTATCATCTGATATCTCATGTACAAAAACAGAAATCTGCTGATACATTCTTTAAAAATACTGATTTAAAAACACCCTAAATTTTTAGTATTTTACACATTTTAATATTTTAAATGCAAGGTAAGTTTGATGCCTATTAGTTCAATATTTTCTATTTAATATGGTTTGTTTCTGCTTTTTATCTCAACTAGTAAGGTCACAAAGTTACCCTGCTTTTATTGTGTGCAGTCACATTACAAACCCTACAACAAAAATAAAAATAAAATTAATATAAGTCAACTCCACAACTTTTCCACATTTCAGTTACTAACATGCTGCAATCTTTGAAAGCTTTTGCTTTGCTCAAATGCATCTATGAACTTCTTGTGCGTTTGTTAAACCTTACCTATGGCCTCAGGTTTCACATAATGTTTTACTCTTATTTTGCAGTTTTACATAAGGAAGAGGTATGACTTCAGGATGAAAGAGGAGCCACATCAAATTTTCCATACTGAGACCATTATGACACCTGTCAGTGACTGTGGAGGGACTCCATTATACATGGATCACTAACACATTAAGGCATTAATGATTGCTTTGAAACTATTCCTATCTGACTTTGGATTTCTTCTAAAGAAGCCCATCCTGCATATTAACAATCTTTAGACCTATCATTACTCAGGCTCTTGACTACACGACTATATAATTTTAAAAAGCCTCCTAAAGTAATAATTCTGTAGGAAACTATGACTCTGCTAGAAGGTAAATGGGTAATACCTCCATCTATAAAAGCTCACAGGGCATATTAATACTCAAAGTCTCCTTAAAACGCAATGGAAAATAACAATACAGAGATTGAAGGGATTGGGGCTTAATGTTACTGGTCTCATGGGTTGAGCAAGTACTGAAGTTATGATTGCCTTGGACTAGTCCTGCCACATACTTGCTCCTCCCTTGCCCCATCAAATCTCAGTAATCTGACTCCCAAATCATGTACTGTCAGTGTGTGAATTATGCAGCTTACCCCAGACCTTTCAAAACTGTCCCCAGATGCAGACGAAGCCAATTTTGGAGAAAGTGGGAGTCCCAAGGTCAGCTGACATAACAGTAGTGGAATCAAGGACAAAGAGAAGGAAGTTTTGGTGACTTGTGTGATGCCTGTGAAGGAGATTCTGGAGTAGGACACAGCGGAGAGGATAAGAGACTTCAAAATGAGTCAAGGAGAAGGAAAAAGATTACTTCAACAGAAGCAGGCTATACTCTACCTCCAAGGCTTTTTGAGCCCTACTTGGATTGACTGCGAAAGTCAAGGCTACAGAATTGTTTATAAAACTGTACAGGCAATAATCTAATAGAAGGACAGTAGATTGTCTGCATTGCATGTGCTAAATCTCTACTCAGCCTGTAAGAAAGAGGTATGAGTCTGAATCCTTCACTTGGGAAAATTATAATAAAAATATGCAGAAGGAAATTTTTCCATCATCACTTCCAAATGATGGGTTTCTCCATTGTGGAAAAACAATGGCTACTCAGTCAAACACACACTGCTGCTTAGCACCATGTACTACTCACAGGCACACAGGATACCACATTCATATTCAGATGCCTTCTTGGAAGCTGTCACTTGCTGTTTGGATTGTGTTGTACCATAAAACAGTTCTATGCCTAACAACTGTTTTTTGAGGTCTTGAAAAGTACTAAAATGAGGCTTTGTTCTGGAATGAGAGGAGAACAGAGGACTTATCAGAGGGTGGTGAAGCTTGGCAATAGCTGGAGTTTTGCAGTAGAAAAATAAGCAACCCCATAAGAACTCACAAAATAGAGTAACAGGTAACTGCCAAACCATCCCACAACCACAGAATAAATACAAGAAAGCCAAGCAGCTGATGAGGCATATAGTGTCTGATCTTGAGGCTATATTCAGAAATATCTGCTGGTGTGCATAGTTTAGTGTACATGGATCTAAACCTAAGCAAAAAGCAGGCTTCTTTTGTTTGTACCTTACAACTCCAGCAAAACAGTGGAAAATACTGGGAAAATAATAAAATATATATGAAGACCTGTATCTGACTGACTAATTCTTCATTCAGCTTAATTTCAAGAGGGTAGCAATGGAGTAAAACAAACAAACCAAACAAACAAAAATAACCTCAAACCTGAAAGTTTAGGATAAAAAAAAAAAAAAAACCACAACCAAAATACCACCCCAAGAATAAATTCCATATTGAAGTAAACCTTATTGGGAAAAAAAGAAAATAAATCAAAATAAATGTGCTTTGTGTCTCAAGGGGTTAGCAACCTCAAGCAATCCTTCATTACTTCTTAGGATTTAATAATTTATGAAGGTATCCTTAAGTAAGTAATAATTATCTTTACAAGACTAATCTGTATTCTGAACAAAGACTTGGAATTTCTTTTTCTTTTGAAACCACTCACAAAGACAGGAAGGTTAATATAAAATTATCACCATATATTGCCAAAACCCCATTTTGATTATCACAAACTTAACAGTAGGCTTTTAATCAATGCATTTAATGCATTTCATTTATTTATACTTATGCACACACATAAACATAGTCTGTTCCTGCAGACTACCATATTTTGTGTGTTTATTGGAGTTTTGGATTAAACATATGAGGGTTATATGTCACAACTATGTGCCTATAAGGGCACATGCTGCTACGTCTCAAGCCTTAAGGTTTCTCTTGCTATAGAAAGCTATTAAAACCAAAGTTTTAATTGCTTTTCACTCACAATTTTATTTGTTTAAAAACCAAATACGTCTTCCCTATCTAGAAATCAAGTCAATAGACTGGGTTTTCCTCTCCCTCATAGCAGCTCAGCAGCAATAGGAATGAAAAGCACTGGAGAGAACATGGTGCTTTCTAGGCAAAGGTTAGCTTTATTCCAGCAGTCTCAATGATTTCTGCAGCTTGGATCTCACCTATCACACAGCTATGGGTAGACAGACCGCACAGCTAACATTAGTTGTGAAAACTCGTATAATTTCTAAGAGGGTCAAAAAATGAGAGCACTAGGCCAGACAATTACCCTTATAGATCAATTTTCACTCGAGATAGCAGATGAAATAGCAACTCCAACCAGTAGTTTGCCAGATGGCACACAGTGCTACAGGGCGCCACCTAAAGGGCTTTCTTTTATGGTATGCTGACCTAAATTTGTGCTCTGTTTCCAGAGTAAAGAACTTTTAACTAGTCACAAATCTTTGAAGAAAGTATGTTCCTGTAAGCAAAGCTATTAATTAATATTTCCAAGAATTACAAGTTCAGTTAGGAGTCACTCACTGTCATTCTCTAACCTATAGTCTTTTCACCGAATACTTGCAGTCCAGTAGAAACAGAACTGTTAAGCTCTCTTCACCTTAGGACCCATTGCATTCATTAGCCAGACCCCCTCAACTCTCATCTGTTTGACTGCAAGCAAGTTGGTTCCAACCTTGACAAGAACTTGGGGTGCTGCCAGCGGAACATATAGCTGTATTATCATCATACACAGCCTGACTAAATTCTTCCTGTTTGCCATTTGTAAAGGACAAATTAATTCACTTCAATGTGATGGAGAGAGCCTTCTACTTCACAGATCCTTCTGTCATTCAATCACATATCTTTTCACTGCCATCAAGCCACTGATACTTCCTGCACTCAGTTCAAGCTACCCCACTTTGCTTTGTTGGAAGCTACTGAAGCAGATTCAGAAGCCTTGATAGGCATCACAGAGCAGGAGAGATTAGGAGACTACAAAGTTGTGGCAAAAATGGTGGAATACAGCTCATAGTTATACTTCTATTATTTTGGTTAAAGAAACATGGAAAAATAGAAAAGGGATTAATTCAAGATGATCAGAGGAGAACAAGAACTCAAGTGTGTAGTCAGCATATGACAGTGTTCATAGAATCACAGAATGGTTGGGATCAGAAAGGACCTTAAAGATCATCTAGTTCTAACTGCTCTGTCATGGGAAGGGACACCTCCCACTAGAGCAGGTTGCTCAGTGACCCATCCAACTCAACCTTGAGCACTTCAGCAATGGAGCATCCACAGCTTCTCTGGGCAACTGTCCCAGTGCCTCACCACCTTAACAGTAAAGAATTCATTCTGTATATGTAATCTAAATTTCTGCTCTTTCATCTTGAACCATTATTCCTTGTCCTATCAGTACAGTTCCTGATGAAAGTTCCTGAAAATGAGGGAAGAAAACTAGGAGTAAGAACACTCTGTTTTATCAAGGAGTGCAAACTGTAATGCAACATTATCACTATCTGGATCCAGACAATAGTCAAAACTCTTCCACAAATTAAAAAAAAAAAAAAAAAAAGTAAGCCCCTTCTTACTGCCTTTTGTAGGATGCCAAGGCACCATTGCTGCCTCTAGCAGACATCATGTCCTCATCCCCTACCTGCTCACTGTGTACATCAGCACACCAGTCTAGTTCAGTCAGAGGGGTATGCAGTGTGGTGTATGTAACTGGTACCATGAGAAGCACCTAACACAGTGAGACTTGTAACCCCATGCACATAGTAACACACCAAAAACATTTTGCTACTTCCTCGCATTCCCACGTTGTAACGTGATAGCAGATAAAACACTTAAAAAATGGAAAGTAGCATAATTAATTAAACATACTAAGGCACTAAAGAACAACTTATGATTTAAAAAGATTACAATCCCTTCATACAAGATAATAGTAATCAGTTCTAGAAAAAGAAAGAAAGTGAGGAGGGCAGAGAAATCTAGACCATATTATACCATTTTGCCTAAACTAGCAGCATAACAACTGGATTTGTGCTGAAAATTTTCATTAGATATTCCGAAGAAATAATTTCAAACACAGTACAGATCTTATCTCTTTTTACTTTTCCAAAACACTTTTGAATTTGAAAAAACCCATCACCAGAAGAACTGATAATTTTAAAGTAAAAAAATAAAAAATAAAAAGAAATCGGTATTAGTGTTCATCATTAAAGCAAGATTTTTATTTCAAAAACTATCTCAGGTTGAAACCCCTAAGAAGTGTTGAACCAAGCAGCTACACATTTATTCACACTAGTGTCAAGCCTAAAATTCAGAGCAAAGTGTCAGAAGAGGAGAGTTTCCAGAGGAAGCCTTTCCTGAAAATGCAGTCAAAAAGCATTGAGTCTAACAAGGCAGCAAAACACCTTTCTATCACACCAAACAAACTGTGGGCAAAGAAGGCAACTTCTGAGGGGAATATAATTTTAGTTTACGTTGATATTGGTCAAAAAAAGATGATAACTATCTATTTCAACATCAAGATGTAAAGTTGCCATTTAATTCAAAGTACAGCACATAATTTCTGTGTGCTCAGTCTGTGCATTTGGACAATAATCTGTTCCTCCTCACTTTTTTATTAGGCAATTTAATGTTTACATAACATAGATGAATATTTACACAACAATATATGTATTTACATTAAAAATTAACCATAAAATTTAAACAAAATCAACAGGTATTCATTTTTGTAAAACAATTATGTTCTAAAAACTTAGGTAAGTTTAAAGCAACTAATGACTTTCGGCACTAATTTTCTAAAAGAACTTATCAAAAGAGATCAGGTACCACATTTCTTTCTGGTTCATAGCAGACATCTAAGTATTTAAGACAGTAAAAGAAGCCATAACTATTTTTTCAGAAACAGTCACAGCATACAGAATGAGAAGATAAGTCATACATGTTTTGACATGCACCAAAAAGGAGAAGCCCTTCCAAGAAAACACCATTTATGGGACAGTGAAGACAATCAGAGTGGACACTGACAACTTTCATATCAGTTCTACATTTTTGATTTGATGAGTTCACTAAGACTTCTGGGTGTGAAGTGGAAGAGATTTTATCCTGCTTATTTTTTCTGGCACATTGGCTTGGCTCAGTGCAGAACCTTGTGACAGGTACCCAGTAACTCAGATATCTCAGTATGGCACAGTAAAAAGCCATGCAGGCATAGTGGCTTGTGGCTCAATACATGCCAACATGGCTTTGAAGCATGTTACTTTAAACTACATAGACACAAATCAAAACAAAGACATGAAAGCTATCAGTGATACACTTAGATATGATAATTCTGATACTGATAGGATGATTCTACTGTGTGGAAAAGGTACAGAACATAAGGGATTAAAAAATTTCCAAAAAGCAACTACATTGCATCCATGTTTCAGGGCAAATGTTTGGAGAAGAGTTCCCAGGATCACTGACCCTAGCACCTAACTACTACTACTGCAAATGATCATGTTCAATTTCTTTCATGAATATAACAAACTCTACCTCTGAAGCAATCATCCCTCCTTCCCTATCACTAGATGGCCACTCAAGACACTTGTCTCTTTAATGGTCAGAAACACGGATTTATTGACAGCTAGATTATTCTTGGGTGACTTTGCTCTTCAGCTCAATAGCTTTTCTCTCATTACCCTTATGAGGCATTCAAAGGCAGCAACACATTCTCCCTTCCCCACAGCTCAGCTTCTCTAGGCTAGACAAGCTCTGTTCTTTTAGACATATCTTCCCTTCCCCCCCACCCCAGTTATCTCAAGGAAGAAATGAGCATTAACAAGGATAACTGTACACATTTGAGAATGGGAAAAGGCCAAGTCCCAGCAGTCAGCTTAATGGAGATGTGAGCCACAGCCTCCCTCCCAGCTGCATTGGGATGGGGAGCAAGGAGGAGAGAATCCACATTGATTGCTCAAGAAGGTATAGAAATGAATGCAGGCAGAACATACACATTCAAGAAGGTGTCAAAATTCCAGGACTCCACCACCAGCCTACCTCCAGTCATGTAGCACATTCCTTACTGTCTATACTACTAGAAGTGTTTTTTATTAAATGGCGAAAGTGTTTTTTAAAAAGTATATCAAATACATATACATCAAAGAGTATATACTTAATCAATTCAGCACAGAGTAGGCATAAAATGTAGATAGCTGCATTTAAAAAAAAAAAAAAAATTTTTTATCTCATGTAGAAGAAACTTCACCTTCTTTTAAACATCAATAATCGATTTACAATGCATCAACAAACAAGCAAGAATAGAAAGTGGTGCCCTAGCTAATTACATCTACAAAAAAATACTTCTAAGAGAGAAATTATTAAATATCTACTCCTTTTCAAGCTCTCATACAGTACAGAGATCCCTAAAAAGTTAAGCTGGTAAAGCAGTCCTACTGCGTTGATTACCTTTTTTTTTCTGTCACAGATTATCACTCTTGTTGCTCCTTCCTGTTTCACAACACCTGACAAAAGCACAACAGCTAACAGAAACACTTGAAACAAACTTCACGGTTTTGTTATTGTTACCGTTTCCCTATTACCACTAGGTGGTGATAGCTCAACACAGATCAGCTTTCAGTCTCCTAAAATCAGTGTAAACCCCAACCACAGAGTACCCTCTTAAATAAAATTTAAACGTGATCTCTGTGCACTAAAAAAAGGAACACTTAATCCTTTTAACTGCATAAATTGCTGTAACAAAGACTTACCTGCTTCAATCGCATCCTTTCTCTCCGTTCTTATCTATTAAAACATTTAGAGATGCCTGGAAGAAAACACTCCTCAGATCATTCACTCAAAACAGCCTTTCACCTTGTTTCTGGCTGAGTCACACAGCTTTTGTATGCACTATAACCTTTTTGTAGCAGATGCTTCTAAAAAATCGTGACAGCTCTATCTTTAAATCCTCTTTCCACAGCACTACTTGTAAGGCTGCTTCCACCAGTCTATTAAAGCCCTCAAAGGTGAGACTGCCACTTTTCATTTGCCTCAAACTCTCCTCTAGATTCCTAGGGCACTTGAAATACATTGCTTTTAGATAATACCCACGTCACTTCACTTTTTATCAGAACCTTGAAGTCACAACTTTCCCCCAAGATCGTTCAGCCGCAAAACCTAATCAAGAGTCCTGCTATCCACAAAGAACTGAGCAAAGTTCAGGTGAAATCACTTGTGTTGAAAGGCTTGTCCACTACCATCAGGCACACCTGATCCCTGTTACCCTCCCTGGCTGCAGCTGTAAAACACTGCTTGGTTTGGATATGGATGGGATGTATTACCTAAATCTTACTGGAAAGTGACCTACCTGCAGAGAGTCTCTATCCAGTTTTTTAAAAAATAAAATCTCTTTTATGTTGGTTACAATTAATATTTTGTATTTCAGTGAAGCTGCTGTTAATAGTCATGCCTGATACATTGCCAGTGATGGTTGTACCAAATTCTTACAACATCCCCTGCGCCATGAGGCTGCAGCCCCATCCTTCAGTGTGCTCCCTATGGCCCCTAAAATGGATCACTTGGTTCAGTGCCTGCATCTGTACGAGTCTACACCATACTTGATCAGTGCTAAGTATTTTATAAACTGCATTAGGAGCTGCAGTTGGATGCAGTCCAGCTGCTGAAACTATAAAAAGCTGAAAATATGGGAGGGGAGCATGGCTTCTCTATTTTCATATTGCTTACAACTGTATCCATAATTGATGATGCCTCTGAAATATGATTATGCTTTTTGTAGGAGTAGAAACAAGTTAAATTAATTTGATTCTTACCAAATTTAAATTTGAATAGCTGAAACCTGTTGGGTTTAATCACATCCACAAATATAATACTATATATATTAAAGGAAAATGAGTAGTACAAAAATCCCATGAAAAATATAAATCAATATTTCTAGCTCCAGCATCATCATAGTTTACTGTACCGGCAAGAGCACTCAAAGCCCTGTGATGGTGAAAGAGCACTGCTAAGGTTATTTGGTGGAATTTCTTACAGAAATTTATTAGTGTGAGGGAGCTGGATGGCAAGGGTAAAGACAAAACAAATTACAGAAGATATGTGATAGGGAAAACAAAGAAAAAGAACTGACTGGCTTTTTGGTTCCATTGTATTGCATCAACCTTTGCTTGAGTGTCTGTGTGTAAGTTATTTGTTAACATAACATCTTTTCTAGAAAAGTTGTCTCTCTAACTCACTCCCAATTGCCGCCATGCAGTTTATAGCTCAGTGAACGTAAACAGTCTGGAATGAACTGACTAAGTATAATTTATGTCAAGGAAACGGGAAAGAATGATACAACAGGTACATTAGCGAACAGCATAGCTGAAATAGGTTTCAAACTAAAGCAGAGATCTTCTACTTATACCACAAGCAATTCAACATAAAAAGTCAACAGGAAATCAGAGTTACAAAGCAGTTAAATACATGGATCATTCCCCCCAAGGGATAGTCTTTCTCACTAGACTGTGAAAGATCCCATGTTGTTCTCAAGTCTGCATCAGACTGTCATTAAAATACACATAAGAGAATGATAAATTCATGGAAAAAAAACCCAAACCCAAACCCTTGATCAAATAACTTCATCTCCTAAAAGCCTGCTCTTTCCCAAGTAACCCATAAAATCATCTGACTATTCTTAACACTTTTCTGATGTTCCACCTTGCCCCAGGGTCCATGCTGCTGCTTCTTTTATGATCCATGCTACAGGGCATGAATTGTACACTACGGGTGGGCCACAACATGTACAGCCTCTCAGCCTTTCCACCTGGATTCAAAAATTATTTAAGCTAGCAGCAGTCCAAGGATTTTTCCTGCAGCAAGGAATTCCATGGTTTAATTGTGGCTTGTAGAAAAACAAAAACCTTAAAAACAATGAGAAAACTCAATCCATAAGTCATGCTTGTATTAAAAAAAGAAAAAAAAAAAAAAAAAAGGTGCACAAAGTAAACTCTGTCTTTTTTCAGTGCTTAATCTGTTTCCTTTCAATTCATAGATTTTCTTCTTGGCCTTGTATTGATCTCATAACCACTGCAATTAATGGAACAGTTCTTACTGCTGGCAAAGTTAAACTCTCTAAAGAAGGAGTAATTAAAAACATTCAACCACATTTGCACCATTCGGCACCTGGTTTCTACCAGCTTCTATTATCTCTTAGCAATCCTCAGCTGTGGAAAAGCTATTTGGTTGCAGCAGGATTCCCTGGGAAGTTTTCCACACAGCTAACCATTTTCACTGGACATGTTTGTGCTGCAGTTTTATAGGAACTGTTTCAGGAAGTTTGTGATGGTATCTTTTTTGTTACCACCTGTCATGCTGCCTTGCTTCATTTCAAAAAGAGAAATAGCGGCCAAGTCTCATTCCTTCAGGCTGCAGATATACCACCTGCTTTTCTGGGTTGGTATGATAGTTTTTCTTCTGCTGAATTAAGCTCACAGTACTGTCACTTAGTGTAAATGAGAAAGCAAAAAGGGCATTTTAAAACATCCCAAGCACAAAAAATAAAAGTTTGAATAATATTCTCAAATGCCATTTCAAAAAACCCCTCCAACAAACAAACCCACGAGAGAAAATAATAATAACCTCAGGCACTGTCCACAGTGAATTGCAAAGTATAAATAGCTTGGCTAAAAGCAGAACAAAAGTTGAGTTGTGTTATCATGCAGCTGAGACAAAAATAAAGCTTCTTTGGAAATGTTTTAGAGAATCTCGTAATTCTTACAAATCTTAATGCCTTAATCTTCCCCTTTAACCTTTCTCCAGCTAGATAAAAGGAATTAAAATAAAGCTTGTGGTTTGGAGGAACAGGATGTTTGGTATCTATTGTTGATAAAGAGAAGAAAATAAGCTTTTGAACATTGCTTGACCTCTCCCTTTGTATCAATCTAAAGATAGCATTTTTGTAGGTATTACATAATTTCAGTTCTAAAGTAGATAAGTTCTCCAACAGACATTTTTCTTGGGTCATTTTTCTACCATAATTGATGTAAAAAAGCCAAGGTAATGAAATAAAATACATAGTTGATTATTTTAATATTTACCCTGACTTTAAGTTGATAAACAAGCCAAGTTCAAACTACTGAAGTCTTAAGGCAACCACAACTAAAAAATACTCAAAGAAAATAAAATTATTTTCCTTTTATTACCATCCTTTTATTATCAGTCATAGAAGCCCAATCCTTTTCATGCTAATGAGACTGCAAATGACACAAAAGAAGTCAACTAAGAGCAGTCATCCATGTCCCTTTTCTAGTTTTCTTTCAATTTCCCTGAATAGAAATGCATTCAGTAGGTATAAGTCTGTACTCCCCACCCAGTGTAGTTTATTCTGAATACCTGATGATGCTTCCAGAAGCAGAAAAAAAGTTCTTCTTTTTCTCCTCTTTCATATGATATAACTATAATTATTTGGGATATTTAGACTACCTTTCCTTTTGATACCAGGAATGATGTGTCCTCTTACCTTGAAAAATACAGTGGGTCTTTTTTATTTATTAGCCATACCTACTTTTGTCTTTATTCTTTTCTGAAAGCAAATAGCAGAAGATTCTCAATAATATGATGCCCAGATGTACAGGATGTTAAAGAATCTGATATCTCTGTGTAAGTTTATGTTAATCCACGAAGAGCTCTGAAAAGGCACAACGTGGTTAAACACCTGATTGATTCTTAAATCACTCACTTCATGAAAAGGGAAGGTGGAATTTATTACCAAAACCAAAGAATGCTTGAACAAGATTGTCTCCTAAAAAGTCTGTGTACTCATTCCTTGCCCAGAAAATGTGGAATGACTCAACTTCAAACAGTAAGAAAAAGTTGATATTCCTGAAGTGGAATATTTCAGAGGGGACAATTATTACTGCATTTTCAGAATTGAAAAGACTCTTCCTTATCAAACAGGAGACCAGTCTTTCCTTGTTCAGAACTAGCATGTTAAAAATTTCCTTAAAAACTCTATTGGAGACAGTGACATTGGAACCACAGGGGACACCACTTATTGATATCATTAAAGACAGGGAGCTTGAACCAAATGACGTAGAGAGCCTTTGAGATGGTGGGACCTCCTGTCACAACTTTAGAGTTGTTGTAGACCAAAAGGCCCTATCTGAGTAAATACTGCTCTTTTAGTTGGCAGAATGATTTTTTCCGAAGTGAATAGCTTTCTTTGTATATTGTGTAGACTATAACTTGCTGGTTTTATGGTGCTTTGAATATATGTGCTATGGAAGTGCTGCTGTAAAAAGAGAAGCAGAGTAAATAAGTTATTAATCATAATTTGCATCCATTAATTTCTTCCCAAATTCGCTGACCATATGAAAAACATGCCAGGGCCTTTCTGAAGATGATAAATGAACTGCAACCCCATTAAAAAAAAAGATATGGAAAAAGCAGTTGTGTATCTAATTCATTAAGGGAGGCATTAACATCATGATCAGTACGAAGCAGAAATACTTTTAATTATATCTTCTGAGCATGCCTTACAGTTTTGGTACTCCTACCACCTACTCATTACAACTGCTCCAAATCAGCTTCTAAGAACATTTTCCTGTGTTAGAGAAACTGACTCACATAGCAGGAAAAAAACAATTGTCCAGAACATTTTTCACAAAAATATTATTTGGTCCAGCTGAAAAGATTTTGTCGCTCTATGTTGACATCAGTCAAATTTTCTCACTATATAGGAACAAAACCAAGTAACTCTATTAAAAGCTCCTGTCTTTTTAACTCATGTTTTGCACAAAACATCAATTTTCCTAGCAGTTCAAACCTTAAAAAAATATTTTCATAGAAGTCTTTTGGAAGGGACCTTAAAGATCATCTAGTTCCAACCCCTATCACCCATGAGGTCAGATTGCTCAAAGCCCCATCCAGCCTGGCCTTGAACACTTCAAGGATGGGGCATTCACAACTTCTCTGAGCAAGCTGTTCCAGTGTCTCACCACATGTATCATAGAAAAATTTCTTCCTTCTTTCTCATTTAAACCTACTCTCAGGTTAAAGCCATTACCCCCTGTCCTAACACTACATGCACTTGTAAAAAGTCTCCTTCCAGCTCTTTTATAGCCCCATTTAGGTACTGGGAGGCTGCTCTAAGGTGTCCCTGGAGTTTTCTCTTCTCCAGGCTGAACAGCCCCAACTCTCTCAGCCTGTCTTTATAGCAGAGGTGCTCCGCCCCCTCATCATCTTTGTGGCTCTCTTCTGAACTTCTTCTAGCAAGTCCATGTCTTTTTTTGTTGGGGTCTCCAGAGCAGGAAGCAGTACTCCAGGTGGGGTCTCATGAGAGCAGAATAGAGGGGCAGAATCACCTCCCTCAAACTCCTGGCCACACTGTTTTGATGCAGCCCGGGACACATCTGGCTTTCTGGGCTGCAAGTGGACATGGGCAGGTCACGTTGAGTTTCTTGTCAACCCACACCCCCAAGTCATTCTCAGGGCTGCTCTCAATCTATTCTCCTTCCAGCCTGTACTTCTGCTTAGGATTGCCCTGACCCAGGTGCAGGACAAAACCACAGAATCATCAGAATGTGTAAGGTTGAAAGGGGCAACAATGGGTCATCTGGTCCAACCTCCCTGATCAAGTAGGGTCATCCTAGAGCACATTGCACAGGTTTGCATGCATTTTTTAATATCTCTGGTGACTGAGACTCCACAGCCTCTCTGGACCTTGCACTTGGCCTTGAACTTCATGAGGTTTACATGGCCCCACCTCTCAAGCCTGTCCAGGTCCCTCTGGATAGCATGTTCCCTCCAGCATGTCAAATGCACCAACCACACAGCTTGCTGTCACTGGCAGACTTGCCGAGGGTGCAATCAATGCCACTGTCCATGTCACTAACAAAGACGTTAAACATCTCTGGGGTTCATTAAGCAGATCTCTTAATCTCAAACCATGCTTTCCCAGTAGTTTTGGATCAATCATCAGAACTGTTTGCAGATCTCTACTCACAGGCAACATTGCTGTTAAAGTCTCAGCAATGCTGATTATATGAAAAGAATGCAATTACTCTGGATGGTTGTTATGGTGTCTTCCTTTACAAAGCTGTGGGGAGCTACCTGGTTTTAGAGCTGACAGGAAAGAAAACAGCTTGCTCACGCTCACCAAGTTTGTGTCAGCCTGGCAGATCTGCCACTGAGGCTGATCTCAGTAGCAATGAGCCTTGAGACTCTGCGTTATAACTCCAGGAGACCCAGCCCATAGGTGAAAGAAACTCAATGTCGTTTGCCTCTTTTAAGTTTTTCTGCTTTTTGAAGCAGCCTTCTTTCCTCCATGCACCAGGGGGGAGCTAGATGCATGCAGTTCGCTCTGAATAAGCGGTGAGAAGTTCACAGTTCCCAAAAATAGCATTGTGTACAGGCAGAAGCTGTGTCTCAGAAGTAGTACAGCTCTGCTTACATGGCATAATGCCTGCTATAGTTAGCACTGCTTAGTCAGCTAATTAGCCAAGTGAAGATCCTGCACAAGCACTAGCATATTATTTCTCACTGCAGTTAGCTCAGCTATGATATCTCTGCATGTACATCACTGTCCAGAAAAACAACTGGATTCCTGGTATGACTGTATGGTGATGACCAAGCAGATAACTAACTAATATATATACATCCACCTCTGCAGTTTAACCCAGTTTCTCTGAAACCATTTTGCTTCTAAGCTGATCAAGTGAAAGAAGAAATTGAGTTCTTAGGTCACATGTCTCAGGGAAGCAAACGTATGTTCAGTGAATGTTTTACTTAACATACATCAAAACATATACTTGCACATAAAAAAACCCCAAACCTATTAGAGCTCCATAAACTTGTCACTTTTCAATATATTTTTATAGTTCTAAACCAATTACTGCATTTTAAATAAGTCCTCACAGTAGAAGTTACGGCATATTTGAAAGAATATTTGTATTATAAAATAGAAAAAAACAGAAGTGGAACCACTGAACATTTTCAAAACATAATGCTCTGATACTTATAACTTAGGTAATTAATTCAAATATGACTGTTTTATTACATCCTTTTGACAGTTAATTTACTAAAGTAGTACATGATAATGATCCTAAAATATTACCTGGGGAAATTTCTCAATATCTTACCAACGTAAGTGGATATTTTTCTCCTCTAGTAATGATTGTCTTATATGAAATAATTATAAACAAAGGAATTTATGAACTCATGTAGTATTTTGATGTTCTTGGTGCTTCCCAAGGTTCAATACGTGGCCCAGTATTGTTCAACTTATTCATCAGTGACTCGGATGAAGGGGTAGATGCCTCCTTAGCAAGTTCACTAATAATACAAAGCTGTACAGCCTTTCAGAAGGACCTCAGCAGGCTGGAGAGACAGGCAGCGAAGAACTGTCTGAAGTTCAACAAAGACAAATTCAGGGTCCTGTGCTTGGAAAGAGTAACCCCATTCACCAGTACAGGCTGGGGGCTGACCTGCTGGAAAGTAGCTCTGCAGAGAAGAACCTGGGGATCCCAGTGCATAACAAGCTGTCCACAACCAACAGTGTGTTCTTGTGGCAAATAACGCCAGTGGTATCCTGGGGTGCATTGGGAAGAGCATGGCCAGTAGGTCCGAGGGAGGAGATCCCACCCCTCTACTCAGCCCTGGTGAGGTGTATCTGAAGTGCTGTGTCCAGTTCTGGGCTACTCAGTCCAAGAGAGACAGGGAGCTCCTGGAGCAGATCCACTTACTCAAGAAGAGAGGACCGGAAGGGGATCTCATGAATGTCTATCAGTATCTGAAGAGAAGGTGTCAAGAGAATGGAGCCAGGCTCTTCTCAGTGGTGCTGAGCAATAGGACAAAGGCACACAAAGTTCAACCTGAATACAAGGAAGAACTTTACTGTGAGAGTGACTGTGCTCTGAACAGATTGCCCAGAGAGTTTGTTGAGTGTCCCTCACCGGAGATATTCAAGAACCATCTGGATGCAATCCTTTGCAGGATGACTCTGCTTGAGCAGGAGGGTTGGACCAGTTGACCTACTGTGGTCCCTTCCAACCTTACCCACTCTGGGATTCTGTTGCCATCTATTTACCCAATTTGTGGAATAAAAATGTATCAATTGTGTATCAATTAAAATTACTCTGATTAGACAGTTTATAATGGGAAAGAAAAATCACATGTTGATATACTCAACTCTGTGCCAACACATTATCTTTGTCCCATTAAAGAGCTTTATGCCATCTGTACCATCTGTGATACCAGCTGGTACACTGGTCCAAAAATATCTCTTCAATTATAGTATACTGATTAGTTTTTAGTATAGAATCAATTGTAGCTTAACTAAATTATAAAAATAAATTTGTATCTTTTTTTCTCATTGCTGTGGTTTCATTTTGGTAATAAAAATTCTGAAACTTCCTATTCTTTTCTTAGGATTTGGATATTTCATAATTTGAATTACGTAAAATGAAGTAAATAAATAACTAAAGTAAGGTTGTCAATTAATAAGCTAGGTATTGGGACCTCATTCAAAATGAGAAACTAAATTCTAGCAAAAATTAAATAAGAAGCTCTTTTCCCCCAAATGCTCCTTTTAAACATATACAGTATACATTAAAATGTAACTTTACAAAGCTAACAGATGGGTGATACTTTGTTTTTGTACATAAAGATTTATCTTATTCAGAATAGAGCTATTTTTATAAAGCAAATTGAATAAAATTCCTGCTATGATGAAACTCAATGGAAGATTCTCATTCATTCCAGCAAGCCAAGATTTAACATCACACAATTAACTGAAAGGTGTACATCCTTCTGCACCCCTCATACCTTTCACATTTTGTAACATAGGGATTGGCGCTTCAGTCAATCTTGTTACCCCTACTTTTAAGCTAAACTACAAGACAAGATCTGAGTTTTATGTTATAAATCCTTCACGCTCAGAAATGTTGGCATATATATTAATTACATAGGAAGTATACATCAAAAGAACTGTACCGTGATCATAAATCCTAACAGCATTAGTTCAGCCCCTTTCTACATATGCATTATGATGTAAACTTTTAATGACACAATTACATAGTTTGACAGGAATTTCTTTTGATAAGTTAATTTAATTCATGGATATTAGCTATTTACCAAATTCAAAACTTCACACTTTCCACATTTTGTGCCCCCGTAATTTACTTATCAAACTTTATTGAAAATCTGAGCTGAAAATACAATTCTCTCTGATGTTCATCTCTACAGCATCTGAGTGCTTCACAAACATTACTACATTTATACTCACAATATCCTTGTGAGATGAGAGGTTATTAATATACGTTCTTTATGCAGAACAGAGGCACAGTGAAATTAAGATCAAAGGTATTGACTAATTTGGGCACTTGGTAGGAAACTCATAGAAGGTTATTTTCACAATACTTAATACACAGCCTTTCATATATGCTCAAAGCCTAGTTAGTAATGCTACAAGTGCTCAATATTCTGCAAATCAAACCCCAAGGACTCACTCAGAAAACAAGAAACACACAATGGCAATACCTAAAGTTTGTCTTAACTGACTCCTTTCAAATCAGGGGAGGTTTAGATCAGGTATCAGGATATCAGGAAAAGCTTTTTGGGCATTGGAATAGGCTCCCCAGGGAAGGGGTCACAACACCAAGCCTGTCTGAGTTCCAGAAGTGTTTGGACAATGCTCTCAGGCACATTCTTGGAGTGTCCTGCACAGGGCCAGGAGTTGGACTCGATGATCCTGATGGGTCCCTTCCAACTCAGCATATTCTATGATTCTATGACACAGGAACTCTGTGGGAGAAGAAATCTGGTACTCCAGTGTAAATGAACCATATGGATCTCTTTTCTTTCTTGTATCCTGTTTTGTTCACTACTTTCTAAATTGCTCAGTCAACAACTAAGGAATTGCACTGTTTGTTTACTAAAAAGTAGAGCGGGGTTGGTATCAGGCAAATACAACAACTAGAAAACAGATAAACAGATAGCTGCAGTAAGTTACTGTGTTCCCATATCATTCAAAACTAGAAGGAAATGAATTAACTCTGGGTTTACAGACATTTTCACACAGCAGATAATACTGAGATTCAGAAACACAAGAATGAATTTGTTACTTAGGGACATATTGGATGTTTCCTCTCCTTCATCCAAGTCTGACTTTTTTCATTGGTCATGTTTCATCTCATTTGCATAAGAAGTGCCATGAATGAAGGGACTTCATTTAAGCAGTCAAACTGTCACAGCTTGAGAAGGTAGCTTGTGTCAACTGAAGGGTCTTAAATTAAAAAATATTACCTCTCAACCAACAAAGATAAACACAAGGAGTTGCAAAGATAAACATAGAGGCATTTATAACAGCTCAGGTGATAGATGCTACACTCTAAAACCGTAGCATTTTTCTGGTTTTAAATACATATATACATTAAGTCTAACAAGCAAGTCAGATGTAGCGATGCTAATTATATGCAGAGAAACTTGGCAATGTGAATTTACAGATTTAAATACTACATATTCTTGCTATTTAGTCATCCTTGCTGTTACATTCAAGACAATCTTAACCTATGCTTTGTCTTAGGCCAGCTTCATCTTACTATTGTTCTAGACCTTGAGTTCTCGTATTGTCAGAAATAGGTTTTCTCTACTGTTGAGAATGATGACCTCAACTAATTGAAGTATCTTGCTTTTACACTCACAAGACTAAAAATAACACAGATTAAATTACATACTTGAAAAGTATTTTTAGTATTATAGGTGTTAAAATTTTTCAATTTTTTTCACCTATTACAATTCTCCTTTTCTCAGCCTGTATAACAAAGAAATCAGGTTGGTCTCAAAGGTGAAGGTTATAGAGAGCAGTACAAAAAGCATGTAGGTAGTTCAATATTTCCAGCACCATTTTCTGTGACATATGTGAAGTCAAGTGTGCCTTCTGCTTTCCTACACAGTACAGGTTTGTTGGCATTTGGCTGAGGTGATCCGCAAAATTCAGTTGCAGTGTTGCCACATGACTAATACAGTCATTGTGCCCACTAAACATTTAGAACTTCATCTCCTTATTGACTTATTAGTTTCTTCCACACAGAAAGGATGAGTAAGAAAATTAAAGAACAACTGAGAACACATCTCCTTGCCAAGAAGATAATGTTACTCGAAGGAACAGCAGGGAGGTCCCAGCAGGATGGCATTACTGCAGCAATGAAGAGCCCCAAGTCCTCCCACTTACCCCTTTGGGGCTGCAAGGAGGGCAAATCGATCCTAGCAGAATTGTTGTCTGCCAGAACTAGCAGGACCACGCTGCAGACTCCCATAGAAGCCAGTACTGAAGAAAGATGACAGCAGCAGTAAATTAAATAGGGGCAGGGGAGGTAAGCAAACAAAGCAATATGCAATTTTCTCATTTCCTACTGTCTTTCCCTCCCTTCCTCTGCCCTAACTTTTCACATTTGAGATACACTGGTTTTCCTTTTATTTTGAACTTTTGTGATAAAAGTTACCTGGTCATAACACTTCACCATGCCTTAAAAAA
>VXBX01009584.1:307849-484098 GCA_013400415.1 Scytalopus superciliaris | reverse complement strand
TACAAGTGTTCCTTCTAGTCACAGGATTTTTTTCCATGACAGATGCTTGCAAATGCAGTTGTGCTGTACTGCACTAATACCCAATACACTTTGGTAAACAAAATGCAGATATCGCTAACTAACACAAATTCAGTTCTTTATGAGCCATACTATTTACAAAAAGACATTCAGAGCTCCCATTTAATCTGGAATACTCTCAATATATTTAGTCATTTAAATTGCTGGAATAATGCCCAGATGGAAAGTGGCAAGATATTTAAAGATTGATACCATTTTCTAAATACGCCATTTAATTCTTCCATTTAATCTAATACACTTCTTTGACCTACTAGTTTTAAATTGATAAAATGTTTTTAAATAAAAAATCAGCACTTGGCAGACACAGTAAAAATAAAAGGTACTGGGAGCATAGAGACATATAATGGAAGCATATATTGGTTTCATAAAGGATATAGTGGCGTTTGCAAAAGTAGTGATCCTCTACCTTTATTATATTGCAGACTTTTTGATTTTTAAGTAACAGGTTTTCAATAAATTAACATTTCTTTTTTTTTTTTCTTTTTAAAAATGGGACACTGATCTTTGTATAAAAATGAAGTAGTATGTGGGGAAACAAAATTAACCATCATATTCTCCAATGGAAAGGTCAGAACTTCATAGCTTGCTTTCATGTTCAGGGCATATAATTTCTATGCATTGTAGTGCAGTGGATGATCTTCAAATATCCATAAGATATTGAAGCAGTAACTTCAATTCTACTAGAGAAATGAGAAGAATTAGAGAAACAATTATATTTCTGATATAACTGATCAAAAAGGAGTTATTCAGCTATTCCTTTCATTCTTTGGCCAAATTCAAGAAGATGCTAGGATTAAGTTTTAACAATTTAAACTGATTGAACAATAAGCTGATCACTGATAAGCTGGAATAATTATCTCAGTGGAAACATAAAATTACATTGTTCAGAGATCAGAGTGACATTCCTGGAAAGGTTCCAGTCATCTTGATGGTTCTTTATGCCTTTTATATGAAAGGAAAACACACATTTGTGATGATTAATCAAAAACTAAATGGTCAATAAAAAGGGTCTGTTCAAAGCTCTTAATTAAAACTGACTTAAAATGGTGCACTGTCTCTTAGAAAGCTTATGCAAACTGCTTGTTGCTAACACTGATCAGTAGGAAAAGAAAGAGAAGACAAGCAAAAAGCTTGTGAGTTCAACATGCTCTTCTGCAAATGCAGTTTTTAGACAGCAATCTGCCATGAGTTAATGCTTCGTTTTCCCGCATCATGTCCCTGCTGGTAACTGCAGTGCCAGGATTAGATAGGTGGCAATTGCAGGGGACCATAAAAATCCATTCTAACATGAAGGAAACAAACCTCCAAGAGAAAAGGGGAAACAGACTCTGTTGTATAATGTTTACACAGGCAGAGAAGCATAAACCAGAAACTCCATAAAATGACACCATCTTTCTGAGCCATCTTTCTTCAGGGATTAACTGTGGAGCATATTTAATCCTTTGAAAGTGAAACCTTGAGAAAATATATTTCCCATGAAATATTATTCTCCTTAAAATACAAGCACATTCACTCTAAGGAGAACCACTTCATAATCTGCATGCTAACCACTTTGCTGCATGCTATCTTTGTATTAAGCATCTTTAAAAACTTAGTTATGGATAATGCTTATTTTTATAGGCACTAATAACTCTTTCAAGGGCTCTAAAGAGGCACATATGAATTCTCCTCAAACTGTAAACCAGTGGTTATTGCAAAAGTTCTGCCATTTTATTCTTAAATTTGGAAATGTTTAAACAACTTCTAAGTACATAATAAAACAGCAAAGTCTTTTGTCAAGACTGTGTCCCCTTCATGAAATATATATGTTCATGGGGGTGTTTTATGAGAAATACAGAAGAGTGACTTTTAAACTTGCTCAAGCCAAAAATGATGCAACATGATTTTATACACACAAAGGTGTGTCAGAGCCTCACATTTTCATTTGCTATATGCACTACTCAGTTTAGCAAGTCTGTATACAAATATGCAGTAAAAGCCCTTTTGAAAACATTAATCACTCCGGAATGATTCTAAATGGTGAGAATCAATTTTTTTCCAATTCACATTTTAATGACCTGAAACATAACAAAAATTCCTGCATAATACACTTCCCTGTTAATTTGTGCCATTAACTATTACTGTTACCCTGAAGAGGGTATTAGAAGTCTCATTCCATGCTACAAATTTAAAAGAAAATTACATTCACTAGGGAGAACCTCTAATTTTATTGCCATGATTTGTCTTTCAGAGTTAGCATTTGGCAAGCAGGGAACAAAGTACAAGGTGCCCCTTTTTGTCAGGTAACATAATACAGACTCCTTTGTCTGAGATTATATTGAGTGAATAGGCCTTCATGGAGAGCAAAAGAAAAACAGTAAAAGTAGATTATTACCCTTTATCTTTTTTTCCCCTCTTATTAACATTTTTCAAAATAGTCTTTTCATGCCTAGTAAATATGTACAACTACATCTTTATTCTAATGTGGATAATTATTCAGCTAGGAATAAAGTCCTATAGTGATTTCAAGGAAAAAAATCTGAAATAAATACAAATAATAAATAAATAAATAAATAAATAAAAACATTCTACACTTAAATGGAATATGTCCACTTTTTCCATCCAGTTCAGTGGCTTCAAAAAATACAATGTATGCAATATTTGTTCAGAAGTTAAAACTTTCATAACATAAAATAGAACATTTGCACAGTGACCAAGAAGGTTTAAAGCAACACAAAACCTCAGCTTACTAGAGTCTAATAAGAAAACAGTGCTAATTCGTAGTTCATTGTAATTAAAGAAATTCCAAAAGCAATAGTGAGCAATGTTCATTTGCTCTGGAAAAGAAAAAAAAATCATTCAAAGAGACAAAGTGAATCAAGTTTTCATCCTGTAACATTTCCTGGGTCTAGTAGCAAATTTAAGATTAGCATGTATACCAAGAGCACCATCATCACATTGTAAAACATTGTAATAAATATTTCAAATAGATGAAGTGGGCTAAACATTGNTCCTGCATAATACACTTCCCTGTTAATTTGTGCCATTAACTATTACTGTTACCCTGAAGAGGGTATTAGAAGTCTCATTCCATGCTACAAATTTAAAAGAAAATTACATTCACTAGGGAGAACCTCTAATTTTATTGCCATGATTTGTCTTTCAGAGTTAGCATTTGGCAAGCAGGGAACAAAGTACAAGGTGCCCCTTTTTGTCAGGTAACATAATACAGACTCCTTTGTCTGAGATTATATTGAGTGAATAGGCCTTCATGGAGAGCAAAAGAAAAACAGTAAAAGTAGATTATTACCCTTTATCTTTTTTTCCCCTCTTATTAACATTTTTCAAAATAGTCTTTTCATGCCTAGTAAATATGTACAACTACATCTTTATTCTAATGTGGATAATTATTCAGCTAGGAATAAAGTCCTATAGTGATTTCAAGGAAAAAAATCTGAAATAAATACAAATAATAAATAAATAAATAAATAAATAAAAACATTCTACACTTAAATGGAATATGCCCACTTTTTCCATCCAGTTCAGTGGCTTCAAAAAATACAATGTATGCAATATTTGTTCAGAAGTTAAAACTTTCATAACATAAAATAGAACATTTGCACAGTGACCAAGAAGGTTTAAAGCAACACAAAACCTCAGCTTACTAGAGTCTAATAAGAAAACAGTGCTAATTCGTAGTTCATTGTAATTAAAGAAATTCCAAAAGCAATAGTGAGCAATGTTCATTTGCTCTGGAAAAGAAAAAAAAATCATTCAAAGAGACAAAGTGAATCAAGTTTTCATCCTGTAACATTTCCTGGGTCTAGTAGCAAATTTAAGATTAGCATGTATACCAAGAGCACCATCATCACATTGTAAAACATTGTAATAAATATTTCAAATAGATGAAGTGGGCTAAACATTGCTTGGTTTGAATTCCCAAGAAAAATTCTCTTCTTGTACTCTTTGAAAGGTTTCATTGTAAAATGGATTTCTATGTTTGTCTTCAGAGTGTAAAATCTCCAGTATGTTAATCTCTTCAGTCATTAATATGTGCTGTAACAGACTACAAAGCCTCCTTTTTGAGCATTCAGAAAAGATTGCATAGGGTATGGTCTAATTACTGACATGCTGACAATCTAGAATGGAAAGGAGAAGAGGTCTGGCAAGGGACATGGTCCCTGGTCTCTCTCTCTCTAGAAACTCTCCCTCCCTTCCTCCATCTCTCCTTCTCTCCTGGCTTGCACCCCCATCCACCTCTTATCTCCTCTTAAATGTTTTCAGACTCATAACAGCAAAGTCATTTAAGCTGCAGTCCTACATGCACATAGGACAAATTTTTCCTAGTGCCCATATAAAGTTCTGTGAAGCCCTCTCATGTAAATCTTCAATTTCAACAGAAAACAAACATCTCAAGACATCTGTGAGAAAACTGAGGGGAAAAAAATTCACAAAAACTACATGACGGAGTTTGACATGTCATGCAGTAAAAACTTACACATCTGACAGGCCATAAAAATTCCATTACTGGACAAGTTAAGATCTGAACCACATATCAGCAATCCTTTAAGAGAAGTCTATTAGTAAAGAGCAGCTACTGGGATGAGAGAATGAACGCAGGAATATATGGTATTTGTAACACTGAACATCTATTATTTATTGTTGTTTTCTGTCATTTTTATCTACACCATTTATTTCATATTCTTCCCGTAGGCAAGGGTGACTAGGATCAGGCAGACTTCAGTAACTCTCACTCCATGCATAAGCAAACAAAAAAGAAGGCATTTTTGCTTCAGCAACCAAGTCAGGAAACAATTCTTGTCTCATAATTATGAGACATGTTAGTTTCTAGTTAAGGCAGTTGAGGGTTTTGATAGCGGATTACAAACCCTGAGTGTAATCCTGATGGTATCACTTTCTACCTTTCAGATTGTCTTTGCCTCATCTCTTCACTGCTCCACCGAAAAGGTGCAGACACACAGGAAGTAATGCTGAGAGACACTGGAAAAATCTTTTAGTCCAAAGGGCACCTATTCAATATCAATAAAGCTTTTTGTTAACTTTGAACAACTGGGAGGAAAAGTTTTTCATGGTCTTTGCCATTGTCCTGTTCGTAACTTGTCCATATTTTAAAAAAATAACAGTACTAACAGATTTAAGCAGGGATTTTTTGAGTCTGAGAGTATATGAAGTAGTCTAGGCAGAGCCAAATTTTAACTAGCTCTGAAATAACCTGGGTTATGTTTTTGTCATATACTTTTTCAAATGTATTATTTGACAGTGAAAAACTTACACAATGATTGACAGCTTGGAATTATTCCTAAAGTAATCATACATCAACTCATAAATATGAGGTGTGAGGAAACACAAACAATATAAAAAATTATAAATAAACAATTGATAATCTATAACATTTTTAGCAGTGTGTAATGCAGAGTCAGCAGTACAATGCCTCCAAATTTATCTTCATGACAGACAACTTGTTGTCCTCTTGGTGTCTCTCATTTGCATTTTACAAAATCTGCAGCAAAATGTATATTCATGGCATGGAATGATTGGGAGAGCTCGTAACTGCCCTAGGTTTACTGAGGAGGCTGCCAGTTTAGGCAGAGTTAAGGGGATACTTCAGGGCTGCTCATTTTTGAAAGTGAACATTTGAAAGTCAAAGCTTTTCAACACATGCTTTAAACTCAGGCTCAGAGCTTATTGCAGTATCAAGCTCTCATTGATGCATTCCTGGCCTTAGTTGCAAGATACCTGCTCTCTGAAACTGCTGTGTGATGGAATTAGTCAAATTGCTGCCCTGAGCATTGGTTAAAATAGTGGTTTTAGTATGCAAATGTATCCCATCAACAACCATGTTATTCCATTTACTTTTTTTTTAAATACAATAAGGCTTTTATTTAATTATTATTCTTGATCATGCTTTAGAGCAATCACTCCTGCATTGCATTCATGCTGTTTATATACCGCATTGAAAAGGGTTGAGTATAATTATCTTTACAATATTTATGGGATAACATCTTATTCCTAGATTTTGAAACAGGAAGAGAAGGAAGACATCCCTAGTGCCAGGATATTCTAAGATTGTATCACTAGAGTGAAGATAATTCATTCTGAAAATAGAGTTAAATCATCTGAACATTGCAGTAAATCAAATATTTATTTGCCTGCTCCATATTCATAAATGGAAATTGTCTCTGAAAATATAATAAATTCTATGAAGTTAAAACAATATTGTTGACAAACTCAGTTTCAAGATCATACAAATAACCTAAATTATGAAAAAAAAAAATTGTAGAGGAGAAATAACATCTGTTTTAAAAGAAAGATCAGTATTCCCAGCTACAAACTTGGAATTAATTACCAAACTGCAATTAATTACCAAATAATTTGGTATTTACAGTTATCATGATTTTTTAGAAATATGAACAAAAATATTTAAATTGTTTTTTAAGTACTAAACTGCAAGACTAAATTGCCTAATGACTATTTTTATACCATTTTATTATTGTAAGCTAGCTTAAGACAACCACTGGGGGAATCTGATTTGTGTGAAAGTGGGAATGAGCCACCACAATATGATTTGCAAGCCCACCTCCGTTCTTCCAACAGAAAGCAGTAGGTATTGCCCAGGTAGCTCTGTAGCCAGATGCTCTTTGCTACTACAGCACTTCATGAGCACTTGGAGGAAGAGTAAGTTCCAGCAGACCTCTTGCTGATTTCACTTATTTCAGAGAATGGATGAGCATCTCCATGGCCAAGCATGGGGGCTTTCAGAAATGCCCCACTTCTTTTGGTGAATGAAACTTGCCCAGCCGTGGCTCAGGAACTCCATGGGATATGCTGCAAACAACTTGGTTACAGATGTCAGCAGGCTCTAGCACTGCAGTCCAACAAAACGTATCTGGCCAGTGAAGTCACCTTGGACATCAGAACAGTACTGATTAAAGTGCCTCAGGATGTCACTCTTCTTGATCCTAATAAATATTCAAATGTTCTTGTAAAGGTATCCTTATGGGAATATGCTTTCTATCATTTGATGCTACATAAATAAAATTAATAGCTTCATTTTGAGTTAAACTGTGTGTCAGATTCTGATTTTGTCTCTGTTGGAGTAATTCACAGTAACTTAATTGGCCCTGATTTTACAGTAATTCATCTCTCTGCTAATTCACTTTACCAAAACAAAATAAATCCTTAATTCTATCATCACCTTATGACTGCTTTAAGCCCCTTTCCAGAGGTGCAAATTATTGTCCAGTTTAAAGGTACCAAAGAATCAGACCTATTAACCTCACTGCAATTTGCTTTAGATTCACACACCATTTCTAGAGATGGGACTGCTTTAAGCTACTGAGACTGATTATAAATAACCCAATGAAAAAAACTCTCACAAACAAAAGGATTAATGTTCTGATAAGGTTAAATAAAAATTATTTTTACTTCATTAGCTTCAGTAACAACATAAAAAATTAAATGAAAGTGCAGAAAATTATAGGTACAACCTGATATACAATAATCAGAAATCAAGTATGTATTTAGCAAATCATAATATGCATGTGATTAAAGCAGCCATTTGTTGAAATTATTACCTTAAAGCTTTAAAAATGAGTGGTCAAGAATAGCTAAATGTTTGTGCCTAGATTAAAAGGCATATGAAACACTCGTTTACTCAGAAAATGCAGGGATCACGGCAGTTTAAAACCAGAGGTAGGTTGTATTTAACCAGCTCATTGTTTATAAATTTGAAATGAAGTTACTGGAACACAGCCTTTAAAGTAAATATGTAAATTAAGTAACATCACACACACTCAGGTTATGGTGACTTAGCTCTTCATGACAAAACAATGTCATGCATTTTTTTAACTCTGTTTAACACAAATCAGATACACTGAGGACATGGGGTTTTTTGCTGTCATAAACTGTATGCAAGGGAATGAAAAATGCTGCCAAAATGCAAAAGAATTGTTTGGGGCAGTGTTTTCTCTTTTGTTTTTACTTAATGTTGCAAAGTACAAATATGATGGTAGAAAGAGGAATCTGTGCTGAATACAGTTCTTAACTGTTTGCATGTTCCTGAGGAAAATAAGGTGAAGCAGATTAACCATCACTTCAGGATGGTTGCTGTTTAATTTATTATTCATAAAAGAGTTCAACTTTCAATGCTGAGATATTTCACAGCCAACTTCTAATTTAAAAAGAGGCATTTCTTTCAGTATTTATTAATAAATACAGTACATAGCATCGTTATATATAAATGTGGCAAAATGTTACCTTTCTCCATTTCCTCAAAGACAAAGGGATTGATCGTGTAATTTCCATGCAAATATAGTCTGACAGTGATCAAAGGAGGTTTTACTCATCAAAACAGATTTTTGGGCCCTGATAAATTGATACATCTAATTGCTGGGATTTTACATTTTCTCATTTATCTTCTGACTGAAGGATTCTTTTTTTTTCTGCAGACCATGTATTTTTATGTGCTGCAAAATGAATGCTCATGCAGTACAATTATTTTTATCACATTATGATAAAGCACCTCAATCAAAGCTGTACCATTTTTAATCTCTTTGCACAATAGACTCAAGACAGCAGAGACTTTTTGTACCTGTAACTTGACTGATGCTAAATTCAGTAATACCATTGTATCCAAAGTTCAGAATTCTTGGAAAGACAACAATTTCTCCTACACTAAAAATTTCAATAGGAAAGGTACCTTTAGAGCTCAAACTTTTCCAGGCAAAAATTCGCTTTATCAAGCAGCAATTCCTAAGCATTTTCTTGCAGTTTGCAGGCTTCTGGTGATACTGTTGCAAATCTTCATTCTCTTCATGTGTTTTCTTCTCAGGGGCTAACACTTCCATCCTAAATAAAAACTTAACCTTTAGATTTCCTGAAGTATATATACAGAACTTAAATCCATGGACTGTGAATAAGGGAGATGGGGTGGGGGAGAAGGGAGGAGATGGACTGGTGATAAAGGGAAAAGCCTTAGGATTTCATTAACTATTACTCATAGCTCATACATTCTTAGTATTAATTAACTTAAATGCAATTATTGAATTAATATTCTTTTGTTTTGAATTATTTATCTGGAACATTTATGTATTTGCAAAATATACAAATGGGCTAAAATCAGATTTTATCTACTATTTTTTAAAACTTTGATTTTACTTAAATGATACAAATTATGTAACATCTTTAGATGGTATATAAATATTTACCCCTTACCTTAGTCAGTTGTCTAGGTAAAGAAAATAATGCAATCCTCTATGCATGAACCTATTGTCCTTCCTATCTTAGCTTGCCTTATATCAGTGTCATAGAGGAGAGCTGCATTCCTCTAGCTGTTATTGAAAGACAGCTGCTCTACCCAGAAAAGATGAATAGTTGGGATTCTGTGCTGCCTTAATGCCACTGTCACTCAAATTCAGAAAAGCAGCTGAGCCACTTAAAGCCAGTTGTACACTTGGGGACCATTTCTCTACACTACTTTCTGATTCACAGAGGCAGACCAATAAATTTCTACATGACATTATTTTTCTTGATAGACTGACACTTTGAAGGAGCTGGGGACCATTAGCAACAATCAGCACTGACTAGAACCTAACCAAAGCCCTACTCAGTGGCTACAAACCCAAGAAAAGGCACCTACCCGATGCTCCAGGACTTTGGTGCTACTCCAAGGTCACGCAAGGTTCCTAAACAGCATTCCTGTTTGCTCTTTGGTGAGCTCCAGCTGGAGGTGCCGAGGAGATGACTGCTGCTAAGGACAGAACCACACTGCGAGCCACAGCAGCCCTTTGACAACCAGACATAGCCTGCACCAGGGGACCTACTCTGATTACAGACAGTAACTTTGCCCAGCCAGAAGCAGGACGACAGTGGCCCCAATTGCATTCCCCTCTTTTTCCCTAAAGGCAAAAGGTAGTAAACAGTCAAAGGAAAAAACAAACAAACAAACAAAAAAAAACCCCTCAACAAATTGGCATTGGTCACAGTATGCACCAGAATTTATGAAACAAAGCTGACTTTTCAATTGTAAACTTACTGCTTCCTAAAGAAAGAAAGCTTAATGGAACGCAGCACCTTACTGCCTGCACTTCTGTCAGGAGTTCCTCCTAATTATGCAAAACAATCAAGGAGCAAGTTTCCATTTCCTGACATTTATTTCTTAAAAGATACTAGACCTTAAAGGTTTTTTTAATCAGTCAGCTTCCCCTCAAACTGAATTAATCTTCATGCCAATTACATACATTTGCAACTTCCATGCATGTGAAGTTCTCTGCGTGCATTTGAACTATGGCTTAACAATGTTGCTTTGGGCAAGTATTACACACAAAACCCCACACCTACCTACAACAACTGAAAAAAAAAACGTCTGTCCACACACGCTAGGACACAAATTCCATCTCTAGAAACAGCCTATCAATCAGCAGCAAATTCTGTTCATAACAGCAGAGAAGCATCGACCTTAACAACTGATTTTTAGACCAACAAATTAAAGGGAAGCACTTCAGATTCACATCTAGGGATATACTTCAGGCCCAGCACTACTTAGAACTGAACAAGGCTTAAATATGCACTGTTGGAACAGTACTTGCTGGTTAAAGGTTCTTTGAGTCCCATGGCATGACACAGCGCTCCAGTCATGGCTACATTCCCATCACAAGCTGCTACTAAAGTAAGCTGAATTTCAGTATGATAGCAGAGTTTCTGAAACTTCAGCAGAGAAACTTCTTCCAGTTTAAGCATATTTCACAGCTCTTCAAAGGTGCCATTCTGAGAATAAATATTAATTTTATATTGCTGTTTTACCATTCTAAGAAATACATTTTCTCCACAAAATACTGTCTGGATTTCCAGATGATTACTGGAACAGAATTTTCAGTTTTAAGAGCAAAGCATGATTGTTAGTTATTACATAGAAACAATTTTAAAAGCTTTTAAAAGATAATGCTCTCAACTATTTCTACATCCCATCTTTGAATTAAACTAATGTACTCTAGAAATTAAGAGTTCATCCCTCTGAAAACTGGTGATTCATTTCTGATTGGAGTCTGTGCAAGGCATCCACAGAAAGTCACCCATCTTCTTCTGTCCAGTACAAACAGAAAACCAATACTGTGCCCATAAGTACTGGAATATATCATCATGTAGAAGAGTTCCAAACAACTGAAACTTGAAAGTGTTATTAAAGTAATTTAAGTTCAAGACTTCTGGCTATAAATGTTCAGAGAAATTGCCTGCCCATGTAACAGCTACAAAATCCTTGAAGCTTCTTCTTAAAGGCTACGTCTCATGACATATTCTCTCACACTACTCAGAGGCCCAATTCAGAGCTGCCTCATCTCAGACATTTATTAATCCATAGACACAGGAGCTGATACAATCATCTGGGAATGCATGCTGCCTACACATGGAGCAACTGTTCACATGCAACAGAGGTTCCTGGATATGCCTCCATATCAACATTTGAAAAAAGTCTTCAGGATGGACAAGAACACAAAGGACCTCTGTCAGAGATGGGATATATGGAAGCACAAATTTGATAACACTGCTCAGGAGGCCATGGAGATGTAGAATCCTTTCTGAAATCTTTAGGGTTTGTTTCTGTGCAGCTGGAAATCATGTCTTGTTTACCATGATGTGAAGAGCTTCACTTGACGTATAACTCTACAAAGAAATATTTTTTCTAAAAATGGTTCAGAAGATGGTCAAGAGGTTCAGATCACACTGTATCTGTTTCCTTAGTTCAAACCTTAATCGACTCCATACAAATTTTCTTCTATAACATATGTATACATGAATCAGAAGTTCTTCAGGGTGCTAATCATCATCATGTAGTGAGTTTAAAATAAACTTAAGGTCTAGAATAGTAAAGTTCAAAGCACCATTGACTTTTTCAAAACAAATTATACTGTACTTCATATAATAATAAAATGTAATTTATAAAAGGAATTAACTCTTCTGAAGAAATGCACTTGATTTACCTCTTTCTCCTCTACAAATCATGTCATCCAAGTTTGAGAAGGAAATGGATTGGTAGTGAATTCCACATTTACAAACCCAAGGACTGTAAAAGATGCATTACATGCAATACTGGAGAAAAACTGGTCCTGTTGTAACATGAAAAAAGCATCATGTGTGGAAAGGATTTCAGTCCAGCCTGCATGGGATCCTTCCTTTCCCCTGATATATTGAATACACTGAATAATTTAATAATTTAGGGAAAATGAAAAAGGGAGTTAAAGAGCACTCTACAGAGCCTGATCAACCTCAGGATCTGCAGATAGGTAGAACTTACAGCTAGTAAAACAGGTAAGAAAGTAAATAAACATACCTATGCATTAGTGGGAGTATCAGTAACAAGACAAATGTGGGAAAACAACTTGCAAAAAGGCTGAAATGGCTCTGGACAAAGCCCTGACATGTTACTGCAGAAGTAACCAGGAATCTGCACTCTTCCTGAGCACATACAAGTCAGGAAAGACAAACTGTTTACTGCAGCTGGAACAGTGCACTGCGACAGGGACTGCCTAAAGAAAGAAGGTTTTCATTATTTTGTGTTATTGGATTTTTTTTCTGTAATCAGTTATATCCAAAAATAAAGCTGTTTTTCCGTATAAAATTTGTTATTTCCTATTGATGGTTAAATAACTATTTTTATGAGTGATCTAAATCTTACAAGCTAAAAAATCGAGAGAGTCACAAGCTGATGACTCATATAAGGGCTATGTGATGCCACACAACTACAGACATTTTGAGCAGTATTTATATGTACTACAATGAAATGTTTTTTAATTGGGTGTACAAGAATGTGGGTGCAATAACAGCATGTATGCAAGTTGCCTCTTAAAATTTCTTGATCAGATTTGATCTTTGGGAAAATGAAACTGAACTTTAGATGGAATTATGGAAAACCATGTATTTCTTCCCTTAATAATGAAGTAGCAGTTGGAAAGACCAGAGGCATCATTATAGAGTGAGAAATAGCTGAGGAATATTCCAGGTGAAACAGTCAAAACTGGCATGGCATCTACATGGAATTTTTGGGGGAATCTTCACAGAACTGACTAGCTGCATTAGCTGACTACTCTAGCACAACTATTTCAAGAACCTTCACTGATGACTCTGTGTTCTCATAAGAGTCTTAAAGAAAGAAATCATTTAATGTCAAAGATGAAGCTAGGTTAAACCAGTGATGTCTGCTGAAAACTTTGGGCCACTAGAGATTGCAGCTATAAGTTGCAAAATGAATACTGAAAAATAGGGCAAGCTTACAGCATCCAGTTCTGGATGAATGTGTGGGTGACTGCTGACATATTAAGGAATAATAAGATGCTTCAGAGAAAAATCAGGGGTTAGTTTGTTTTTGTTTTGTTTTTCTCAACACAAGAAGGTTTCAATAGTATTTTATGATACCCAGTTTTCATAGATGAAGGAAAGTATTTGTGAGTGGAAAGGAAAATTTCATTCTCTTTCTGTAGAATGAAAAAGGAACAGGAAAAGATGGGAAACAGAAATATCTCAGCTATTTATTTACCCCCCATTGTATTGTGCTCTATAAAGTTTTGCTGTTGCATTAACTTGAGTTCCACTAACATATTTTTATTAGGTTCAACATTTGTTCTTATATTTATAGGCAAAAAGAAGGCAGGTAACAAAAGCTTCTTGTATGCTTCAATATTCACTAAAATTTTGGGTTCTACTTTTGCCAAGATTAAACAAGTAAATCCTAATGTAATTTGAACATAGTGAAGGATTGAGCAGGCCAATGTCTGTGGGAAACATTTGGAGATAACTCCACAAGTATAGGGAGAACTGCTATCTTTGTTCTTTCCAACCTCTTAAAGGTCATCCTCCTTGACATATAAAATGTCTTTAGGTCTTGCCTGTTCATGCATGGTGAATCTCTATATTTTAAATGAGGAGCAAAGAAAAGAAATAGGAATAGTGGGGCAGCAGTCACAGAATTCTTTTGGTTTATTTAGCTCTGTATCTTCTGCTGGCACAGCACAGGTTAATAATGGATTTCCAGTTGTATTCAGGTTGGCTGGATGAGAAGGAAAACATCGGTGCTCACGCATGTTCTGTCAAGTGCTTCTGGGCAGTGCTGGTGACAGGAATGCATTCTGATACCTTCAACAATTATTTGACTGCAGCAGGAATTAAGAGCAACATAACCAAGTGCAAGTATTTGTGGGTGGGAATTTCAGAGTTCCCTCACTGTGCCAGAGGAACTTCATGTTGTAATGAGCCTCTTGGGGTTATAGATATATTGAGATGAGCTCTCATTGGATGATTAAGTAGCCAAACTAAACTGAGAGGAAGTGTTTATAGTGATAAGAGAGATGACAGTGACTCTGATATGGAGAGAAAAGATTTTAATGTTAATCCATTGTTAATGGTAATTAAAACATTCCTGCTTGCTATTAGGATTTGCCTGGGGTGCATATATCTACTCCCATTGGTTAAAGTGATGAGGGGCTTCAGATGTTCAGTGGTAATAAATACTTCTCAGCAAAGAGAAATACAGTCTGTTTACTGGTGAAAAATTAGAGTTTTATGGCTGCCAAGAAGCTTTCTTGTCAATATGTCAAAGGTTTAATTCTTACAGGACTTATTACAGGTACAGAATAACCTTTCATTTTCCAAAGTCACAGGAAGAAACTGGACTAATGAGAGGGGGTAAAAAGGATATTCAAGCCCTAAGAACTTTTTAGTCATTTCCAAAAGTCTGTTTTCATAGGTAACTTTACATTAACAAATTTGAACCATAGCATGCCATTGCTGTGAAAGGCACTACATCAATGACCCTTAGAAAATACCTTTTTAAAAACTGTTCAGTAGAATCAGATAGCTAGAAGACTACCTAGGTTGGGTATGCCAAAGTTGAAAAGGTCCATCATCTGCCACTGAGATGGACACTGGCAGAGGGAAGTCAGAGGAGTGGCTTGAGTAATGCAAACATGCCAGGACTATGCTGAGCTGATCCATTCTATTTGTGAGAAGGTAAGTTCTGATACTAAAAAATTATAGCAATATACCTGGTAGTGCCATCAATGTCATAGCTCACAATGAATTAATGAGTCTATTGGACTGCTAAACTTATTAAACAAAGAATTTTTATCTCATAGTCACAGGAGGAATATACCCAAGCCTCCCATGGCTCCATACAAACAGGTACTGTTTTGTACATCTGTGTATCATCATGCTCCTATAAGAAAAAGACCTATTTTAAATGTTTGAAAACTGAAAGAAATGAGAATTAATACAAATTACAGTATGGTTTTGTGTGTAATTTGTTAAACAGTGATAGACCCAGTTGCTACTTTAAAACTATCAGAATGGGAGACTAGACCCAAACAATGTGTGAAATCATGTTATCTGTACCAAAAGCAGTATCATGAGAGCATAACTTTGGGGAGGATGGACAAAAAGTAGAGGGAATGAATACAAGTAGATTATTTGATTTATTTCTGTAAGCATATGGAAATGCCAACAAATGCTAAAGAGAAAGTTCAGCTAGAATTTGTTGGAAATTATCTGATCTTGGTCTAAATCATTATTTTGACAGGTTTTTACAAATTATCAGTAGCTGTATCAATCATATTCTATACTTAGTAGTAATGAGAAAATTGTAAACAATGTTCTGTGTCACAAAATGCATGTGTTTTGCTTCAAAACAGTGAGAGAGATTAATTTTTGAACTAGTCTTGAGTTTTCTATATGGACTGGATACACTCCCTCCCTGCCACTAACCTTGACTTCACTGACCTACATTTATTGTTCTCAAAAGTTAACTGATAACTATCAGAACTCCATTTCAGATGATGATCACTACTTTGGAAAGTGCTACATTGTGCTTTTGCTCAGGCACTCAATTAGCCCAATATTTGTCAAAATATCCCTAGAAACTATCTGGAATTTCCTTTCCCTGTGGATCTTTAGCATTTACACATTATTTGTTACTAAAGAAACATGAAACAAACTATGCATCCTTATTTTGTGGCAGAGTTTCCAAAAAGCAACAAGAAAAAAATTTTCCAGGAGAGATAAACAATTTTTTTCCCATATGTATAATTACCCAGTACAGGACAGAGAAATGCTGTTCAATTCTCACATATCCATTTAATTAATTTTTTATGATGCCAGAGAGTTAAGAACAGATCCAGTAATCCTCACAGGGACAGTGACTTATTTATGAACATGTAAGTACTTTTGGAAGCAGTGAAAAACTCTTACTAGTAGCACAGCACTGGTAACAAGAAAGGGCTCGTTACCTCCAGCTCCTATCCAAAAAAAAAGCTGCTTCTGAGAGAGCAAGTTGCAGATGGGGCAGTACAAACAAATTAAGCTAATTGAACAGTGGCAAAAACATTTCCATGACTCCTTTTTTTGCCTTGCAGTTTTTATAAACAATTTATTGCTAGTTTCTGAAATTATTATTTCTAAGGTACATTCTTCTTCATCCAAGGTACCTTCACATATAAACAGTTTAGAATAAAAAAGAAAGTTATAATAAAGCATCTACAGAACGAGTTCCTAACTGCTACAAAGCCATCATCATTGCTTTTACTCACTGAAGAACAGGAACAAAATCTGAATTATTTCAGATTCTACAGAGCCATCTTGATATATGCAGTCCTTTAAATGGTTAAGGAAGCAAAAGGAAAAGTGAGTGCAGCTGAGCAACTAATTGAATAGCTGAAATGAGAAGCTTCTAAAAACTTATTCGATCATGAGAACTGTTTTACCCATAATACTGTCATGAAGAAGGAGCTTGAGGAGATAGAAGAATGCTATTGTACAATAAACTTGGGACAGAAAGCAGAACAGATCTCATATTTCATTTTGATTTCAAATAAAATTGATTATAAACCAGAAGATGAAAAGTTTTATGATTTCATGTTTCAGTAGAACATAACTCATACATTTCCTCCAAAAAGACACAGGAGTCTCATTTACCAGGGATGTACATATTTTTTTGAGACAGTACACATGAATCATACAAACATATTTGTCACTTTGATCTCTGATGAAATATCAGCTGAATTTTTAAGTGAGCTATCCCAAATTTTGGAAAAAGCAATGCAGACTGGATACAAACTGGCATTTTTAGGCTGCCACATAATGTTGCACTAAATAAAATCACGTTGAAAATGATAATCTCATTAACTTCATCCTTCTTGCTTTATGCTCAGCAAAATAGTGACAAACATGTTTAGGACAACTGAACAGGAGATAAAAGCAAAAATATTTTCATACACAATTTAAAAGCTGTGTTTGGATCTACATGTAAGGAGAACAAAGTTATGAAGTAGATGAAATAAAAGTAGCAGAAACTTCTGAATTTTAACACAGGCTTTCATATGTTGTTATAAAACTGTTCATATGACCCTGTTCACAAACAATTGATATTTTCCGAGATACAAACAATCTCAAAGATTAAACAGAGGCTGAGAGAATATAAATTCAGAATACAATCAACTGCACTGTATGAAAGTCACACCATGGATGAGAGGACCTCAGGAGGAGGAAATAATGCTGGCAGACAAGAAGGTCTTTTATAACTTAAAAAGGCAACAGGAGGAGATTTTTAATACAAGTTTTGAATGACTACATTTTATATGTGATATTTAATCACATTACAATTTAGTGAGTTCAGTTAATAAGTGATATGTTTTTTGCTGCCTCCTGCAAATAAATTCACCTGAACTATTGGATCTGTTAACAGATAGGAAGCCAAAATTATTTCCCCAGAATCACGTAGTAGCTTTTAGGTCTGTCCACCAATGTTTAGTTTTCACTACATTAGATAACATGCACAGCAGTCAAAAGTAGTTGCATGTGCCATGGACCTTAAAAAAGGGTTCAAGTTGGTTATAAATATCTAGAGGCCAAGCTGATCAATACTTGCAATCTAGGATCAAGCTGAATCAGCATCAGGCAGGCTGAATGCTCCCACCACTAATCACATAGGCCACCCATACAATTAAAAATGCCTACTTTATGAGGATTTAATGTTTGTTGTGAATGTGCCTGGCAGCAATGGGAACAGACATAATATGTTTTGTCACAGAGAAGAGAAAGCACAAGCTGAATGAGAGCATTACCTTTAGTCTTTCACTGGATCAGCTACATCTAATGTATTTTACTTCTAAATTCTTGGTCTAATTAGAGAGACTAATGGGTCAGTTAGTTAGCAAATCTTATAGCTGTGGTGTCTTTTGTGGCTGCAGTTTCTCAGAGAAAAGGAACAGAAAACACACACAATGTGTTACCAACAATTACAGCTACAGTTTTACCACTAAATGAGACAGCTTTCCTCAGTAATTAGCACACAGAGTATCAGCACCTAAAGAAAAACCCTTTAATAGCCGTGTCCCAGCTACTGATTTTCTACAGTAGCCTAATGATCCTTATGCAGGACTAAAAGCATGGATAAAAGAGTGCCAGAGGAGTTAGGAGCTTCTCATCAATTTATGAATCCTATCTCAGATTCAAACAGAGATTAATTTTTTTTTTTTAACTTCAGTACAAAAACACCGTCTTATACACTTATATAAGTGTACACTTATGCACTTACGTAAGTGCACTTATACACTTGCATAAGACTCTGTTTTCATATTTCTAGCCACATATACATCCCTCTAAGGCACAGTGTAC
Source organism: Scytalopus superciliaris (assembly GCA_013400415.1). Lineage (NCBI taxonomy): Eukaryota > Metazoa > Chordata > Aves > Passeriformes > Rhinocryptidae > Scytalopus > Scytalopus superciliaris. Next base: position 465,366 of record VXBX01009584.1, on the reverse strand, counting down.
AGCACAGACTTTCTACAGTTGCCAACACTTTTCAGAATTCCCATAACTGGAACACCTGGGAGACTTTTCTTACTCAAAATAATCTTGAAATATTAAAACAGACCTATTCATTACAGAAAGAACTTTATCAGCATGGACCTTAATCTAGTGATATATTTACAAAAGATCACATCAGGGAAAAGCTGATTATTGTATTACTTGCAGGGGAAACCAGCTTTTTTAAGTGGTTTAGCAGGCCAGCACTATTTAAAATTGAAAGATTGCCATTTGCGAATATTCAAGACACGGTGCTATCTTTGATTATGTACTGTCAACATATGTTAAATGCCTGTCCAGGTGGAGCAGTGACAGTGTATTTACAGCGTTCCTGTGAAATCCCCAAAGGAAACAGTGATACAGGGCACTCGGAAACTGCAGAAACAGATTCATCATCAGAATACCTTATTCTAGCTCTTCACAGTGACAGCAAGCATTCTGCAAGCTTCCACCACTACCTTTCAGCAAATCAAAGCTGTCACTTCCTAGCAAACTAGAAAGCTCTCAGAAATCTCCATATTGTGTTGTTACTGCACAACAGTAGGACAGAAAACAGAAAAGCTGCAATTTAGTGGTCTCACACTTTTGCAATGCAGCAGATTTTACATCATTTGGAAGACTCATTTGAGAGACAAGGAGAAGTCTCATTTTTATCTACATTTATTAAATGAGAGAAAATCCAGTTATTTCTCATTGTTAATGAACAAGAATAATCATTTCTCATTTTCCTCTTTGGACAAAGACACACATAAAACATAATTACCTTTCAAAAACTGAGACTGGAGTTAAACTCTGCCAATAAAGGATGAAAAAAATGTAAAATTTAATCTATTTCTATAGTGTTTATGAAGGCAGCATAGCTGGAGACTTCATCTTCAACACATTATAATAAACTTTAGACTCAGTAACTGTACATTTTGACAGCTGAGAAGCAAACACTTAGTTTTTTTATGAACCCAAGAAGTCTGAAAAGATACCAAGAAGTTATAACTGCTACCTGTCTTAGACATGGGTATTTTTATATGTATTCTCAATCAAGTGACATAAAGATGTCTGACACAGTACCTTAGCTACATGCTCTGCTGTCACTACAGTGATCCATAGCATGGGATTGAAACCGGATGATTAGGGTCCCTTCCAACCCAGGTAATTCTATTATTCTGTGATATCCACCAACTTTCATGTCTGTCTTTCAGCTATGACTCTGTTCATCATCTGTGTCATAGATAAGATGCTATTAAACATGAATGGTAGGGGTCACTCATTACTGAGAATACATCTATGAACGGAAAAGGGATTGGCTCTTGGTCCAACTTGCTGATGATTTCATCAACAATTTAAGGGATGCTATTAATTGCTTAGGTGGACAAATGCAAAGATGAATGGAATAAATAATCTGGAGGACATTTTGCTGTTACGACATAAACTCAGCAATATTTTTCAGTTCAGCAAATGCAAAACCACACTTCTATAAATAAAGAATAGAATAGACTCTTTCTTTGTTCAAAACAAAAAAACCCCTAAGACCATACCAGATAGGCATTCTGGTTTAGAGTGCAAACTTCCAAAGAGATGAGACAACAGAGAAGTAACTTCAAAGCATGACTACAATGTAAAGGAAGTAAAGAAGTAAAGGGATTACTACATTTCTCTGTGAAGATACTCATCAATCGAAAAGATATCTGAATATGAAAAAGTTTTGAGGATGATGGACATGGAGCAATTAGAACTGAAAAGTTGAAAATTGAAGCTAGACAAATCTGGAAAATAAAGTTTTAAAGTAATTAAATGTGAGTGGTGATGCCTTTATTGGTTTGTTTTTCTAAAAATAATAATCATATTTGAAACATAAATCATGATCCAACTCCTGTGAAAAAAGACCCCTGTCTGAAGCAGGTCAGCATAGAAGATTACTGTGATAATCCCTGGATTTTAAAAAAATGTTATTTTTTGCAGATCGAAGGAAAGAGCACTATGTTGTTCTCCCCTCATTTCACAGGTTGTTTTCAAGGGTACCTTCATCGTCATTAAAAGCTGAAAATATAGCTGTAAAAACATGAATACAGAACACAGTCCTGTAGCAATTTTGTCAGATTTTCTGGCACATTCCAGAGTTTCTGACAATGCTTCTAACACCGCCTAAATTCTAGCAAGCAAATTCAAGATGAAGCAGTTTTTTTCAGGATGAAGTAATTTGTCTGCATTTGCCTATGTTGTACTTCAGTACAGAAGAGTGTCAAAGCTCCACACAAATCTGTATGTAATCAGATGATTATAATTTAGCACTACGTTAAATGCCGAAGTGATTAAAACACATGAATAATTGAAGGCATTCCTAATGGAACAATTACAATAATGTTCTTTAGTATATCCCCATTTTCATAGCTTTAGGCAATATCAAGTGGTTTATATGAATAAATCATCTCATAGATCAGATGACTTTCCAGGACCTACAGTTCACTACTTGAAGCTATTGGTTAGGAAGGCGGTCATAAACACTGCAAATAATAATGAAATTTTTGACCTTCTGGTGTCATGTAAATTGATGTGTGCCTGACATAGGCAGACTTTGCTGCTAAACTCAAAAGCTTTCAGCTTTGTCATTGTTCACATCTTGTAATTGGATGTGTTAACTCTTAAAAAAAAGAAAAAAAATCAAACCTAAAATAGAAGAGTAAACACAGGGAACAGAGTTAGAAAGAAATTAATATTTTATATATATATATATATATCTCCTGTAAAAGAAAAATTATTAAATACCTTGCATTAAATGAGGAAATATACTTCATGCTGACAATGTATAGAGATCTATAATACAGGTTATTCTTCAGTACCTAACTTTCAAGATTGTAAAAAAAGTCTAATTAATAAGAAATAGGCATTCGTATTTCTTATTTAACCTTTTTCTTCCAAGCTTTGCTTCTGATATGCTGATATTCTTTCTTTCTTTCTTTTTCATTACAACTTCTATTAATTTTTTCATTCATTTATGGCAGTACTGGGTAACTGGCACATATCAATTGAAATATTGTGATTCTCTCACTATGGTATAGCCAATTCTGTCATAGATCATGTAATGGTCAAGCAAAACAGTGCTAATTTATCCTTCACAATGGAGACTGAGAACATCTTAACTGCAGAGTTGAGCAAGCTACACGGAGCTGGTTAAGCACCATTATTATCCTATATTACAGATCAGAAACCCAAGAGATTACATTAAGTGACTAGCTTAGAATATTGCCAGACTGGATGCACTAAAACAAGCAAAGCAAAATGCTAAGTATGTCACTGGCAATAATAAAAAAGGACCCAAACATTCAGGATAATATTCAGGTACTACAAGGAATGCCCCCCGCTCCTGACAGGGAGCACACCGCAGCAGCACTTGGTGTGTATGTTCATGCACATATGACCAGCAGAGCGATGCCACACACCAACACCAATAGACTGTGGTGATACTGCTACATGCTGCAGTACAATGAAGTGATATATCAACACCTGCATATATCAAATAGTAACACAAAAATTATTTCAACAGACTTACAGAAACTCCTGACTGCGAACCTATAATGAGGGAGGGAAACTGAAATAAATACAGGAGGAAGGAGAGTGAGAGGGAAGGGGAAAGGAGAAGCAATGTTGCTGCAATTAGGATTTTCCATACCATACCTTTCTTTTTGATTTTGAAATGCAATTTTCCATGCCAAATCAAGCTGAGAATAAGAGCTATAGATTCAAGATACGTGGCAATACCAAATTCCTTTTTTAATTTCCCCATAATAAAACATTGATAAGAGGGAACGCTACCAGTCCATGTAATTAATACAACAGTTATACCACAGCTCCCCAAACTCTTTTTTGTTATTTCTGTTCATCTAAGAAGACAAATACTAAGGGTTCAGCCCACATTTTGGGAAATTAACACTTTGCAGAAGGATGAAAGGGTAACTTAGCATCCAGATACTTCTCCCAGACCTAACTCTGTATCACATTAGCATTTCTAAGGATCATATGAAGTTCTGATTACTTAGGATAGTTAAGTACCGTGGCATTTACTATACCAACTGGATCATTATCACAAAACAAATTCTACTTTAGGCAACTGTATTTCGCTTTCCTCCACTCCTTTGACAATTCATTGAAACTATACTGTAGCACTGCAAAAGGTTCTTTTCAAATAGCCATCACATCCAAGGGGACAGGTTGCTATTTAATATCCATATAAATGTTCTTGAAAGCAAGATTTTATGGTGTATGAATTTTTAGGACAAGAACGAACAACATGGTAACTCAGTCCTTCATCAAAGAGCACATTAATTTTTACCTTGCCACAATAATGCATACTACTTTCTACTAATTTGAAATGGCCAAATTAATCTAAAAAGAAATACTTGCGTTACTGAATCATCTCCAACTTCGCTAAATGCCTGTCAAAATACTTCATGTTCTCATTTCCATTTTAAGTGATACATTAAAATATGAGTATACACAGGTTTTTACACCATGACAAATTACTTCTTTCCAGATACTAATTTTGCACAAAACCAGAACTTATTATATTAACAACTCTGTATTAAAAGATCATGTCAGAAGATTTTCAGCGAGTGTTTCCGTGTAAAAACTATTTAGCTCAAAACATCATTACTTACCACATGTCATCTGCAGGCATTTATAAACTGCAGTTTTTCATAGTGGTAGCAAATTAAGTTTTTTGTGTTGGAAAAATACATCCATCTGAATAAGGTAAAAAAAATTTAAAATTGCTGTGTTAGAGAGAGGTAAAGACTAGAGAAGCCGTCTTACTTTTAGCACTCAACTTCCCTCATTAAATTGAGTGGGTAAATTCCCTCAATTTAATCTATAGTCCTGCAGAGAGATGCCAGAACAGAGGGTGACCCAGAATTCCTGCGTGTTCTGCCCTGAACTGTCCTCTTCTGGCTACATTGTCGATCTGATTAAGTGCCTAGAGTTAGGCAGTGTGAACGTATTTCGTTATGTCCATTCAATCTCTATCAAGTCCAAGCACTCATAGGCGCTGTGGGATCATGAAATGCAAAAGAGCCATAAAATTGAAAGTTATATTTCTAGCAGTGCAATGGAAGCCATTAAAAGGCCATTACCTACCAATAGTTGATGTACGTTACCTACTTACAATGCCCTGTTGTAAGGGTGTTTTTGAGTCAGGAGGGTAGGCAGGATAGGGGAACTCAATAACACCTCAGGGTGTAAGTGCTGACAGTACTAATTCTTCACAGCCACCACAGTATGCTAACCAAACAATAAAATTTATAATCTGCCAAAAGGAAGGAGAAAGGTCTACAGTATTTCACAACTGGTCTGGAGTGGACTGCATATCCATTTCACAGAGCACACATCCAAAATGCACCTGCCTAGAGGCTGTCATCCCTTACTGTATTATGAAAGCACCTAATGGCTCCAGTATATTAGGGTATTATACAAACACATATTAAGAAATATTTCTTTTTCCTCTGACAAACAATAAAAATAGGCAAAATGAAGGCCAGGAATAAGGATGCATCCATTGTCTCCATTTGACAGATGGGGAATTGAAGCCCAGTGAGATCGAATGCTTTGCCTGAGGCAGCCTGCAGCAAAGCCAGGAATTTGACCTAGACAGCTGAAGTTCCAGACCAGTGCCTTCTCTCATTAATATCTGTTTTTATATGCATTTTTTTGCCATAATCTAGCAGGTGAAGGAGCACTGCTTTGGCCAAGGTTTAATAAGATCACAGTTGTAAAATGATATGCAGGCGTCAGTAACTTCAAAACTCAGATGATAAATTTTAGATTGTATTGATTTTAGTTTCTTCCCTCATCTCCTATGTCCTTTAAACTATCTCCAGTAATTTGATTCAAGATTGGAAGGAAGTCCTTTGAGAACACATGAAACAGTATTTCAGTTAAACCACTAATGTGAGTTTTCATCAATCAAATTTTAAATACTTGAAGAGAAAATATACTTGAACTATGAGAAATGCTTGTGACAGCAGTTCAAAAGAAGCACATCTGTGCAGTTCTGCAAACAGACAACAGATTCACTATTGTGTCACAAAACTGAGTGATTAGTTTTTGTGCCTCATACATCCATCCTCTGAAGTGTGAGAAGTGAAAACAACTGCAAATATGGGTAAAACAAAAGTATTGTCTTAGATATCTGCAGACAGCATTTGTATTAGAAGTTTCTTTAACATTTGTTGCAAAGCAAAAATCTCACATACAAACACTAATGGCCAAATTTCGAAGTGTTCACAGAATTATTACTTTACAAAGTTCTAAGCCTATACAATTTAATGAATTATATATTTATGAGCTCTTTGTGATAGAAAGAGATTTAAAATAATAAATTAAAAAATCAATGTGCCAAACGTTCAGCTGATAATAACCAGTAGAACTGGGGGACTGAGGAAACAAAACTCCCTAAACAAACACTAGACTTGCTCATGATAGAAGGTTATGTAGACATTAACAAGAAATTAACTTTATGAGATGTGCTAAAAATGAGGCCTATCTGTTTTCTGTTTTACAAATAATATTGTTTTTCTGAGTCTTGGGAAATGCATAATACCCTCTGAAGCCCTGCTTCTGGGATAACTGCAAAATTATATCCTCATCTGAAAAAAGTAGTGCTGGAAGAAGCGGGGCAAATGAGGCAGCAAAAATAGAGAGGTTGCACAATCACCTAGGTGTCTACTGATTTTCATAAGCAACATTTGATCCTATTTACTGCAAGTTAATTATCCACACCGCTCAGTATACTGAAAGGCAAGTCATTACCACTGCAAAAGGAATCAAGAACCTTTGAAAATAATATAATGAATGCACATTCTGCACATATACTACAAATCATGAGCAAATTTATACTAGAATTAAAAAATGTGAGAGAAAGCAATCTGACAATAAAGCCACCAAAATATGAGGGAAAAGTAATAATCTTCTACTTTCTAATTTTACCACAACCAAAAGAAGCCTTGTGGCAAAAGATGTCAATCCCAAAGCCATAGCTTTGTCACTTTGACACTTCTAATAAAAACTAAAAATGAATTTTGACTCTAGTGCATGCAAGAGTCTAGGCACCTAAGTGAAAGACTGAATGAAGAGAAATGTTAGTGCAATAATTGGTTGCAAGAAATATTTCTCAAAACTTTTGGACAATTTGCAGAGAATAATTATCCATGAATAAAAGTACCTCCTGCCTAGGCAACTCAAAAATAGGAAAATAATTGCCATCAGAGTATTATTCACTGGTTTGTCTGGGCCTTTTTCTACTAACAATGAATACATTAAGAACCACGCAACCTTCCAGGGGAAAGTTAAGGAACTGTTACTGGTGTGGGAGGAAATCAACAAATACATTCCTGTCTTCTAAATAACACCTATTGCTGTCATACTTCTGCCTTGTTTGCAAAAATGGTTTATTTCCTGGTATCCTTCAGTGCTCAAAGTTAGAAACAAACCAGTTTCAGTTCTAAGCTGCCTTTGTGGTTGAAGAGCAGTCCGTAAGTTTGGGAGTAATTGATCCTTCCAGCTTACTAAAAAAAGAGGTTTGATTCTTTCCTCTAAGCTGTGGAGCTTCTAGTTGGAGACTTTTCAGCAGAGCAGGGTCTCATATGTGCTGAGAGTCTACACTGTCATCAATGAGTCCATTCAGAATCAAACCTTTTCTGCACATCTAAAAAGTGTAGTTCAACCCAAGCTTGACCTGTTTTCACTGTTAAGCTCAAATATTCTGAAGTAAAGGGACATTTTTCCTAGACAAGTGTTAACTTCCAGTCTTAATCACACTGCAAAGTTTTCTTTTTATTAACAAGAAAATGTCCCTTTCCATGCTTCATGAGGAAGGTGGAACATTTTTCCCCTGCATGAAAACCTGTAAAGTTTCATCCCAATGCAATCAAAATTTAAGGAAGTTATAAGTAGAAATTAAACATCTGCAGATAATCTTTATGGTTCATCAGTTGCAGCAGCAGATATAATTGATTATAGAAAATGTAATGGCAAAGTTTTAGATTGAAGTAATTGTACTGGAATAATTATATGGGACTCAGTTCATTATATTCAAGGTAGTTTTAACATCTAAGCCATCAAAAATATATGCAGACAAGTACTAAAGTCTTCCTCAGATGCAATATAAAAAGAAGATTAAACTAACGTTCTGAGAGCATGTGAATACACATTCTATTTCATAATCTGGTTAAATGTAAGCTTAACAAATAGAAATGGCTTATTCTATTGCACTTATGAGGTCACAAGGAAGTTTAAAGTAGAAAGTATTAAACAAATCAAAATACATTTAGGAAACTACTTGATCACACTCTGAACCAACAGAAAATATTACAGAAATATTATTTCGACTAATGGAGAAAAGTATCAGTTTTTCTCCTGTTATCAATTCTGACAATGTGCAAGTTTAGTAATAATTATGCTAGAAAGGCATAACTTTTACCACAACTGCTTTTGGAAGGTATTGAATTCAAGCGTTATACTCCTGTTAAGACTTCTGATTCTGAGTGTTTACTTAACTCCATCACCAGCTGCTGGTTTGGGGTTGTTTTTTGTTTTGTGGTTTTGGTGGGGTTTTTTGGCAGGGAGGTTGATTTTACAATAGCATGTAAAGAACATTTAATCCTCTCCTGGTAAGTGTAAAACCATCCCAGAATCACCCAAATGAATTCTCTCCACCCTCTGGATCTTACAGCTGTTCCTCTCCTCCAAGACTTCATGGGAAATCCTTCCACACCTTCACTGTTCAGAGGTTATAATGACTTTGATTCAATAAAATACCTGTGTAGGAAAAAAACCTTGATTCCAGGATTTAGCAAATACTTATTCCCACAGATGACAGTCTAAAACAAGCACTTCTCTAAATGTGACTTGAGGCAAAACGAAATAGAGACAGAACATTTTCTTCATGATTCTTCAATACCTGTTTAAAAAATGGGTTAATTTGAATGTGGCTTGATTTTATATACTTGAATGCTTGAGGAACTGCAGTCTTAAGGTACCTAGAAAACCTGCAAAGATAGGAAACATGCAGGGGCCACTTTTTGGCTTTGGGTATGATCAGCTCTAAGCACAGAAAATTTCTGAACAATAATTAGCGCTCAGTTAACTTTGTGCGAACTGCCTCATGTTGGCACATAAAAATCTCTCCTTTTAACTAACTCATAAAGGGAGAGGGGTAGGTTTAATGCTGCAGAGCATTAGAATACTTGTAAAAAGAAGAAATTAAAGTTCAAAGTAAAATCATACGTATAATCTCCAGCAGTGCACATTATTAAAAGCCATTCGTATACTGTGCACTGGATGGCTATTGAATTCTCTTGCTTAATTTGTACTCCAATTACCACAGCAGTAAGCCTCAAAATGAGAAGGTAGAAGATATATAGTAATCTACTGCTTTAAAACAATCCAGTGCATTGATATGACCAGCTGGTACCAGGATACCTAAGAACCAAGCAACAAACTGAAAGACAGCAGTCTCTTAATTTGTGATCTGAAGTGGTTTTTCTGCTTTCTCAGAAATCACCTGTGGCTGGCAGTTCTCCAAGTCTTTAAATAGTTTTAAGAAACAAATCTTTGGGTCTCAGGGACTTCTGGAAACTAAACATCTTTCCTTTCAGAGTTCAGAATATTTTTTTCTTCTTTTGTTTGCATGGCATAACACTAGACATGCTTTGCATCTTTTCTAAGAAAATACACAGCTTTTGTTCTTCATTTAAACCACATCTCCGCCTTCCCCTTCCCCCCACCCCCATATTTGTATGTAAAAGAACAGCAATATTTTATTCTACACACATTGCAGAATGAAATAACTATTTCCGTAGTAAATTCCAGAGTTTTCATTTTACTTGCACAGGAAATAGGAAATTAAAACACACTTCTTTATCCTAAGTATTGACTCAAATATCGGTATATTCAATAACATTTTTCCAATAATATTGGGGGAAAAAAACAATAATACTGAAAAAAATCCAGTATTTTCCATGCCTATTTTTATTATTATTCCATGCCCATATTTTATTATTATGTTAACTATCTATAAAAATAAACTGGATACAGTTCTGATTACAAGTACTTTCTCCATTTAAAAATATTATATTTAGGGCTTCAAATCTAATTTGCTGCCTATTTTTGAGCAACACTTCTTAGAATTAAAATAGAGCAACATTTGTGCAGTAACTATATATTCATTTAAATTTTTTTAGCTTATTAACTCTCTGGATTATTAGAAAGCCTTTGAGGACTTTAATATTCTGGTGATAAAATTACCAACATTTTTGGTCATTCATTTTAAGTTCTGAGTTGACTAAAAATGCATTGGGAAAAAAAAACCCACCACATGTATAAATGCACAAGATTTGCATATTCTGATGTCAACAGTTCCGCTAAATTTAACAGCCACAAATTCTGCAGCACCAGATTTCTATACATGAAAACTATGTATTGCCATTTTTAACCAATCCTGAATTTTGTTTATAAGTGCACCTGATATTTGAAATAATAAGCAGGATAAAAAATATGCAAAACTATTAAAGAAATTTCCAAGCCCCCAAAATCCACTAAAAGCCCCCTTTATAGATTTCCAAGCCGTTTGAGAAGACATTTTCATCTGCTGAAAGAAAAGTAAGTCAGAAAGCACCAATATTCTTCAAGAGTCATTACTAAAAGACAATGTCAAGGCTATCAGACTTTCTAAACAATGAGCATATCCAGGAAGGGGCCAGATCATTGCCAAAGCCACTTAATACACAGAAATTACTTAAAAATCCAACATAGGGATTATTTCAGTCTTTTTGTAAGACATCCAGTACTACCCAGATATCACTGGGCTAGAAACACATAGAAGAAACTTCTTTTGAATTCAGCATTTTTGCTTCCTTGTGGCATCCATCCCATGAAACCCAGAACAGGAAGGCACTAATGGTAACAATGTAATCACTTTTTAAAAAATTGCAAGACTAGGGTTGTTAACAGTGCTCTCAGGGGTATGAAACCGGGTGCTGCAAAATATTCTCGGGGGATTCGAGCTCAGGTACAGATGCTTTGGAACAGGCTCCTCCTCAGTTTGGCATGAAGTTTGGGAATGGGAGAGGAGTGTAAGGAGAAGGCAGCAGCATGACCACAGGATGAGTAATTGTGCGAGTCAGCAGGGCTCTTGGGGGGCTCACAGCAGCTGGAATTAAGTGGCTGCAGGTACGACTGTAAAACTGATAAAGCTTTCAGTCCACCGTGCTGCAGTTTTTAGCTCTCATAGGCTCTCAACCCTGAATTTTGTGTAAATTTTAAACTGTCTGCTTGACTGAAAAAATGTTCTGATGAATTCTGCTGTTAACAGTGAATTTCTTATTAATATATTTAGCATCACTTCAAAAAACCTCTACATTGTGAGGGCTCTGTTAACACATTTACAGTTCTCCTAAGCTGTGGTGCTTCCCAGTGATCTGTGTGAACTAGGCAGAATATTTTTCCTTTTTTTGTCTTCAAAAAGCATACAAGCAAAAGAAACGCATCAGATTATTTTAGTGTTTGAGCTAAAACAGTGTATTGCACTTCAGTCAGAAACCGATGCCAATTATGGCCTCTTCCTTTTGTGAAATTTCAGCATAGTTCTTTCTTGCTGTAAAGACTTAATATTCTTCTGAGCCCTCAAAAGAATCAAGTCAGGGAATGCCAGTAGTTAGAAATAGAGGCTCGTAACTTTCTATCTCCAAAAGAAGTTGAAGCAAAGCCCAGCTCCTTTACACAGAAGGTTGAACCTGCCCTGACTATAAAAACAATACTGGGTTCAATAAGATAAAACAATGTGTTGTGAATTGATGGTTTTCAAGTTGCCACAAGCATTTCACAAGAGGTAAAATAAGAAAGTAAGTGAAAGATTTTTTTCATTAACTCTAGAGTTAAGTAAACTTGTCATAATTCTGTGATTTGACCAGTAAAAAAAAGGTAATTTATTTCTTCCTTACACTATCATTACCCAGTCTGAAAACCCTTAATATTCATGGCAAAGACCAGACAATTCTCTGTTTGCCACATTTGCAAAACCCTACATACTTGTATGAAGTGCTGCTGAATGTCTCAATCATAAAGCAAAACATAAAAACTCTTCTGTTGCTCTTGCCAGGACAATCTTAACTTTATTTGAAATTCATCTTACAAAATAGCTCATATTCTTGGAATTTAATCTCAATCTTCTTTTTATAGAGGGACAACTCACAGGAGAATTTAGGACCCTGTAGTGCACTTTGAACAGTACAATTGTATTTTAGAACTGCTATTCTCTGCAGAACCCTTGAAATTTGATGTCAGCGAAAAAGAGCAATTATACCTGAAGATTTCCACAGAGAGAAGCAGAGGATTCAGAATACTACTCTTCCTTCTAATGCCTACAAGTTTTTTTCTTTTCTTTTTGCTGTTTAAGTAAATTGCTGACATTAAGAATAGGAAGAAAAATGTCTCTAAAAATTGAACTAATCATCAAGGGAAGTGAAGCATCATAATGCCATTGAACATGAGTCAACTTTATCTAAGTTACTTCATTAGAGTTTGTTAAACAGCAAACAGCTTTAGTAAATCTCAGTTTGCAAGTCCTCAAAGATGCAGAATTTTTACAGGAATTCATAAGAGCTCTATGGATAGAGAACCTGTAAGGGGAGGACCTAACATCAATATTCGATTTGTTTTGCTAAAGGTGGAATTATAATTTGAATAGAACAGCAGTGGATCTGGCTTATTCAATCTAACACGCTGCACATCAGTGCTTATTACTTATGTAAAACTAAACTTTGCTAGCATATAGAACGAAAGATCTTAGGCTAATTGAGCAGAAGGATGAACCAGGCAGCCAGGTAACTGGCAACCTGGTTTTAATACCCCATTATGCACAGACTGTGCAGCATCAGACCTATGCTCTTTCTGTTCAGTTTCTCCTTTCCTGCTACAGTGCAAATAAACTGCTGTATAAACATTTGAATGACTAAGTCTTATAGATACCCAGTCATCATAACAACTAACGCATCAGAAAACAACATCAATAATGGGAAGATAGGCAGGATCTCTGCCTGTTTTTCTTTTCCCCCATTAATTATTTTTCAATTTTCTGTTTGAATCCAGATCTAGCAAGGCCTAATGCAATGTGTCTTCATATCAGATGTATTTAAACATACAGAAGGAGAAAAAAAAGCATGAAAATTATCCATTGTTTCAAAAGTTTAAAGGATCAAATGTGCTTTAAGTGTTTAGAGCACTTAGAAGAGCTGTTATAAAATAATCACATAAAAGCACAAAAAGTGGCACTTCAGTAAAAGCATTCTAAAATGTAAGTGCTTCCTCTATTACTAGTTATGAACACATACATGAACAGCAAATTAATCACAGGATAGTATCCAAAACTGCTATCATCCACATTAAAGTAATTAGTGGCTTATTAACTTCAACTTTAATACACAGGATGTTTGGGTGGGGAAAAAAAAAAAAAAAAAGGTAGAAAAAAGTAGGCTATCAACTTTCAATACCAATTATGTCCCAACCTGGAAAGATAAACTTGGTTGCAAGACAGAAGAAGCAACGTAAAAAGAATAAATTACTGTATTACTTCTCTGCTTAAAATCACTGTTAGTTTACTAGTTCCAGAGCTTTATAACTGAATTTAAGTGGGTTTAGTTCCTAAAGGTGATGCCCACATACAACACTTAGCACTAGCTCTAATTAAGGTTTCATGTATCCCCAGATTGCCCTAAGCTAGTCATCTTACTCAATGAATGCAGAAATCATGATCTTGAAGGGGCTCTACATTAATTTGGTAAAAGGTAGCAAACTAATATAACTACTCTTCTGAATACTTTTATCTTGGAGTCTAAAACATGGATTTCCATCTTCAGTAGTGATCTTGTAATGGAGCTTGAAGTAGATGAGCAAGAGAGCAAGCTCTCTCCTGATCAACAATACCTTTAATACCATTACTTTTCAAGCATATATTCAGTCAGATTTTATGACTTACCTCTTCTGTGGATGACTCTACATTGCTGAGTAAAGGTGTTAATAGCAAAGGAGTTCCAAAATTCCACACCTCCACTTTGTGTCAGTCAGGAGGGTTTTCCAGAAACAAATAATTTTACTCAACCTGGGTCTCTGTAATTCCACCTACACTGTTCTCTGCCATTATGACTTTGTGAGTTTGACTATGACACCTGTCCCAAGCAATGCATTATTCCCTCAAAATCCTACCACCACTTTCTCCATCCCTGGTCATACGCTTCTTTTACACTCCTTGAGACTTCACCACAAAGCACCACAGAGCTTTCTGCTGAAAATACAGCACATTCCAAGAAACTGGGACTTGCTGCTTGGGGAGAAGCTGTTTTGTGATAGTCTGTTATCCATGTGAGGTTTGGTCACTAAATACCAATTTCTTTACCTACTGTGGAATATTAATAATATAGCTATGCAGTTCTTATGATCAAAATAAAAAATCAGTGAAAAAGTTGAAGCATTTTGAGCTTAATTCATATTTACAAAAAAACAAACAAACAAACAAAAAAACCACGCCAAAAACACCAAACCACCACACTAAAACAAAAAAACCCAAACAGATGTTTGTGGTAGACAATTGAGTCTATCATTTTAAATAAAAGGTAGAATCAAATTAGCAGATCTAGTATCAGTACGTGACAGTTGCAGTATTTCCTATAACTTTTTTATGTGGTTTTAATTCTCACAATATTTGGTCATTTATTTGAGGTACAGCTGTACCCATATTTTATTATGTGAAAATCCTAATTTTCATTTTTGAAAATTAAGGATCTTATTCTTATTTGCACTTTGAAAAATACGTGGGGTTTTTTTAAATAAGCAAACTGTTTCTTGAACTGCCTGAACATATATCTTCTCTCTACTAAAATAATTGGTATAGTACTGACAAGTTCTATTAGAATATAATTTCTGCATGGAAAAATACTTTGAGCAAATGTTTCACTGAAGTTTCTAGTATAGGACATGCAGGTCTAAGACATTCATTAAAGTCTATCTTGCCTTCAGAAACTGTCAGAGAACTACTGTGCCCAACAGAACCATCTCAGAGCATGAAACTCCTTTTAAACTCCCATGAGTTTCTAAAATCTAATGGAGAATTTCCCTATGTGTGCTTTCAACACAAAATATAAACTGATCATCAAAATTTGAAATTGAAACTCTTTGGAAAAATTTAAAAGGTTGGGAGTTTTCATGTGTGTGTTGGGGCTTTTTTTGCTTAACTTTTATTCATGTAACAAATGCATGCCAACCATATGGATACTATGTTTCTAGAAATAAGAAGTTCTGTGCAATACCATTCTTGTCTATGCAGAAAGAGAGTTATGAAAAGTATAATTTCAGCTCATACTTTTGCCTGAAACATTTTAATGTGCTTTTCATTAACACAATAGTTTTTAGTAATAAAATTTAAGAACTAAAGACTCCTTTTTTCATGAGCATTAAAAAAAGAAATAGAAACAAAACCATAATTGAGATATCAATATCCCACCTAGCACTAAAGACAAAGCTTCAGGTTAGGTAAAAATTTCCTGCATTTTCAAATAAAGATGAAGAGAAAATGTTCTGGCTTATAGTATGATACAATCACCAAATATGTTCCTTTATAAAATAGGCTAACACTGACCTGAGCTCAGCTGAGCAGCTCCCTGCATTCAACTAGTAACAGCACAATTCTTTGACTTGACTGGAGGCATCTTTTCTATGTGAGTTAATGCACAGTCTTACAGCATCTGACTGCATTTATTACGTGGGTCATTATGTAATATCTAGATGCTGTTGCTGTGGGCTATAACACATAAGAAACTTTCAAAATCACTTACAGTGAAAAGTGCAAAAGAGCTTTAGAACCCCTAATCTGGCTTATATTTTCCCTGGGAAAAGATAACAGCTTAGTATGCATCCCAGCCTTAGGTTTGGAACAAGTCTGAAAAACCCATTATCTTAATTTTACCTCACACCAGTACTTTTACATTACTGCTCAGTTTATTTAGGGATGTTATGGATGTACAACACTATCAAACACCATACATACAGTCACAGTGAAACAGAAAATTAGATTATTTTTGTGTCTTTTCATGCTCTACATGCATATGTCTACAGATCCAACATTTTCACGCTGATGGCTCAAATCTCCAGCTATTAATGCTCACCTAGGCCTCTGAAGGCTGTTCACAAAAACAGATGACCAACAAGTTTTAACGGACAGATCAAGACCTCTAGAGAAATGGCAAAGAGAACAAATCCTATTCTAAAACACACAAAACTTGTAGGAGTCTTAATAGGTAAGGAAACAATGTTAACACAACAGCTCATTCTCAAAATTAGTTTCAGGTAAATCATGCCAATAATATGTAATGCTTGAGTGTCTACACCTTGGAGTACATCTTAGAGGAAATTGTTCTTTCTGGTGTGCCTATGCAGTGCTCCAACTGAGAACTGAATTACTTAACACTGAACACTTAAAATCATTCATTTCC
The DNA here is from genome assembly GCA_013400415.1 of Scytalopus superciliaris. Lineage (NCBI taxonomy): Eukaryota > Metazoa > Chordata > Aves > Passeriformes > Rhinocryptidae > Scytalopus > Scytalopus superciliaris. The sequence goes on along the minus strand of VXBX01009584.1, from coordinate 448,804 downwards.
AACCCATGAACTATTGATTAAATTTATCTTACACTGCAGAATCACTCTTCCAATTTAATATGTAATTCCAGTCTTCCCTGCCATTTGCTTAAAAATATTCATCTAGCTTTCTCAGTGACAATCATCCCTGAAATAACTTTTATATACAAAACTATGCACAGAAATACAAACAAAGATGAAAAATACAAACACACAAGTATCCCAGGAAATTTTACTACAATTAATGTACACTTAAAAAGAAAAAAAAAAAAACGTTGTCTATTTCAGTCCCAGCATCAACAGAGTGGTTGAGGTGGGAGGTACCTTCAGAGGTCACCTGGTTCCACCCACTCTGCTGAAGAAATTGCAAGGTGTAGTTTTTGAGCTTGAAAATATGACATAGACAAAATTAAGTTAATTTGGCTTTGTGGCTATTTGTATAGCAACTAGTGTTAAAATCAGACTTCAAAGCCATGATGTACCAGGAAAACCCTATCCAGTGGCTATGTTCAAACTCTAAAAATACTCAAAAACAGTCTTGAAACATTCAACAAGCTGTACTTTGGCACATTATTTTAGAAGTTCCAACTCTAGTGCCATAACCAACTAACATGAACTAACATCACTTATAAAAATAGCCAAACTTCATGAGGGTTTATACTCTTTTCAGTGCTATTGACTTAATTTTCTCTCTGAGTTTTTATTGACTTTGTATATTCTCTCTGAACAAGCAATTGCATCCTGAAACACTGAAATTACAAGAAGTTACCAGGGTGTGTTCACTTCAGGATACAGAACTGTCTGCAACACAGCCAATCTAAGACAGTGTATTTACCAAGTCCAGCACTGAAGAAGCAGCACACATGCATTCTGCTTTTAAAATCTCTGATGTTTATTTTTGACACAGCTATACATTTTCCTATTCGAGAAGGCATTTCACTGATGGAAGTTCTGTAATATGTTCTGCACATGTGTTGTTCCAGTCACTACTAAACGAGCAGCATGAATACACACAATATGAATTAATTGTGAATTGTCAATCAAGCAAGTGATAGCAGCTATCAGATAATGAAAAGCAGCTACTGTGCAGTGATGTTTATGCATGGTAATGGTGATTAGATGTTAAGAAAACCTCTGACAGAAAATTTGGTTCTAAAAAGACACAATTTCGGTGATATTAATATAGTAAATCCTAAAATAAGTATGCCTCATCTTTAACAAACATCCCCAAAATATTAGGATGGTCCTTAAACATATCTCCATTAATTCTCTGAGCTAGAAAGGATCACATTTAAATTCTGCAAAGGAGATAAAAATGCACTACAACAAACACAATTTCTGGGCCCCAGAGAACAGCAAAGTTCCCACAGTGCTCTCTGACATTCAGCTCAGGAGCATGCTTTCAGAAGTCACCTAATAGTTCACATCATGAAATGCACTTTGAATGCACAAATTTGATTCTTTTCAGTGAAACTAAGTGGGAAGATGTGTTCCAGAAGCTCACTACAAATACTAGCAGGCATTTAGTCAATCCAATTAGACTAGAGCTAGTCTGAAGAGAAACCCTGTAAAAATTCTTTTGCTATTACCTATTATCCCCATTTCACACTGCTATTCTGGGCTACTATTTCCCATATGTTATGACATTTAGGCATAGCCCCAATGCCTAGACTGACAAAGTTACTATGTTCCTACTAAGACTTCCCAATTTCATTTATCTATCCCTTACAAATTATTCTTCAAGACTTCAGAAAGTGTCCAGTGATTTTATTTCAAGATGGTGAGAGTTCTGATCAAAAAACATTGTGAACCTATCATCCAAGAATAATGTAGTTGTCCCCTTCACAGTAGTAGCAAAGGCACACGATTGCTGGCTTAAGAATTCAATAAAAGTCTAATGACTAGAGTATTATAAAGCTATACAGGAATGGACACAACAAATAGACTTCATTTCCACTTCAGGTCAACAAAACTATTCTGAAGGTATAGGGCAGTGCCGGTCTGATATACTTGTAGAACATTTAAAATAAAATTCAAAGTGAGAATAAATGCTATGAAGACAAGAACACACAATGTATAAAATATACTAGTTATGATGAATACTAAGAAAGCAACTGTCGACCAGAACACTGTGAAGTTGCCAAATATACAGAAAAGAAGATGATGTTATATATTAATATAAAAATCAAGTGGAACATTATCCCAGCAAAGCCAAAGTAACAAATGCTGATTGGTGTAAAGCCTGAGCACGAGCTCAGTGCCTCCAGAGATTGCATGATAAAAAGTGTCTGCCTGGGCTCATTGAAACAGCTTTATCACATTTCACAACTGAATTCAAATATACAGTTTAATTTATTAACATCCACAGACCAGCTATCACAGAACCCTCCTGGAACTACAAGCTGAAAGAACTATATCCCTAAACCACCAGACTGTAAAAGCGTATTTGGAAAAGACAGATAATAAATCCTCTATGGTCATTTGTTTGCAAGTGCTATTCTACTGGTGGTTTTAATCAGGCAGTGGACAAAAGTTAAATACTTCTGGAGTATGTACATCAAAAATTACAACTAGAAAAGCTTAAGCTGGTATAAAAGTAAAAATATATGACATCTTTCTTGATTAAAGCCTCCTAAATAGATCAGCCTTGAAAAATGAGAGAGAAATGAGCATACCCTATTTTATCATTATAATAACATTTAGTAAAGACACTCATAAAAGCGGAGGCACATGTTATCAAGTGTGAGATGGTACAGCACTGATAAAAATAATCTGAATAAGAAGTGTTTGAAACTTCAAAAGCTTTGCTATTGCCTGTGACATTGACTTTTCATGTTAAAAAATTGTTTAAAGTAACTGTCTTCAGTTTTTATTTATGGAAGAGAGAACTAAGAAGTTCATACTGCATATCAAATGTTTAAGAGCTAAAATATTCTTAGAAAAGATAGAGTTCATAAAAAGGTCACTGACAAAGTTTTCTTTCTGAAGATCCAAATCCAATAAATAGCTGGAAAGCAGTGCAAGTTTAAGCTGTGCTTCTCTGTTTTATTTATTTGGAGTATCTGTTCAGATCATAAAAGAGACAAGTTTCAGAGGTCCTTTAGATTGTCTGCAGTCTTTCATGAAGCTTCCCACAGAAATGGAGGAAAGTTGATGGTTGTTATTTCTTGCAAGACAATGATTCCAGCTGTGATGGCTTATTTTTTTTTGTAGACCTTCCCTGGTAACCAGGTCAAAACATAGGAAGTATTCCATCCCATATCTTTACATAATTAGGAGTATAAAACTTGGAGGAGGAGATTCTCTGCCCTTCTTTTCCTTCACGGCTTTAGCTCAGGAATAGATCTCAGTGTTTGGCCTTGCTTATCTGCATGTGCAAGGCCTGGCCAGGAGTTGTTTGTCTGGGTCAGCAGCGAGAGGCGAAGAACCTGCTTTTCCTAAGGGAAGTAGTGAGATTTCCATTGTGTTCATTATTTTATTGAGCTAATTCCTAAGTTCGATTGTGTTTTCTTTGTGAATATGTTTTTTTACCCTTTTGTGTCTTTTTCCCTTTTTCCCTTCCCCTTCCCCCTGTTGGGATTGTTTGGGATTCCTGTTGCTTTGTACATAGTGTTTAATTGTATATCAATATATATAATTTTTTTTTTCTGAAGCTTTTTTTTGCTACTTTTTCTCCCTTTCAGGAGAGGGTGGAGGGAAGGCTGGCTGTTGGAGTTTGAGTTTGGCGTAGAGCCAACCCAAACTTTCATAACCACCTCATCCCAAATTCTTGAGAGCTGCTTCATACAAAGGTAAAAAATTTGTGCACTGCAAGGACATAACTTATTCTACAGTGATTGCTCCTCAGACCCAACAGGAACTGGGAGCTGCTGATCTCATCTCCATGGAAGCAATAACTTCTACAGTTAGCTGATAAAAAGCAACACTCAAAAATTAGTTATCATTTGTAAAGGATAATGTAGAAGACACCTGAGGACAGGTGGAAGGCTGCTGTGGAAGGGACAGCAGTTCATACTTGAAAGTAGAAAGACAAAAATCTAAGATTTACCAGATAATATTTTTGTCTATATTGGATATCAGGCTTTAAATGTAAAAAAGATTTATTTTATAACTAGGAAAAAGTTTGTACCAGGAAAGACAAAATCTAGAATAGATTGAGTGGCAATATCATGGAGCACCCAGTAGTAAGTTCCTAGAATTTTAAGTACATTAAACAAAAAGTTGTCAGAACTACCACATGCATATTTGATCCTGCCTTGGGGCATCAGGATAAACAGGGAGTCTTCTCTACTTCTCTCCCAAACTATTTCTCGGTGATTCAGGTTTTTATTGCTTTTATCTGAAGAGTGCAAATTAAATCCAATGTAATAAAATTTTTGAGCTGGATTTTGCATCAGCCTTCTGCCTTGAGTAGGCTTTATGGATTACATACAGTTTTATGCAGTCAGCCTGGTTAGTCACTATCTGCTTAACATTCAGAGATGAATATATGCATAGAAACTTGACTATGTGCCTATTTATTCTGTCCTCTCCCAGAAAATTCACAACTTTGTCAGTGGTGTTGGGCTATTTTATTAAAATACAAGTTTCTCAAATGAAGATATTACACAAAAATCTCAGCATTCCTTGCAAAAGTTTTTTTTCCTAGGAAGCAAATAAACTGACTCTTAAAAGTTGCAGTTTTGGTGATTTGAATTAGAAATACTCCACAGTATTTTGCAGGTAAACAGATTGCTATGTCTATTGGTTTTTCATATTCTTTCCCATTATATTAGCATGACAAGATTACATTAACACTACAAGGTATATTGTCAATATAGTTGGGTATCCTCTACAGCCACATTTTTGGTTTATGAAATTATGTGCTACACGGGAAGAGAGAAAAGCTTTGTTTCTTCATTTCTCTTCTGAGAGGTTTCAGAATCTGAAGGACTAAAGTTACCTGTTCAAACACTTATGAGCAAGTATCTTTCTTATGTATAGCAGGGTGATTCTCAGTTCCAAAGGCCACACTGTACTGCACCGCTGAGAGATCAAGGCTTTTAATCATAGTGAAACAACCACTGATGGATCCAGAAGATCTATATTAATTGCCTAAGTGCAATATATGTTTAATCAATACACACCCTTCTTGGAACACAAACCACTGTTTTAGTGTTCTCATAACAAGAAACTGGTATCAGTTTATCTAATAAACTGTTTTTACTATTGAATACACATTTAGTCTAATACTACACCTGCAGAATGGAAAATATATCATCTACACAATCAGCATTGTAAGTTGCCATTTACCAAATAGTGGTTCGATAATGCCATCAACTTTTTTTGTTCATTTTCAGGGAGGAATTAGTCTCCTAACTGACAGCATATTCTTTGTGATGCAGCTTACATGAAAACACACCATTAATATTTTGGGTTCTCAAATAGAAAAACACACACACAAAATGTCTACTTTCTTCTGAATCCTTAATTGAAAATGTCCTAACAGATTGTCACCCTGGTAGTAATTTAAGTGTTGTTGATTAAAGTGACTGCTGATAAAACACTACTTAATAAGATGTTGGAGACTTACTGACCCCTTTAAGATAGTTTTACATTCCACTCTGAACAGGTCAAAATGTTCTTGCTTTTTTCTAAGTATAGGCAGTCATTTTAGACCCTGGCAAAGTAAAATATACAGCTAAGTTATAAGTAAAGGTTTGGGGTTTTTTATTACATTAAGTTTTAGCTAAACACCTCCCCTACCTTGAGGAAAAAAGAAGTTACTGATTCTCAAGAAGTCTGGGGTGGCTCAAAAACTTTAGCTATTAAGAAGTGATCTTTATAAGTCTATACTGAAATACAGAATTGCTTTACTCTATCTTAGTATCAGAAAATCAGCTGAATGCAAACAAAAGGACTAAATGTACTAGGGGCAATACTTGACAGCAGATGTGCCCTATAAAGACTATGTCACTATACCCTAAGTCATGTCTGTTTCTTCCTCACCTTCACCACCACTTACTGTTTTTCCTCCAAGTCTATCAGAATTTCATTTTATACAAACGTGCATTAGAGACCCACCAGTTACACTGGATGTATCACCTACTTTCCTCTCCTTTCATTGACAATCAACCAACCTAGAAAGAAGTGCATAACCTCAAAATAACATCTTTCTGAGGAAAAAGAATACTCAAAAAAAGGTGAGAAAGTGCTCATTTAGCAGAGGGATTCACACTGCCTTCCAAGCAGAGGCAAAAGCAAGAACCATTGCTTGAAAGGGCTGGAGGTGTCAATCTCCTGCAAAGTGGATCATCATGTAATAGAAGGCAGAAAGGGCAAAACCCATCCTGCTATCTGACCTCCTCTTTCTCATCTCCTGTGTAGAGAAACAAATTCATAGTCCTAGAGAGAAAGACTGGAAACAACAGCTTTGAAGCAAACAATGAAGTGAGTAGATGGGTCCTAGCCACAGAGGGGGCTCGTTTTCCCAGTTCTGGATGGTAGGCTGGGAAGATGACTGCACAATGTGGCGCATTTCAAAAAGCAAAACAGGAAAACCCCACTTCCTCACCATCACAAAGATCAAAGAATGACGCAGCATATAAAGCAGACCTAGTTACTGAAACAGTAACATGAAATTTTCTGTATCTTAATCATACTGCACATCCTCACAACTTGCACATCTACTTTGTTTTATTATAATTCTTTTCCTAGGCATCTTGGATTTGGTAGACTGCAGATCCTGCCTGTGCAGAAATCAGGGCAGCACCTAAGAGGCAGTGTGTGTATGTAAATTACAGCATCTTTTTAAAAATAACAGTGAACTTCTGTACTTGCCTCGGTTACCAGCAAGTGGATGCTGCCAGCACACAACACCCCGAACAAACACCTAGATTTATCTTTCTCTATTGACAGCATTACAACAGGTAATACTTTTTATTATGCTGCGTGGGAGAAGACAACGAAATAACCCCAAATGTCCATAAATCAACATGGAAAATAATACACAGAATAGAAAGAGTGTAGTCAGAATGATTAAGGACGTTGGGTATCACCTGGTTAAAACCAACTACACTGTCAAAACTCAAGACCTATGGTGATCCAAGGAAACAGCTATCATACTGCTACCAGCACACAGTGGAGCAAAACATGATTCTATGGTTGGATCTCCTTGATACACATCTTTTGTACTGCTTCAAAGGATTATGCTTTAAGGATTTTTCTCCTCATTTTGAGATAAACAGGAATCAATTATCTCCATCTAAAGGCAACAGAACAGCAGATCCCAGAGTCCACTAGCTCAGCTAACACTGAAGCCACACACATAAAAAGCATTCCTTGATTTTTATCCTCTTTTTTCTTCTAACTGCTCAGGCAGGGACTGTAACCCCACAGTGTACTTTTCGTTCTCCCAACAGCCATCTTCACTGGGAAACCACATGCACATAGACAAGGATGTTTCTGACAGCAACAGCCTTAACTGTGTGTGCGTGCAGGGGCTTTCCCTGCCCTATCTAGCACCTGGACAGGAAAGGAGCACCTGCTGCAAAACACCAAGGAGTAGTTAATGCAACATCTTTGGCACACTAAAACAATCTCAAAAAAGGTCAATCCTTTCTAGGGTATTCTTTGAAATTATGGCTGCAACATCCATGCAAAAAACCCATTAAGTTAGTACTGGCCCAGGTATTTTGATAATATGACTACAGATTGTTAATTTATGGGGCTTAGCATGTACATACTATAAAATTCCAAGTCTCAATGTTCAGTTACAATAATGCTTGTATCTCTCAGATGTGATAAAGAGTGTGACTCTGAAGATGGTCATTTCAAGTTGCATAATGTAAGTACATTAAAATTTAAAACAAACAAAAAAAAAAAATCAAAGTTCATCCTCCTTTCCAACCTACTGCAAGTATTTAGAACATTCTCCATGTAGAATAGATCTTATCTTTGTATAACGTTTATCTTTTATTTGGTACAATGCTGTCTTTCAATGTGTTTTTGTTATAACATACACCGTAATATCATTAAAAGTTCTAAGTCAAATAACTACATTTAATTTAAAAAATGATAAATCCTCATTCACTGCAATTATTCCCACAAGTATCAAAGGGTTTAGGAATAGTCATGATAACCAAATGATTTACTGTGATGAAATGCTGTTCTGGTTGTTCCCGCTGTGAAGAATCAAGTTCATCATCACAGTTTATGGTTACTGTCTACCCTTCTAATAAATCCTAAATGTTTCTTCTGGATTATTAAAAAAAGTTTGATTCAAAAATAAGAAAAATATTTGCTATAATAGCAATATTAATAAAAATTCTCTCTGCTGGAAAGGTAACTGTAAACTGTGAGAACAAGAAAATATATCAGTAAAATTGGTCTTTTTTCCTATCATGGAAATAGCAAACCTTTTATTACTGACTGCATGAAATAGAGCAACCACCTTGCATTCTATGTATTAGGACACTCAAAGTCTTTAAGCTGGAATAACTCTTTCTATGCTGCCACCACTTAGTCATTTTGTGGCATACTGGTAGAATGTGCTGCATAGTGCCAGACACTTAAACTGTGCTCAGGGATTACACATTATTTGCTGAAGGATACCTGGTATACCAAGATATTTTCTCCTATAATAAAATCCAAACATTTAAACATGAATCATTGTTCTTAACACAGTAAAACATTTGTATTTTAAAATTCTATTATCATGCCTTCCACCTGTAGCTCATTTCTCCAGCAGACACATAAGTACCTATGACTTTTATACCACTGTTTGTGTTGCTGCAGTATAAATCATAAACATACAACAGGGGATCACAACTATAAACTGCACCTCTAAAGAGATTTGTTTTATAGGTGAAAAAGAATACAAAAGAGAAACACTATATTTATTTTCAGAATTCTGATAGAAAGTTCCTTTTAATATCATATTAAGACTGCTGGGCTGCCAGAAATAAAACACAGCATGTGTTCAGATCTACAGCTTTTATTCTGTGTTTGGGTTTATTCTTAGAGGTGAATGGATTCAATACACTTTCAACCCAACCCCATATTTTAAACTGCTGCCAGTTTATAGCTGTCTACAAATCTCCTAGATTCATAAAAGCAAGTCTAGAGCCCAACCTCATCTGCTGCTGCACGCAAGAAGGTGGTAACACAGAAATGATCTCTCCTCTAGAGTGTGAGAATGGAAAATGAAGACAAAAACAAAAGTCAAACCATGATCTCTATGATCCTAATCTATGATCCCAAGACTTCTGCAACACAATTAAAAAATAATAATTAAGAACATCACAAAATAATTGGATTTGATGTTTTCCACATTTCTACAGACTTCAAAAAAACATACATTCCATACACTTTTGCTTCTCTTCCACATTCCACCTGGTGTACTCAGTAGGAAATCTAGGCCAAATACTACCTAGCCATCAAAGCAATAGCAAGCAAAGATCTAGCCAGAGAAACCAGGATTCTGAAAGGACAGCTGCTATCAAAAAAACCCTAACGCCTATGTCACCTTTTGTTCATTTACTTTTGATGCAGCCACACTTTACAGTTCAGGCCAAATATAGGGAGGAACTATCCCATTAATCTCACTATTAACTATCTCCACCTGCACTGCCACACTGTGCTCCAAAGAATGAAGCTTTTGATACCTGCACTCCTTATGTCCCAGAATAGGCCCAAGCCTATTTAATTAAAGTGTGTGCTAATAGAGAAGAGAACCCTACTTGTTTCAAATTGTATTGACTACAACTACTGAAAAATCAATTTGGCCCCTTGACCTCCAAGACCACAAACTTGTGCCAATGTTTTCTCTCTCATCCCGAATAGGAGTAATGGCCTCTGCTAATAGGAGACAATAAATTGCCCGCATTTGTTTGGCATGGAAGATTTCAAATACAAACTATTTTGGTACTTTAAAGAAAGAGAGGACGAGCAGAACTGGGGAGGGGGTGGGGGAAAGATAGTAGGACAGCCTGGCAGGAATGCACATATCTATGAAATAGTGAAGCAATCAGGCGTTGTATTTTTAGATACTTTCTTTTTCAAGTGCCAAAGATTCAGAATAAATCACAATGGCAAACTGAGAGGCTGAGATGGGATAGATTACAGCTGAATGCTGCACGGATCAAATATTCAGCTCCAACCCAAAGCAGAAGTCCTAAGTGCTTATCTGATACACTGTAAAAGCTTTCCATGACACACACTAGCTACCTCTCTGATGGCTGCACTAACTGCTAGATACTGTATCTGCCCTTATATATTTCATAATGTCTAAAACCACCTGGAAAGCATCAGTTCTCTAAGCCAAATACACCCGAAACTTGACCAGATGTTCAGTTATTTACATATCAGCTCTCTGAGCACGGGTAGTAACCTTGGAAGACAGAATAATGAGTAAGAAAGGTGTATTTTGTGAAAATTGATACTTGCATGATATAAAATTGATCTTGATGAAAAGGCAACGTATTTTCATCTATGTCAAATATGACTATCTATATTAGAATTTTGCACTTCTTTACACATTCACTGAATAGAGGAATCAGAAAAGTAGGCAGAACTCAAATTTCATAGAGAGGCTTATGTTTCAGTCAGTTCACCCAAGAGTTAATTATTTCCTCCACCCTGCAGCAGAATGTATATTTTACACTTAAAATATTTGCATCTATTTGCATGTGTATTATACATATACCTCCTTTCTTAGATCATGAGTTCATTTAATTTATTCCTTTCTTTGCATATTTGCAGATTTCACAGAAAAACGTGGCATTTGGAAGCAGCATTTCAAGCAGTCTAGACAAGATGTCCAGCATCCTATCCACCTGAATCTTAAAAGTGTCCAGTGACAAAGAGTGTTTAGAAACAACAGACCATTAGTGAAAAGTGACACCAACATTTGACTAACAGCACACTCTTTGGATGGAGCTCCTAGGCAAACCAAAGCTTTCACGCTTATATGAATAATGATGGAAATCACTTGGATAGTCACTGCCTGTTTTTCATCATGTCAGATGAATCCCAACAGGGATATAAATAAATTTGTCCAATACATACCACCAAAGCACAATCAATTTTGTATCTCAAGGGGTGAAATACAAAAGCTGTTTCCTACTTTTCTTCCTCCTACCTTTTTTTTTTTTCTGTAATTTGTTCTCCAGTACATTTTTTATCACTTTCATAATTTTTCTTAGCATCCCCTTTCCCAAATTTATATTTTCAGCTTTTTCAATATGTAATTTTTTGTCCTTTTAGCACTGCTTCCTTTGCCTTCTAAGAATGCTTCAAACAACAGTAGTAAGTTATTCATTAAAAGCAAAAGTGAGCACTGTTCCACAAGGATCTCTCAGAGGTATGGCAGAGAATACTTCACTCTAAGTAAAGTTGGATAAACACTTCTTCATAGTACAATTTGGTCCATCTTCTCTCCACAATGTAGAGATTACAGCCTCTTTCCTGACATGAGGAATTTGTGACTGCTTGGTCTAATCAGAGAAAATCTTCAAAACTTGTCAAAAGTGGCACCACGGCTTTTGTAAATATTTCCATTGTTTGAATAAGGATGGGTATACTGGTCAGTACAATCCTCATTCTGAATTCATCATACCCTAAAGCAAAGCAACCAGTTGTTGTGATAATGTCTTATTCATATTAGTATTCCCAACAGCTTAAGTTTGTCCCAGATATTGAACCCATGAGACATTTTGTGAATAAACTTGTTCTTATCCACACAAACTTTTACTGATAGTCTCTCTCTGCTCTTCACATTTTGCCAAGACACTGCATGCCTTTACCCTGCAGCAGAAGAGCTTTGGCTATCACTAGCACAACTGCAGCTTTCTCACAGATAAGACATTGATAAAGACAGTTTCATGGGGCAGAGGGATGAAGTAGTTCATCCTTACAGTGGCTCAGTATTTAAGAAAGGACGCATTCTGTTACTTTAACAACTCTCAGCGGTGCTCCGATTGACATTAACTTGAATGCCCTTGAATGCTTGAATTAAAAGATGCCCTGCAAGTTGCAAAAGTAAATATAAGGGGAAGAGCAGCTGAAGGGAGCTCAGTGGAGTTATTACCTGTTAAGACATATAAAATGTTGTCTTTGTCATTAATAATTTTCACAATTTAAGCTGCCTATGTTATTTGGGCTTTATTTCATTTGGAAAAATGAAATTGAGGAACACTTGCACTTCCGTGGGTTTTGTTTTCTGACTCTTGTGCATGATCATCAAATCCGTGTAACAACTCTACTTGCGGGCATTACCACTTAAAAACAACTAAAGTTTTAAACATTGATTCTATTTGGGAAACAAATCCACCAAATGTTTCCATGTTAAAAATGAAACAGACAGGCACACTCAGAAATGCTGGTGGCACTGAAAATGAGTTGAAAGTTTAGGAGCCTAGAGGGAGACAGGAAGAGAGAAGAGTTTAGGTGAAAAAGGGCAAAATTGTGGGAAGATGAACATAAATGGGCTCTCTCATGTAAGAAGAACGCCCTAGAGGAGTGAAGCTGGATACTTATTAGCTTCGCATCACATCAACCTCATGATGAGATATAAGTTGAGTGGTGATCTAATGTGTGTCACTCTCGAAAAGAAAGGAGGTATTTCCTTTTAGCTGTCATTTTGATCTTTCCATGTTCTTTTTCTGACATAAGAAGTTATTTTTGTGAAATGTTTTTCTTACAGTAACTCATATTTCGGTCAGATTTTGCTTTTTATTCTAAAACAATGCATAAGTGTATCTTACTGCCTCTCACCATTACAGGCTTTTAAAGTGAATTAAAGCTGTCATTAATTTCTAAAACTACCTGGTATGCACATCAAGAGACCCAAAACAGAAAACACATCTAATGTGAAGCTCAACTGAAGACAATTTCCATAAAAATATCATCTTTCTATTTCTTGCATGACATGGATTCAGATCATATTTCTCCAGTTTCTGCATAAACACTTTCCTGCTACCGCTAACTATAAGAAAAAAACAGTAAGCTCTAAACTCTCTTTATGCTTCAACATCTACAATAATGATCCATAAACCAAATAATCTCTCAACAGCAGCTGTGCAAATCCATGTTGTCTACATTATGACCTCAGTTTTGTTTAGCCCAAACAGTCCTGCATGGTGGTTGCACAGGTAGCTAAGAGCCTGCCTGATGTTTGTCACTGATGATATATGTGTTATGCAAAAATAGTTTGACTTTCAGACCTCTAACAGACTAGAGCTGTAAGGCTGACAGTGATATGTGGAGGGAAGAGCCTTAATTACAGCTTAGGGGAGTTGGACTTGAAAAGCAGTGACAAGGATCACAACACCACTACAGTGGCCATGCCCCTTGCTGGATAACCACAATGACTAAGTATGCAACTTCTTTCCAAAATTTTAAAGAATTGCAAAGATGAAGTAACAATTGAGCTGATAGCACAGTCAGTCACAGAAGTTCCCTATCCCCAAAGCAAATTATCTAGTATCCTATCTGAAGGGCTACATACCTAACACACTAAAACAGCTAAGGCATTGAGGAAAGAGAAAAAACAAGTACAGTCCAACAGAGAACACATGGCTGTGATCCTCTTCCACCAAACAAGACTATTTTGAAGCATCAGAAATCAAGCAAAGGGTGGGATTGCACTGTCTCTTTCAAACAACTTGTTGGTAAGGCTGCTATTCTACACAGATATCATTCAGTTTATGAGAAATTCAGCTGCAAAGCAAGAAACATGAAATAGTGTTCCATCTTTTACAAGATTTTTGATTGCCTGTTTTTGATTGCCTGATTTGCAAAGTTTTTTTACTAACTGTCCAACCAACCTCTGCTTAACCAGATACCTTGAACTGAATACCTCTCTCAGCAACATCCACTTTGCACCCAAGCAGCTCACTTCTAAATAGGTAGGAAAACACTCTTAACACTCCAGGAGTCACAATCAAGGTGGAGGATAGCAACAAAGCATGCTTTTCTGCTTCCCTAAAACTCAAGTTATCCTGTAGCCTTTCTCAGGTGAATGTTCAACTGCAATTTGCAATACAGAGAAGAGAAAAGCACCACGCAGCCTTTGCCTTACCAGAAGAAGCTAGTCTCCATCAAATTTTTGTCACTTAAGCACCAGAGAGGTACAAAGGAGACCAAAGCAGGGAGGTGTAAGTGGGACTGACCGAAATTACCTCCTGGGAACTGGGAACTCTAGAGAATGTGCGTGGTTTGTCTGGGAGGTTCATCCCCAGCCCTAAGTCATTTCAGCAAAGGCAAAAGTACCAGCTAGGTCAGAGCAGGCATCTTAGGGCGGGATTCGCAAAGCCCTAAGCGCTTCTTAGCCCGAGATCCCCATAGGCACGCACACGTTTACCCACGACTGCACCGGTGCCCTTACCCCAGGCAGGCAGGCAGGCAGGCAGCTCCCCCCTCCCCGCCCCACGCCAAGTTGCCAGACTTGCTGCTCGAAGGTGGGGGGCGAGACCCCCAAATAACTCAGAGGCGCAGCCTGGCATTCTCGCGCTGCCCGCGTCCTACCGCCTGTGGAGCTGGCCTCCTCCAGCTGCGCCGAGATGCTCTCCACTCTCCTCACGTCCATGCTGGGAGCGGGAGGCGCCCGAAGCCGCGGCGGGGANTCGGCGCGGGGTCCGGGCGCCCGTCCACGGGGGCGCAGCCCCGACCCCCTCCTTCCCCGCTGAGTCTCGACTCCCCGCCCTGCCGGGCTCCCCTGGGCTCCTCCTGCCGCAGCGGGGCTGAGCCGGCACCTGCCCCCCGGGCCGGCTTGGGAGCGGCCTCGGGGAAAGCCCCGAGCGAGTCTGGCGGGGCTGGGCTGTGAGGGTGCACACAGGTGGTTCCCGCATCACCTGTGAGCCGCGGCTGCCCGGGACACCGACCGTCACCGAGCGGTGGCACAAGGGAGCTCCCATCGCAGCTGCGCTCCTCCAACACCTCTGTCAGGTTAGCACAGGCTGGGAGCACTCCCTGAGCCCGAGGATACATTTTGGAAAGGGCATTTTAAGACACCTTCATAACATCTCTAATTTATAAAAGCCTACTATGACATACCGTTAGAAAATGTTTTCATAATGATAGTTCTCCCAGCTCACAGATAATTTTTCAGTCATCTTTATAATTTCTTTTATTTCTACATGAGTAAAATACTTCTTTCAGAAATCCCAGTTCTTCTCAATATGTTCATTCCCAAAAATTATAGTATTTTTTTTTCAAGTCACATAAGGGTTACAGGCTGACCTAATACCTTATATATTATTTTTGACATCTCATTTAATATTATTTCTTGAACTTTGTATTGTTAAAATTCCTATAAGCTGAAAGATAAAGAAGTAATTCCTATACCACATTGCCAAGTAATGCCTTGGGAAAGGACTTACACCTTCTTCTATTCCATGGGACAAACTGATGTCTATTTCGACATGATGGAATGATTGAAGGCTCGCATGGACAGAGGTACCACGGTGTAGTATAACACTGGCCAAGAACAACACAGTTTTGAGTAGCTTCTGTGAAGTGTTCTTCTTTGATAAAAATACATTTGCTGATGGAGGTTTTAGGTAAGACTGTAGAAAGACTTGATTTAGAGTACTGTATTAGCCACCTGCCCTCAAAATATTTCCCTTTTATAAGGTGAATCTTCTCGTAGCCAGAATATGGCCCTTCTCATCAGAGAAATTCAAAGTAGTAAGAAGAGAGATCAGGATTTTACTTCATTATCAGAATTTGAGCTTACTTTGAAGCTAACCTTACAGAAAACTGTAATTTCTCACAATTTTGCAGGAGTCCTTGTCATTACACACATATAGTTTTTTAGAGTGAGGCAATTCGGATTTACAGTGCTCACTTCCCTTTGCTCTACACCAGCATTGCATCAGAACTCTGTGAGTTGTGAAAACACTCTAAACATACGTGAGCAGCAGATCATAACAGTGAACGAAGGTAGGAATGGTAGTAATACATCAAGAATACCTTTGCAGTTGCCAGTTAAGCTATACATTCATCTTGTGTCTTAGAAAGAATTACAGTCATGCAGCACAACACATAAGTGCCAAAAGTGCCTACGAGGTTTGTACAGATAACGTAGCATGTGTCAACATTATGATCAATTGTGTCTGAGGCAACAAAAAAAAAGAAAGTGACCCAAATAAACTGATCTGTCTCCATAAATCTGCATGTTTCTCTCAGTCTCATCTACTTTATTTTTCTGCTTGCTCTCCTTGTTTCTGTCCATTTGCTCATCACCTCCTGTTCTTGATGGGCCTTGCTTGAAGGAATTCCCTCTGCATACTCTTCCCTTTTTGTTCTCTTGAGATTTAAATACTTGTCTTAGAAGAACTTCTTTCTCGAACTTCCTTTTAAATGTTTCCATTTCTTGGCTGTTCAGACCTATTAGTACCTTGTAAATACTGGTTTCCCTTTTTCACCACTACTGTCAGTGAAATCTAAATGTTAGCATATTATTTATAATTGACTTACAAATTAGGGATGCAGTACGTAAAATGAGAGCATTTTGCAAAACTGGAAAAATCCCCAGTTAATAAAGATATATAAAATTTTCTGACTTCATAAGAACCATAGTAATTTTAGAATTGTGCAGGTTTAAATTTATCTAACTCCAGATTATGACAATTATTGGCAGTAATTGACAGACATAAAGATTAAATATGTGTCATTTTGATGTTCTGTGTAAAACAAAATGTACGTCACAATGTGGGGTTTTTCCAAATTTGCTTTAGAGGGCAAAATCTTTATTGTTTACCAAACCTGATTAAGTTTCCTCCAATTAGCATGTCAAGCCCATGTATCTGCTCTATATAACATTCAGTAAAAATTGACATCAACTGTGATTTCATCCCTTCTATATAATTACATTTCAACATATAATTATATTCCTACGAATATAAAGTTTCATTCTAGTTTCTAATTTTCAAAATATGTAACTCCTTCCTTTCTTCCTTGTTTATTTCAAATATTTATTTTGGAGCTAAATGTTAATAACATAATACCTTGAGCATGTATTTAATATGTCCATGTATAGCTGAGGATTTCTTCCAGTCCCTGGTGATAAAATTTTAGTTTCTTCCTCTTGAAACTGTTAATGTAGTTTCCATCTAATTTCTTTAATTAGAATCTGAATCAGCATATTTCTGTTTGCCTCAAATGTAAACTAATTGGAAAGGCTTAACATAATTATGATTCAGTGTGTCCAAACCAAGTTCAGATTTCCACATCTGTTTAAAATATGTAATATGTAAAATTAAGTGTTAAATCACAAAGCTAGAATAATGATCAAGGAGGCATTTTCTTCCGCAAGAGAAAATCAAATCATCTTTGGTGAGGAAAAATACTCATCATGATTTCTAGTGGTAGCACATTCCTAACAGGGAGGACCTGTTTTTTGCCTACTTATTTGTGTGCTTGAGAAAAGGCTCAGATCAAGAAAATGTATAGCAATAACCAAAGATTCAGTCCTTTTAGCCTGTTCTGCTGCCTCACTGGTCCTGGGACATCTACAAAGAGTTAATACAGTAGTTCAGTTGTATTTGCACTAAGGAACTGAATAATTTATGATTAGGAAGTTGAATAGAACAATATAAGCCAAAAGGATTCAACATGTCCATGTTACTTTCCAGGCCTCCAGAGAAACCTTTTATTTTTGCAGTGCTTCCTCTGCTGAAGAATGGCCCTCCAGGTGGGAGCTTTCTTGATTCCCAGAAGAATTCATCATTAGGTTATACTTTGTGACTGCATGTCACTTACAATGTTTTTCACAAGAAAAAAAAAACCAACAGCTAAAGCAGTCTGTCACTTACTTCTAGGACAAATATTCTTCCTCCTCCAAAAAGCAGTAAAATTTCATTTTGCTATTTTTTATTCAGGCATGAGAAAGAAAGTGTTACTCATGTTACAATACATTTTAACAGTATTTTTGTTCTTGGAAGCGTGCTTTATTTATTTTTAAGTCGTTCAGTGTAATGTATCCTAAAATATATTTATGTGTATTCCATATCACAAAAGATGTTAACAGTAATTTGGCCATACTCAAATATTTAGTGTCCATGATACAGTACTTGATAGAAATGAGACGTTTCTGACACCTTTGGGAATCCTCTGTCCCCTGTTATGGGCTGTGCATTGGCTGTCAGTTACAAGGTGTTGTTAGCAGGAGGCTTGCAGGGTGGCCTCTCTGATGGGAGGCTGGGATGGCCCTGTGCCAGACAGCTGGTTCCAGACAACTCTCCAACAGATCCACTGCATGGCACAGCTGTGCCCATCAGCCAACTTAGTGGCACCTCAGGGAAAACCTATTTAAGGAAAGACAAAATATGCTGAGGAGGGGGAGAGAATGAGAGAGGCAATGCCAAGGTCAGAGAAGTGGAGAGGTTCTGCATCGTGGAGCCCTTCCAAAGAGACTGGAGGCTTATGGAGGACCTACACCATGAAAGGACTATTGCCCATGGTTAAACCCATGCCAGAGCAGATGAAACAAGAATGAAGGAGCACTCTTGAAAAGAAAGTGTTCACAACCTACAGTGTAACCAAGGAAGGGAAATAACTGTCTGGACTGAATTTGAGCCTGGAAAGGGGGAGAAAATGTGCTTTCCTTAATTGTTTAGATATTGTCCTTCTTCACTTCCCAATACCCAAGTCAGTAATTAAAGTTGTCAATAAATTAAGCTAAACTTTTCAAGTCTCTTTTGGCCATGACATTAACTGCTGAGTGATTTTTCTTTCTTTTGAAGTGCAATTTTTCACCCTCTTGTTCTTCCAATTTTCTCCCCTGTCCCACTAGGTGTGGAGGTAAGCAAGCAGGCGTGCAGGTGCTTGACCTGCCACAGGGTAGATATGGGAGAATTCAAAATACAAAGTGAAACTGTAGGAAAGGTGTCACAGAGTACACTAACAAACCACATGTCCCTGTAACAGTGGAGCTTCAATATTCAAGACTTCTCCAGTTTTAGAGAGTATTGGTGCTTTCAGAAAGAGAAATTTTGAATATTCTGACTTTTGTGCCTATTAAATCTTAACAAGACACTTCTTCAGAGGCACATTATACACAGTGTATCCTTATCCTTGCACAGAAATAAATAGCAAGAAACAATGAAGGCCAGCTCTTGAACTTGGCTAAAATTGGCTTTCAGTAGTACCAGACTTAGCAAAAAGGTGAGAAGAAAGGGTTTCCTTGAAACCCAATTTGTTTGGTGTTTTTTTAAATAACATTTGTAAATAAATTCTGTAGGGATCGTGAGCAATTTGACTTACCATAAATGAATAACGCATCAGAACTTATATGCAATAACCAAAAAGAGAAGATAAAAGAATTATTTAGCAATCTTCCAATTTAAATATAATATTGCCTCCATATGTAAAACAGTCATGATATGGGCTGACTTCTTTGTTGTGGCTTTTAAAACAAAACTCAGGGAGGTAGGGGCTCACCCTTCACTCAGTGTCAATGAGAAATAAGTACCTTATTTATATTCCTTCAGACCTAAGAGCCACTTTTAGTTTGGGGGGGAGGGGAGTTATTTATCTTTTTTTCTTTTTTTCTTTTTTTTTTCTGCTGTTGTATCTTTGTTTGCTGGCTTTGCTTCAGTGCGCTGCAGGTGATGGGAGTGGCTTCATTGTTAAATGTCAGTATTTAGACATTAGAGATTTGATTTGTGAAAGTCTTGGGGTTTTAGATCTCATTCCAGCTGTGATTCATGGTTTATAATAGCCACACTGCAGGTATTTTTGAAGAAAGTCATTACAAACTAAGGGAAGGTTATGTTTAAAAAAACACATGTAATATTCAACACAACTTTGACGTGCTGCTTGAAGACTTCCTTGCCATAATCTGTATCACTTAATTGTTGTCAAATTGTTTGTTGTCATTATTAGACTGTCACTGAAGTTATTTCACTAGTAAATCTGAATCAATATATGGTTTCATATTTACATAAATTTCATATAAAAACATCACTGTAGTTTTTAACCACCTCATTCTTAACCTGACAACAACAAAAGATTTTAAAAATAAAACAATACCAGGAGGAAATGCACCTGCTGCTGAAATGTAGCCAACTTCAGAGGACGCACAACTGAAAAACAATCCATTAGACAGGTGCAGGCTGAAGAAAAATGTTGGATAATTATACAGTATCTAACTTATGTTCTAGAGGGGAAAATCTATAAGGTTTTTATATAAAATAGTTCATAGAATTTATGATCTTATGTGAAACACCATCTTAGTGACCTGCCCTATGCTCAGAAGAGACTGAAAAAAAGAAAAGCCTACACAAAAAACAGCAACAAAACCCCCTGAGCTGACACTGGTGTAGGAGACTGCCCAGATTGAGCCAGTTTATGGCAGAATGATTTTCAACACTTTTTCTGGCAGTTTTATGTTCAGCTGTATGTTGGCTTCCCATTGCTTTTCATCCTCCATTCTCATCAGGTAATTCTGCAGTCTGCTCCAGTGAACCCTTCTCTCACTTCACTTCTCTGTCTCCCTTCCATTTCCTTTTCCCTTTCCTATTTACCTCACACATCATTTCTCATGAAAAACTCAGTAACAGGAGAAAGGGTAATGGCTTTTATGTTCAGCTAGTGAGATCAGAGAGCAGTAATGCTCTGTACAGCCAACGACAGGATATAACTGAATGCAGTGTTTCATAGTTTCCATTTTTAAATCCACATCCACACAGTTTCCAGATGATAGGGCTTAAAGAAAAAAAGTCTAGGGAGTCCTAGCTAACTAAAAGTCTGTTCATAGAATAGCAAAGAATAATTAATAACACAAAGTTAAAAATTTTCAGAATGTTTTAAAGCATTTTGTTCCTACAATGTTTCCTCTAGATTTGTGACACTAATGATTCATTTATTGAAATATGGAAAGACAGTAATCTCGTCTTTTATTAGTGCATCTAAATACAGAGACATAAGGCCAAATTCTCTTTTCAATGAAAACAATACTCTTTTTTTGAATGAGCCCAATCTGTATGAGGAGACTAGAAGTGCTTGTTCATCTTCATATGAAAAAGTCGAAGAGGGGATATGGTTGCTATATAAATACATCAGACAGGTAAAAAGACAGTGAAAGAATAAAAAAGCTGTTTCAGCTAAATGTCAGTGCCAGCTGCAGAAAAAAATGGTATAATCTATAACCTATAAATTTAAGTTGTATATTAAACCAAAGTTGCTAAGCAATAAAGAATTCAGGTGCTGGAATGCCCTTCCAAAATGAATGGGAGAAAAGGCAAAATAAATGTTT
This sequence comes from Scytalopus superciliaris, assembly GCA_013400415.1. Taxonomy (NCBI): domain Eukaryota; kingdom Metazoa; phylum Chordata; class Aves; order Passeriformes; family Rhinocryptidae; genus Scytalopus; species Scytalopus superciliaris. The sequence continues at coordinate 427,587 of VXBX01009584.1, read as the reverse complement.
TAAGGCAGAGCTTGATAGCTCTGATGGGATGCCTATGATAACAGCTCTATGAATATAAATCATATATATGATTTCCTTTCGTTAACAAGTAAAGCTTTTGAATAGAAGACCAAATTTATAATACAGCATGAATCATAGGAAAAAGGCTACAATACTTATGCAGAGATTACATAACATAGCATATATAATAATAAGAGCCGCTACAATAAACATTAATCCCTCTATATAATATTATGAAAACTTGCAGGACTTGATAAAAGTAATTCACATTTAAATAGTTGCTACAAAGAAGACAGGAATCAACTGTTCTCCAATGGCAGTGCTACAGGAGAAAGGCACTTAGGTTGCAGCAAAGAAGCAGTCAAAATTTAGGGTAAAATTTCCAACTTCTAAGGCAGGCAAATATGAAGAGGTCAGTAGAATACTAATCATTAAAGTGCTTGTTTTAGCTGCTTTATAGATGACTGCTGAATGTTCTCTCCATATATATCCTTACAGCAGTATGATTAAAAGAATAGTACTGATTTAAGTGAGAAGGGAATTTGGCCAGCAATGGTCCTACTTTCTCAGCTCCCCATCCACATTTCTCCTACAGAACCAGGGCACCTAAATTGTACAGGTTTTATTCTATGAATCAGAGGTGTATTTCCTGATTATTTTCTAAGATGCTTTGTTTCTTAATTTGCATACCTAAGTATTCTGTTGTCATGGAAATCTCTTCTCTGAAGCCCTTGAAGACCAGCTCTCTTGATTCAATGCTGTTTCAAATTTTCTGCACCAACTAATTTTAATTCTTACTCCAAGTTTTCCATATATTGTCTTGCCACATCTAAATGACACAGTCTTACAATTTCTTGGGTCAAAACCTTACCCTGTCCATCTGTAAGAATACAAGCTTCACTTCAAACAAATGTACTAAGCCTAGTACAATGACATTTGCTGACTAAAATCAAACCAGATTTTTAAATCTTTAACTGGAGGAGCATCAACATTGATAGATGTTTAGCAGCTCAACAAACAAGCAAAAAAAATATGAAAAAAGGATATAGCTATAATGAAATTCAAATAGACTGGTTTGAATCATATGTCTTGTCTACGCCTGTCTTCTGACATTGGTGGGGGGAGTCTCACATTCTGTCCTGAAAGCTGAAATACTTGATTAAGGACAAAAATTAATCACCTCAGCTTTCTTTCCATGTAAAAGCTAACCTACCAGTCTCTTACTTCTCATCAGCTGCAGTCAAAGTACATTCAAATGCCTTTAGTGATCACAGATAAAAATATTGAAGAGATTTGTGAAGGTCAGGTTATGACTTTCATGATTAGTAAGGACATTATTCCACTGAATATTACCGAAAGTTTGGAAATAGTGTCTTTCACAGGCAAAACATATGCTTTATATGCCTATGGGAAATAGACAGCTGTATGAAGAAGCAGGCCACCAAACTAACAAGCTTTAGCTTCTGGAATGATTTTAGAAATTGATTCATGCCAAGATCATCATATGGTCAATGGAAGCTCTACATCAAAAGAAAATAATCTTAGTCTCTTAACGCCAGAGAAAAGGTACTCTTGCAGCTTAATATTCAAGAAGCTGCTATGGTCAGCCTTATGGCCGATGACCTAAGTCAGCTAAGGGCAAATATACATCCTGGATGAAAGATGCAGGAATATATCTACCTTAACGTCTAGTTGTTTCAGCAGTTAGCTCACACAATGTCATCTTGATTTTCAGCCAAATTGCATTTATTTGTGTCACAGCTCCTGCAGAAAGAGAACAATGTAATCTTCTTTCATCAGGATTTGGAAACACAGATATAAAGCTGTGTGTTATCTGCATGCTGAAGCCGGACCTGCTGGCTCATTTTTTTCTACAGCCTCCCAGGTGTGCATACTACTTGATTAATTAATGACCAAAGTATAATATGAAGTAGTGTCACTCATCATAATTTTATTTATTATTAAATCTATAAGACAGGCTTTGGTCTCTTAACTGCTGTCATAAGCTTTCCCATCCACCTGATCTCATCCACTAGACTAGGCTAGAAGCCAGAATTCTCTCTCTTAATTACTTTGTTCCTTTACTGTAGAATTCTAACTGCTGCAGATGAAGTCAGTGCAATGGTAGTAGATATTTAATTTTGCTTCTGTAATTAAAAAAAAAAATCATCATAGTGAAATTTGACTCAAGAGTGTGAGTGTGTGTGTTCTAAAACTGAAGCTATTATCATAACAGAATATTTGCAAATCAGTATAAATGATTGTATTTGTGAAGTTTTACTTAGTTTTCCAGTTTAAAACTCTTTACTCTTCTGTTACATGTATTTTACATGCTACCATCAATTTGCTTACTCTATTACATCAAATTCTTACTCATATTACCTTTTCTGGCTTCCAATGATTATATAAGCATTTTACTTTTACTTCTTTTGGAAGAGTATTAGGATCTTAAGAATAAAAAAATAAATTCTCAAATATGCCATTCCTATCCCAATGTGTTCATTTATAAATTAATGCCGACTATCAAATAACTAATACTACACACTAAGAACAATTCCCTCACTGCTGCTTGGTTTGGGGGTCACTAGAAAGAAGCTTCATAGGCACCATTCTCTATCAGTTACATGATTTAGATCAGCTTCCCCACCTCTGGATTCACTGCTCTTTTGGTGTAAGAATCAAACTTAATCCTAAATTGACAGTTTTAACTCTTAGACCTCCTTTGCTCTTGGAAATACCAGGCCTTGATTAACTCAGATTCACATCACTTCATATGAGCTCTGTCTTTGTAACAGCCACACAGAATAAGTACATCTTCATTATCTTGCATCAGAATATTGGGGTTGAGGGACAGATTTTACCACAGTGGGTTTGCTTTTCTGCAACACAATTCCTATTTAATTATTACAGAGACAGAATTGTACAGTAAACAATTCATTGTGTCAATTGAGTGAGCAAGTACTATCAGCCTTGACTAGTTTCAGCAAGGTAAGGGCACAACTAAACTCAAGAAATGCATAGAATCCATGACAATAATTTCCAGACGTGACACAGACCCTGGCAGGAGTAACAGTCAAGAAACCATAGAAAAACTTAGGAAACCAGAGCTAGGAAAGGACTAGTTTTCCAATTCCTGAAATCACATTTAAAGGTTATGTGAACAATCTAATTAACCAATAAGAATTATTCAAGGAGAATTAATTCTTTTCCACTTTGAACAGGTATCAAAAAAGCAGACAGCCTTAGCTTAGCTACTGATAACTTTCCAACATTTCTATGCCATGCTATTCCCATCTTTAAAGGGAAGATAATGTGGGAAGGGAATCCCCACTTCAGGTTCAGTCTGGTTTTGAAGTATGTCAGCAAGAGAGGCAGACCATGAAGATGGTTCACTTCTCTTCGACTTCCCTCCCACTAAGGTTAAAACAGTATGGAAATCATTTCAGGTTTCATGTTCAGAGGAGCCAGGAAGAAAACTGAGAAATTAAGGGTCAACAGGGAGTATGGATAATCTTTTCACAGTTTATACTAAGTAGTTCTTAGTACGACTTGATCCATGCACCTAGGGCTGCTGTAGGGTGTAAGGAAAAATATTATCTGTTTTATTAGCATAAAAGTTACTGTTTGTTAACTTCATGGCATTCCTTTTTTATTTGATCCTGAGGGCACATGGTTAGTCATCACATCCCCTTGTCACATGAAGTACCTCAGTTCTGTCACAAAGTAAGAAACAGTCTCTAGAAAAAGTATTGCGCCTTAAAGCAGGCTTTGGGATTTGTTCTGGATACCACCCAACACAGCCTGTTTTAGGAGTGATAACTATATAAAGAAAACATTGCCACTCACTTATTAGCGAGGGATGACCTAAACTACCTACTGTATATGATTTTTTCTTTTTCAAATGGAGAGAGATTATGATTAAAAAGTTGAATCAGATATGAAATTACAGGTTTGTATTCTTCAAAATCTGTTAGAACATTTCATCTTCTCAATCCTGTTTTAGCAAGAGAAACAGGACAGGTTACAGAATAGATAACTTTTTAAGTGACATATATACAGATTTAATACTGTTAGGGCACAAACTGATGGACAAAATGGACAAAAACTGACAAACAAAATGAAATCAGAAAAGGAGGTGGGAAGCTACAATCGTGGCAATGGCAAGTAAGCTCAGGAAATGGGAAAGAAATTGATTCCACAAAGTCAAAAGTCCATGCAGAAAATATTGCCAGGAACTGTGCCAAAGTCTAGAAAAGCAAAGATCACATGGGAAGATGAGGATAAGCACCAGGCAACAGAATTGCACAAGACATAAATTTAGCTAGGAAACAAGTTTTATAGCAAAAGCAACCTGTGTAATAGGCTTGAAAATCTGGCAAGTTTGTGGCAAACCAGAAATTAGGCTCTTACATCTATCTTTAGCTGCCAGGATTTATCAAGCCTTCATTTTCCTGTGGTACTGACTGGCCAAGATAAAAAGACTGTCCAGCCACATGTATCCTGATGTATTGACAAAGATGATCAGCAAATCAGTACAAGAAGAAACCAGGAGTGAATGTTAGCTACATAGCATCATGCCTTTTAAAATCACAAGACTACTTCTAAGTATAACCCTACTACCGTGCCCACGCTGACACTGATACCTCAGCCAGAGACAGGGCTGTTACAAGGCTTCCTGCATCGTACTATATAGAGCTCACACTACCATTTCTTGCATTCTGATTACTAAACCATTAGAAAACAAATAATATAATGCTTCTAAGAAAGCTAAGAATTAATGGATATGTGCAAACACTTTCTTAACTTAGACACCTAATAAGAAAGACAACAGTTTTAGTAATTAATTCCTATGCTAGAATTTGTAATTCAAAACAGCGACATTATACAACACATAATTTGAAGACTGTATTTTATAAATTGGCATTATCAAGAGTTCTTGATGTTTTATTCTTTAACCTTTGTTGTGTATTACAGTATTCTAAAATTTTTATGCTAGTATTCCAACTATGTTCAATCTTCACTTGGAAGTAAAATGCTTGGTATTGTGTTATGGTAGCTGACTGATAGGTATGAAACTTTGCCAATGACAGTAAAGAATGACAGAATATGCTGGAAGGGCTTTTTTTTTTTTTTTTTGGTTGGCATTTTTTACTCACTTTCAGGGGAACATGTTTTCAGTACACTTTCATATTGCGATTACAACAGACGAAACTCAAACTATCATCTGCCAGAGTGCTGTCATTAGACTAAAGTCACTAAACCAGAAAATCACAAGGAAAATAGTCTAGACTAGACAATGCCAAAAATGTAACAGTTGAAAAGAAATTTGCTTGCTAATATCATTCCTTGAATATCAAACACTAGTAAAGTAGATAGTATAAACTCCAAGCTTTTTACCTGAGTAGTAAGTAATGCTTTCTTGCTCAGGAAACTTCTGGTCCTTCAGCTGCTTCTAGCCAGTTGATGACATTCATCTACTAATTAGTCCTCTTCCAAGCCTGTCTTCAACCAAATATTTCACAATTCAGTTGTATCATAGGTGGCAGATGGTAGCTGTATTTCACTAATAACTAAAAAACATCAGGTACCTGGATTTGTGACCTTGAGAAACAGTTTCAAAAATTTAGAAGAAACTCTAGCTCAAAGTAATTCCATCTCCAAAAGACTGCAACATTTCAAAAATGTATGAGACAGACAACAGATCTTAAGAGATAGCATGAAGTTTAGTATTTGTTGTTTAGCAAGATTGTCAAACATAAAAGCACAAGCGTCAGAATACTTCTTGAGGGGTAAGTTTCGATGCCGTCTCCTGAAGGGAAGACCTAATAGTGTCCATCAATTACCAAGCCAGAGATCCACACTACACTTTCCAGTCAGTTCAGAGAAGGCAATATGAACTCTTTGAAAACTTATTTGATGCTAAGAGCAGATTCAATATGTGTTTCTTTAAGATATGCCTTTGTGACACAGAAACATACAGCATAAGCAAAGCCCATGAACATAAATCTCTATCCAGCAAGAAAAATCTTCATTACCATTGTATCTAATTACCTTCTGAGAGTTAAAAAATATTCAGAAAATAAGACAAAAACTTTATGTGTGCAGGGTCTTTTTTTCAGTCTTAAGTTGTATAGAACTGTCACTGAAAAGGGAGCAATAAACCCCCTTTGGCTTCAGTGCTCAAATGCTGTTTTAGGCATTTTACATAGTTCTAAGAGAAAAAGTAGCATAGGTATTAATCTCAACTCAGTTTCAGTGACAGGCAATGTGTTGCCATAACTGCCTGCAACATGCTGATTCAAACTGAGAACATCATTATAACTGTGCATTATCATGTGTTTTTGAAGAAATTGAATTCTGGAAGAGGTGTAAAAGTTTAACAACCCACAAAGTCACATATACAGTAATACATAACAGAGAATGCAGTAAAATCTCCATTTATGTCAGATGTATCAGTAATAGAAATTGCAATGACAACTAATTTTAGGTCTAAATGCATTGGGAAATTACATTTCCCTAACAGTAATACCCAAATCACCAAAATCATCCCCTTTTTTCCCTACCTTTTACCTGGATTACTCACTATAAAATATTTTTTATTAATGTACCAGAGGCAAACAGATATCGTACTTATATTTGCATACCTTACTAATTAAGTCCTCTGACTTACAAAATTATCATCTAACAGTGCTACAGTTTCAATCTGGAGTTATTTCCAATTTCCTTAGTAAACCCTAACAAATCTTACCTGCTGTGTTTCCTTATCTGTAAAATGAAGCTAATTTGAGTGTAAGAAAAAGACATATAAATTCTTACTGGAACATTCCTGTTGGATATTTTTGAATATGTAGAGAGCTACATAAGACAGGAAAAAGGTTGTTAGGCTTCTGAAGCACAGCACAAGAGGAAATGTCACAAAATGACAGCAAAACAAAGCCAGCTATATTGTTTCAAAATAAATTTCTTTTAACACTGTTTTGTTATTCAAATCATGCAATAAAAAAACAATTATTTGCTTCATATGAAAGGAGACGTCCTTCTGATTTAAGTAGATGAATGGGCTTGCCTACAGTCTGTAAGTTTTGACTCAGTATTCAGAAAAAAATTAAACCAAAATGAAGCCATCATTTTTACTTTTAGTACTCTGGCTCAGGCCAAACAAAAAGAAAATGAATGAAAGCAACTTGTCATACTGAAAACACATCTTGGGTGGAAAACATGATCAAGCTGCTTATTGCCATAGAGAAAATTTAAAGGCATTTCTATTAATTTGAATGTTTTTTGAGGTAACCAGAAGATAGTGCAAAGCCCATAATAATATTTATGTATTCATTTATTCGGTCTTTGGAGAAAAAATACTAAATTTTTGTTCTGTCTAAAAGAAAACTAATTTTTCAAAGGGACCCTAGGGTATAAAATGAAAACTTCCCACTGCAATAAACAGTGGTGAGGAGAAGTGGAAATTCTAATTTGTTGTAGTAGGATTGATTTTGTTCCTGCATAGCAATACACAGGAGTGAGACCAAATATAAGCAGCACAGACATATGACTCTGTCACAGTATGGAATACTGGTCAACAAAGGAAAATTAAAATAAAAGCAGAGACATCTGTACACACAAAGCAGAAGTATCCAAGTTCCTTCTCTGTGAACGAGCTAGTACTCTACCTAACTTCAGGTGTGAAGCAATCAGTGCTCGAAGTTACTAAAGTCAACTATTTTTAGACTATGTACTTTAGTCATTCACACTTGAAAGCCAGGATTTATGTCTAGAACCTATTAACAACAGGAAAAGAATACTATCCCAGGTCTTCAATCCCTCCCCAGTCCTTATAGCTATTCTGTCTCGCTTGTCTCAGTGTTGTCTGTGAAATAAATGGTTGAAGTTTAATAGCCAGTGTAGCAGAACTGAGAAAAAAAAAACTACCAGGGGATGTAATGGTGGCACTGTTTGACAGCTCAAAGTTATAATTTACTTGTTAATTTTGTACTTGACAATATTTTGCATGTATTTAACCAAAACCACAGAAAATAAACACTTCTGTGCTATGGATTTTTGAAAGAAAAACAAAACTGAGATGAAGCATGTGTATTTTACCTTTGGCTGAGTCACAAAAGGTTAGGCTGCTGTGCTGCTCAGTTGAAAAGCCCAGCCTGCATACACTGCCTTTGCTGCAGGCTGGGAGAGGTGAGGAGGCACATTTGGATGATTGTGTCAGGCAGCTGGAAAGATGAACCTGCTGGTGTACTTCACGAGGTAAAAAAAATTAAAATCTCATTTTTTTGATGGAATATGAGGTAGAGCAGTTCCTAAAAGAAAAGTAGAGCTCTTGTCTAAAAGGGAAAGGGGAAGCACTGATTAAGTCACAGGTCCTTTTTATGTGTAAATAATCAGCAGGGGATTGCAACTCTGTGGTTATGCCAACAGATACAAGTACTGTAATAAAGAAACAAAATCTACAACCTAGTGAAAAGTAAATACATTATTTTATGATTAAACTTTCTTTCTACCCTGCTTGCAAGTTTGGTGATAAATTCCCCAGAGGAATTCTGTTACTGTAAGCAGTTTTTAAGTATTCATTTTTATTTTATTTAACAGACCTTAGAGTCAAAATAAATTGTCCTTTCCCATAAATATCAAAGATAATACAGGATTTTCTAAGAATGAGCATTGTGATATCACACCACAATGAAAGGGTTCCACAACTGCAGACAGGGAATATTTTTGCAGCCTTAATGTTTTAAATTTTGGCCATTTTTAATTTTAATGGTGTCACTGACAGTGTCCATCTCTGTAACTTATAAGAAGCTCAAAATAGAAAAATAGAGGGCTGGATTAGGTTGTGTCTATATCACTTTTATTACATCATGAGAATTTTTTCCTTTAAAATTTATGAATTTATGAAAATAAGAAATTAGCAATCAAGCTTTTGACAACACTTGTTTCAATTCTATATTGCTCTAGTCGTCATATCTGCAAAAATTTGCAACCAAGTTGTAATTAATTGATTTTCAATGGGTTGGAGATGGGGCAAAGACTTCTTTGCCGTTGCCAACAAGTTTCCTTCAGATCATAAATTCACGTTAAGAGTCACCATGGTTTTGTAAAGCATAAATTCAAAAGATAAAAAGCATATAGTAGAATGTCATTTAACCAGTATTCTCTTTTAGTAATATTTTAGCCCAACCATCAAAGTCAGGTTGTTTTTCCTGAAACCTAGATGAAGAATTACAAGACAGTGCTTCATCCTTAATGGTTGTTACTATTAGAACTAAAGTATTAAGAGCATGTCTAAAAATCCTCATTAAAACCATCTTTATTATTGTAAGTATGTAGTAATATCAGATGCTTAAAGTGTCTTTTTCCCTTTTCATGTGGGGAGTATCTGGATATATTTTCTTCATGTGTTTGCTTTACATATGGTCTTTTTTTGCTTATTGTTGCTCCTCAGAGCTAAGGCTTTCCTAAACTGAGTCTCTCTTCTTTTTGATTTTTTGGAAGTTTATAAGACTGCTCTTTGATTTTGGAAAGCTGCATAGTTCCGATTTCCAATTAACGTAAGGGTCTAAGAGTTTTCCTAATTAGAATGTGAGTAGTAGACTTAGGTAGACACCTGTCACAAGACTCAGCTCCAACTCAAGGGAGCAACTCAGTAAATCACCACTCAAAGGCATTCAGCAGTTCTTGCTGAGGCTTTATATATATTTCAGTATGGCTGAATGGAATCAGTCAAGTAAAGAATAAGAGTAAGGCTTTTTCCCTTTTTTTTCCTTTTCATAATTGAAAAAGGGCCTTCATGGGAATGGCCAAGAGTCCAGTGTTCCATTTAGTTGTCCTTTTTGTTGACATCTAAGAAACTTAGAACAGAAAAGCAAGAGTTAGAAAATTCCAAAGATAATTTTGTACATTTAATGATTCTCATTAATCTGAAAAACATATTTCTATTGCTTTGCAGCAGAAAAGCTCTACGTGATACGTGCAAGGTTGTTCCTTCAGGAGGACTGTGGTGTTTTGTATAAAATTGTTTAATAGGAAGTCTAATGCCAATCTTTGTCTATTACACTAAATAGCAAACACTGCAATATGGAATGACACATTATTGGTGGATATGACATATACATATATGCATGGCAAACATGTATTAGGTATATACTAATGCTATGTAATCATATACAAACAATTTTGATAAAATAGTCTACAGAGAAATACAGAGTCTAAATGACCTTGAAAAGACCAGACTACATGGAATGTCATCTAGGACAAAAAGACCCATTTAACACGGATCCTGTACCTCACTGACAATAAGAGTTGCTAAGATGGCTGCACATCTTCCCTTTGGAGACACAAAAAATACCCTGAAATGGAATAAAATATTAAACTATCAGTAAAGCAATTAGTAGATAGTTAGAAACTCCCTAGCAATATTAGCAGTGTTAATTGAGTTGAAAGAACTTGATCTCTTGATTTTGATAAATACAACATTGAAGTTAATGATAATGGTAAAAAAATCTGTTATAAAATACAGAAAAAAAAAAAAAGAAAATAAATCCAAATAAATACATTCTCATTTAAATGCTTAAAGTTGTTGTGCTGTTAGGTAATTTTGCATAACGGGTTTACTACTCACAGAAGAAAATTGATCATAGAATAAAATTAGTTAATGAGCTAACAAAGAATCAGCAGAGGGTTGCAGAAGCAGAGTTTTGATGCTGTCTTCTGTTAAACTATGGACTACTTGACGGGACTGAATAGTTAATGAAGGGCTATAGAAATTAAGGGCAAAAACCCCATTTTATTCATCTTAGCTTTTAAAGCAGCATACAGTGATGACTGCCAGGCACACGCCCTTCAAACTGATCCTAAAGTGTTCCAAAACACTAAGAACCTAAAAATCATACTGAGTGCACTCTCTATACATTATACTCTGGTATCTGATTAGTCAAGGGCTTTCCCTGAATCCAGGCAATTTAATATAGACCAAAAATATGTCTGTCCTTCAACTCCAGCATCTTCTTTTAAATTTCAGTCTATATAGGGATGGAATCATCAGGTGACAAATACATGTTTGAATAGGCACTTATATCTTTTCTATACTAGAATAGGAATAACTGACTGCTATTTATTTTTGAGAGTGTTTGCAAAGGCTCATATTGCCCTCAGGTCACAGATCCAAGCCTACATCCTGATCTGGACAAAACTGTGGAAAATTAAGACTTGTCCCTCAAGTTAGACATAAATTAAAGCTGCAGTTCAATCCAATCACCATACTAGAAGAGTTGGTTTATACTGTGAGGTTACAAATTTCAGATCTTTCTAAATTCAGGTTAGTGGATGAAAAAAGAGGATGACCTACTGACCAAGACTCAAGGATATCTAAAAGCAAAACTCTATTATAGAAAGAACCCAGAAAACCATGTAAACAATAACTGAATTAGAGTAGCTGACAAAGTATAACTGGAAGTACAAAGCGGCCAAGATAGTTTGATATGCAAAAATTTCATCTGACTAAATGAAAGAGATGAGTTGATTAATTCAGTAGAAATCAAATAATGCTGAAAAACTATTAAATGGGAAAGAATAAAAGCTTTAGAATCCTAACATAGCAAAGGAAATCTTCATGAAAAAAAAACCCAAACAATCCCTGGGTTCAGCAACATGAAAGGGCAGCTTGGAACAGCTGCTAGCAAAGTATTTAATCACCCAGCACCTCCTAAACTATTGGGGATGAGGTTTTGTGCATGCAAGAGACAGAAGCACTGCTGAAGTCTTGGCAGATGCAGTACTCTACTCTTGCAAAAGGGGGCAAATTGTTATTAAGCAGCAGCTTTCTAGCCTGTCTTCACACAGCTCCATTATTGTACAAAATATTGACTGAAAACATGGAATATTTGCTTCGACTCGCAACTATTCAAGCTGATGTATATATAAGAGAATTGTCTGAATCACTGAAAATGCATTACTTACCAAAGTGTCAAAAGTTATTATTTTCTCCGTGAATAGGTTAGAAGTCTTGCTGTAGAATTTAACTGCAAATATAGTTTACTTTTATTCAGCTGCCTTTCTAACCACATTTTGTATGTACTTAAATAACTCATTTGGTGATAAGGGTACAAAGTCTACTGTGGCTTTAGAACTGTGTCAGTGAAGTTTTGTATGTATTTAAATACTTCATTGACACATTCCTAGCAGCATTTGTGATAAAAGATAACTTTTGAATTGATTCACACTATTTGTAATGTTATAGGGTTTCCTACATTTAATGCACATATTAAACTCAGTGCTCTTGAATATTCATAATTTTGTAATAGTTTACCTGACATGTGGAAGTGGAAATAGTACTCTGGAGAAAAAGAAAATGTACTAGTAGAGGGTTTCTACTAATTACAAGCTGTCCACCAAAATAAGGAACTCCACTAACCTCCTAAAGAATATTTAGTACTTTCAAAAATCGTTAGATCTGTGTAATATTGTTTCTGCTCAAAGATGTTATGCAAGTGGGCCAAGGCCCCAGCCATCTTGAGCAGTGGAGAGAAAAAGAACAGAGGAATGAGGTGAAAATTAATTTCTTTATTCTTTTTCATATTGATAACTCACAAGCTCTACCTCTTGAAGTCACAATAATTCTCAAAGCATGACAAAGTGTACATCTAATGACTTTTCTTCAGCAAGTTTAATCAGGGCAAGTTTAAAATCCCCTCTCCTATTTTTAGTGAAAGAAGATGTGGGCAATTCCTTATTTATCATATCTTCTTAGGAAAAAAATGCAGTTTTTTGAGAAGGTATCTCATGTACATGGCCGCTACCATGACCCTACACTGGAGCTGAGCATGGTAAACCCTATTGCATCTAACAGTTTCACCAAAGTCCAGACCCTACAGACCACATTTGGATATGTTGCTATAAAAATCAGTGTGAATAAGCTACAGGCCATTCCTGTGAGAATAGACTTGCTTGCGCTAAATCAAAAGATTTGTTCATATGTGAAAATTCAAGATGAGTTTTGTCTGCTTTTATAGGACACAAACAGATATTATTAACCTTCACTCAAATAAAAAATGTTTTTCCTTAATGGTTAAAAACAAAGCAAAAATCTAAAAGAATCACATCACTTGCTGAAATGCTATTAGATGAGATTACTGTGCTAGTATTATAAGTGTAGACCTTTCTGCCAGCTAAAAACTTGGTTAAAAGAGGATAAGAAGAAATGGATTTAAATGAAATTTCCCATCTTAACCACTTTCTTGTTCTAGGGAATTTGAACTCGTACTGCAGAAAGTAATAAATTACATTTTTCTTGAATAATGTCTATATTTAGTGTGTTGAAACAGTATCTGGCAAAATCTAATTAGAGTTAGGATCACAGTAATTTTAGTGCCCATTTTTCATTCTCCTCTTACATGATCTATGCAATTTGGATTTTTTTGAGATTTTGTTCTAATACAATAGTACTTCTGTACTCCTGTAATGTACTTCTTTACCACAGAAAATTATCCATTATCTTTAACAATGAGTAGCATTCTAAAAGCTGAAGTTCTTACTAGTGTCTAGAAAATCACTCATTTGAGTACAAATTAACAGACAAAATTTGAAGCAGATTACAAGAACTATTAAAATAAAATTATGTTAGAAAATGTGGTGAACAGATTTCTTTGGATAACTCAGTAACTTTAGTCTTGAGCAGAGTTCTGTTACCCACATTAAAACCACCTGTTTTCCCCCCTCTCTGTTTATCCAATAAACCAGTGTTCTACTTACTACTATTGCTTCTTTTAAACTAAACTCATAAATGTAACTGAAGATCATTGAGGTGAAGGACAAAGTCAAAGTGAATATTTGTTTGAAATGCTTGGACTGAAATGCAAGTATATTTTACCCCTCATGATAATTGATTACACCTGTGTAATAAGGAGAGTCTTTATGTACAAATATTCCACTCTTTAGTACCATGGCTGCTAATACAGATGCATATGCAGTTCCTAAACCACGGATTGAAATCTTGCCCTCTGTTTTTGCAGGCAAATGTTTAATAGTCATTATTTGCAGACACCCACTACTTTGAACTTCGTATCTGTTCACTTCTTGCGTCAGTGTGCCTTGACATCAGTGATAGAAGTGGAGAGTTTCTCATCCTATTAGTTGTTTTACTGCTTGAGAATATGCTATGATTTCTTGTGAATCCCCCTAAGTTGATGATGATCAGAACATTCACAGGAAACATGGGTTTAAGTCCTCTCCAGGAAGAAGGAAAAGGAATTTAGTCCTGCTTCTTGAGTATGTGCTCTACCTGCTATGCAATTAGTGAAAAGGTCACCTTCTCCCCCAACATTTGAAAATGAAAAGCGAACACTGCTTAGGTGCTACAAGAATAGCTGTAGACATATACTCATGAAAATGTTGCAGATATTGCCCTTGCTTGGCTGGAGTTATCTTTACAAGCAATATAGAAATCTAAGGCTCGAATTTTACTTCAGGCTCAATTATACAGTTACTGTAGCTTAACTTGCCAAAATCCTAAACCTTTTATTAAGTGGAGGCCCTCCACGGCTACAACAATCATTTATATTGACATATTTGAAAGAGTCAAGATGCATGAATTCAGAGGGGGGTCAACCCATTGAATCAATAGCAAAACAGAGAGCCACAGCTTCATGCTGGGGCATGGCTTTCCCTGAAATAATTGGTGGGGACCTTTCTTGAGCCTACTGTTTTAAAATAAAGAGAGCAATGACTTAAATTCATCTCACTATCTGTATCATTACTCAAGTGTACCATGTTTTCTTTTCACTTTTACCTTCATGTTCCTTCTTTCCAGGTCATTACAACTTCTTTCCAGCTTGCCATGACTTCAGCTCTGATCATGATGTTGTTTCTGCAAAGACAGCGCTTCTATATAAAGTTCTGTTGATTTCAACAGATTTCTCATTTGGAGAAAAATGTTTACTTGTACCATTAAGACTCTAGTTTGTAGCCTTTTCCTCTCTTATTCAAATTCCTCTCTTACAAATTCAATTAAAGTATAGCGTCCTGTTCTAAGCTGTGATTTCTTGATAATATTGCAATTAGTATGGACAGAACCATTAATTATAGATTAGTTTAGAAAAAACAAAACAGAGTTCAGTGGACATGACATTTGAAATATTAGATGAAAATGCATTGGTTTGTCCTCTGATGTTCTTTGACGCTATTTATTCCTTGTTCCCTATATTCTTCCCAGAGACAAACCATAGAATCACAGAATGGTTTGGGTTGAAATGGACCTTTTCACCCCTCTGCTGTGGGCAGGGACACCTTTCACTAGATCAGGTTGCTCAGAACCCCATCCAACATTTCCTTGAACACTTCCAGAGATAGAGCATCTACAGCTTCACTGAACAACTTGTTTCAGTGCCTCTTACCCTCACAACAGGGAATTTCTTCCTAATATCTAATCTACAAATACCTCCTTTCAGTTTGAAGCCATTCCCCACTGCCCTGTCACTGCATTCTCTGGTAAATAGCAATTTATATAAAGTTAGGGTGATGCTTAGATATGTAAGCAAGTTAAATTACTTTTTTGTTTACTCAGTTATCAAAAGACCTGTATTTCTATTAAACAAGAAAGAAATACCTACATTCTACTGTCGTCTGGAATTCCTAGGATGAAATACTTCCACAACAGGGTAAGGCAGAGAAAAGATCCTTTACTAAAGGTTTAGCTAAAGTTTCAGCAATTGAAGTACATGATGCTCACACCCCGGCATAGAGAATCTACAAATTTATGACCCTACTTAATTATCCTATCTAAGAAACATACCAATGTCTAATTGACCCATCCTACAAACTATCTCAAACCACCCCACTGGAATTGAGTCAGTGGTCCTAAGACCACTCCTTCCTCCCCCCACCCTCATCTTCATCACATTACGTCTTCTACTTGGAGTTCTTCCAGTACCCTCTAACCCCATCTCTATACTACGACTAAACAATATTGTATTTTGACTATAACATGTTCTAATAGCTATCTGAATACAGCTTAATATCTCCCCCTTAGCACAGAAACAGGCTTCAAGAATGTGACACAGAGGTTAAAATCTAGCTTAAGTATTTGGTATAGGGGTTATAAACTACTTTTTAAATGCAAAAGATTATCAAACTATATAAAACTACATTAAAACCTTACAACTATATTAAGGCTTATGGCAACAGAATCTTCAATCCTTTTACAATGGTAGAGTTGGTATCTATTCGGGATAAGCCATAACTACATATTCTGTTATATATGTGCTCTTTATCATGTAGAATGGATTTATTTTTTTGTCTCTTAGTCCCATGTGGCACTTTCCATATGCCATTGAGTACCCATATTAATATCAAGAGAGGGTTTTATGACTTCTAATTTATAGTTCATTGGCATTTGAAATTTTGTTATGTTTGCATAGTTCATGCAGAAATCTATGTAATTGTATCTGCAACATAAAAGAAAATTTTGAAATTATATACTCCTCAGTTCTGATTTGTACTATATGCCAAACATCTCATCACTATCGTTAAGAGATTGACTTCTAGAAATGAATAGAAATAATTCTTACTTGAGTGTCAGGTGATAATAGTCAGCAAAAGCCCATTTGGAGATCGGTTAGCTGCACTAATACTAGTGCAGAACTTGATTGAAAAAGCCTTATTTAATTTTATTACTATGAGACTTGTTTAACAAAAAACTGTATTTGTTGAACTCAGCCTACTTGCTGCAGCTACACTACTTTATTTTCTGGATTAATTTTTTTTCTTCTTTCTCAAGAAATACTTGGTGCTGAAAGGCAACATGCAAGTAAAACTGATAAAATACTGTACCTGTTCTTAATTTCCTGTTTCCTGTTTACTTTCTTCTCCCCAATTGTTACTGTTTTCAGCCTCCCCATTGCCTGAAACAAGGTAACGCTAGAAGTCATTCACATATGAAATTTCTAGTTTTAGCTAGAAGTTAAAGAAACTAAATAGCACAAAGAAATTGGCATAATTTTGACCTAACATACTTGAAAGTAATATAACTTTACTGCTAATCCAATGTGTAATAAATATTCTATAATAAATACTTACGAATAAATATCACCTCTCAGACATCAGTATTTTATAGGTAAATTTCTTTTACAGCTTTCTTTCAATTAAACTTGAGGGAAAAAAAATAGTTACATCATTTTAAGAGCTGCATGACTAGAAAAGGCTAGGCTTCTACAGTGCCTCTCCCATAAGCTGTACGTGCTTAGTGCCACATAAATAGGTAGCATTCAGTGCTATACAAGGAATCCAGAGTTACTCTGATATGACAGAAGATTTAACTGCTGTTCTGTATCGTATCTGGAATTCCCAAAGCCAATAGATAGAAAAACCTCCTTTTCAAACTCAGAAAGCCCACAGCTTTTGCTTTGCTGTTTCAGTTTCCCTCCTTCTCTCTTCTAATTGCTTAGGGAGATTAGCAAAACTAGCCCAGAGTCCATTCTGCAGTGCTTCAGAGTGCTCTCTGTTCTTAGTCATGTAGCCAAATTGGCTTGAGCAATAATGTCTACTTTCTACATGTTCTGATCCTATATAGCCTCCAAATTTATGATTCAATTTGACTTTATTTGGCTCTGGTTCTTGAAAGAACCATAAATTTGCCATTAATCTTTGATTGTATTCCATCTGTTCTCAAGGTGACTTCTGTTGATTCAGTACATACTACAGAGCTACCTGCCAAACAATCTTTCTGCTGCAAGGCTACGTGATTTCCAGGAATAGTTGTATCTGGGCATCTAATTCTTGTTTCTAAAGCTGATTACTAACAGCCCTGGATCATAATATTCAATTCATTTAAAGCATTGTATTTGTGCTTTGGAAATTGCCTTCAACTTCCCCTTTTCTTTCAGACTGACTTGGTCCAGTATCCAGTTTTACTGTCGCTGAAGAGAACTCAAGTATCCCCCAGTACAGCTGACTTCTGCTCTCTGACATTGGCATTTCCCTGGGTTTGTGTCAGCTACTTTGCAGCAACTTCCTCTGTGTGTGCTCATTCATACACATCAGAAAGCACATTGAGGTGCCTGCTGTTGTAATCCAAACCTCTACCTTAACAATAGCGTTCTGTAGCATTCCACTCAGGCAAGAAACACAGCACCAACTGTGGATGAAAAAGCACCGACACTGAAGGTTAACAGCTTCTGATTTGCTTATAGAGAATAAACTGAAATTCAGCAGTTAATAAACAGACCCTGTACACCCTTCATGTCAAATTCTTTATCCTTCCATATGGGTTTTCATATGGGCCCATAATATTAGTACCATATTAGCAAGGTACTAATGGTTGTTTAAAAGGGAGGATGATACATTTATAAAAATTGGCAGAAGTTTTTGGGGTTTTTAAGTATGAATTTGTTTCAATATAACAACCTAGAACCCATTCCTAACCTTAACTCTATACTTACTATTTCAGATAAGCAGGTACACTGAAAATTGAAAGGAAGATACACCTGGCCTACTTAAACTCCTATCAAAATCACAGCTCATAGTCCCCAGGATTTTAACCCCAACTATAATCCTAAATAATAGCTTCCAGATGGATAGGAAACCCATGACTACTAGAAAATTAATGGGAAGTGAGTCACAGCTGCAGGTAGCAACTCCCAAATTATATCTTCCAGCCCCTTTGAATTTATTAAATTCACTTTAGCATCTGCATTAGCTCTATGGAAGCAATTCTCTATAACTATATTCCAGGCATGATCTTAATCCTCAAAAAGAGAAAACTACCTTAAACTCCTTGAAACTTCAGAAAAAGCTGTTCACAAAAATTGGAAATAACCTGTCTTTAAACTCTGTGTTGGCATGTGGCTTTGCAGACCCTTTCTGGAATTTCATTATACTTCAGCAAGATACTCAACATGTCACAGAGGTTGGGAAAATGATCTTACATAACCTATTAGTTGCCTCTGTCAATATCATTGTTTAACAACAGACATGGCTCTCCACCATAAACCTAGTTATTCATACAAGGATGTTCATCAAGAATGGGTAAAAACTCAGGAAAAATGAATTCCCAAAGACAGAGAGCAGCTATGGTGAGGATCAGACCTAATGAGAACAGGAGTCAAATGCAGCCCCAGGCATCGGGCACTACCCTGGAGAGAGGAACAGGTCAGGCCAGGCTGGGGTTCTGCACAGGGCCTGGCTTAGCTGGGCTTCTGGCTGTGGGAGATGGAGACCACCCCTACTGCATGCTCCAGATGGCCAGGGACTTACAGACCTGGGAAAAGAGCTGAAATGGGGTTTTGGACAGTGTGGGGGAGATCCAGGGGGGCTGGCGTCGATGGTCAGAGTGGGCAGTGCCCTCAATATCTGGATACCCAGTTACCTAAATGCCAAGAGATTCATTATATTCATGCTTATATTTGCCATCAAGCAAAAGGAGGCTCATAAACATCCGCATTACAAAAATTCCTGACTGTGATCATAATGATCTTGTCTTTACCCAGTGGATACTTGGAAGCCATTTGCAGACTACTGGGCTGTCTCCCCATTCCTTCTCTCTTCTGTAACTGCTCTAAATCTATATGAATGTAAATTATATAACCTGTCTAAAACCAGCCATTTATAGGTTAAATTGCATAATTTGCTCAAGCATCTAATCTAAAGGCCATTTTGTTTAGCTGTAGTTTTCCCAAGATTAGGTCCTTCCATAAAGCAAAAAGCTAATCTAAGCTATTGCTTGGCCATGCCCTCAAAGGGAAATTTACTTGAAGTGTCACAGCCTTTGATGGCAGTGAGTGTTCAGAACAACAGTTTTAATTCACTCCCAAAGGGCAGTATCTCTTACCAAATGATGTTCTGCACTTCAGCTTGGGCAGGGCAGATCAAAGAGGGAAAATGACCATATTTGATCATATTTAAATCCAGGACCAGCTGGATGTTGCGATGTAATTTCTCATCCACACCTCAACCCAGTCTCCATTTATTTAACTGTGCATTGAACTCTTATGGTAAGGTTATAATTTCGTACCTGAGAGCACTAATTATGCATAAATCCTCCTGGAAAAGTATATGTAATGTAAAGTTTTTGTTGCATTAAACTACAAAAATTAAGACAGGATCACTTGTTGATTAAAAGATAAGATTCTTTCTGAATAGAAGATAGCTGAAATTTCATTTGCCTTTTTTTTTTATGTATAGTTAAGGTCTATGCCATACCCACAGATACAACAGAAGTAGTTTCCTTAGCAACCTTTGCATTCTGAAGAAAAGCAGGAATTCAGTTTTTCTAAGTAACAATAACAGAGAAAATCAATTAATTCCAGAGTATTAATTTCCATCTATCTTAAAATTATTAGAAACTATTCCAAACTGAATTGCAGTACATATAATTATCCTTCAAGGAATAAATCTCTCCAAATTAGTTTAGTACATTTTCCAAATTAGTTCATAAAATTAAATGAAAATAATTTGCATATAGTTGGTAGTAAACAACTTTCCACTTTCTATCTACTTATTGCAGCCTTTTAAACTTCAGTTAATATTTTAAACACAATTAAAACCTATTAATGATAACCAAATCATTTGTGTATTGCTAAAGCAGCATTTACCAGTGTTTTGCTCATAAAGAACAGAAGCATACAACAAGCTGCTTTATAATCTCAGTTTGCCTCTGTTGAATCCACTAACTGGAATTTACAAAAATTCAAAATAACACTGCTGATTTCCATCTATCTGAAGATAAACTTTCTACAGAGAATTGACTGTGTCATTCATAATGAGATTTTCCTAAGTGTGCAAACAGGATGAAACAATAACTGTTCCAAACTTTCTCAGCCCAGTTTAGCCCACTTCTGACTTTAACACCATGAAGAACAGATTGTGTTAACTCTTGGTTTACTGAGGAGTTTAGTAATCTGAGCAGTTTACTAAATTTAGTAAACATTTATTCAGTTTCATATCAGATAAGGGAATTACAGAGATTTTTGGTTACTCTGAGAAGTGCAGGATGCAGACATTGGTATTGTTTTCTCAGCATTTTCACTTGCTTAATTTAGAAATAAATAAAAACAAAATTGTTCTGCACTCCTGTGTAGACTAATCACAAACATTAAGAAAGGCTTTGCTGATTTTTTATCATTCATAACCCTTATTTAACCAACTTCTTTTGTAATCCCCTAAACTTAATCCATCATATTTCCTCCACCCCTGCATTGTAATCAATTATACCTCACTCTGTGATTTTCAGAAAAAAAACTTGCCAACCGTCAACATGGAGTAAACTGGTCTTGGCTTCTGTGACCTTGGGCATACCTTCATGAAACCAGACCAGGTGACAGCTGATGGGGCTCAGATGACCAAGAGGGCAAGAGTGGCCTGGGCAACAGGATGGCTGGGCTTAAGCAGAGCTTTAAACTAGATTTAGTGTGGGGAAGGGGATGGAGTTCTAAACACTTGAGAAGAGCCAAGGACTGCTTAGGCATTGGGAAGCAACAGAAAAAGACCTGTGACTTGTCTCAAAGGTCATACATCCTCCAATTGTATAAGATTTCATGAAATTCATACTGATACAAGATGAAACAAAAGAATTACTGTCCGATAACTGCTTTTCCCAAGAAAACACTTTATATTCAGTTGATATGGCCCATAAGTTCAGCTACAATCCAAATGTTCATTTGCGTAAGAAGCAAGAATAATTCATATGCCTACACAAAAATATTTCTGCGATGACCTTCCCTGAATGTTCTAAGACCAGTTTGCACTGCTAGTAATCCAGCATGAGGTCATACATCACAAGTGAAGGCCAGTGGTTTAGACAGCTAAAGGTTGTTTTGGATAAACTCAGTTGCTGGAAAACTTGCATTCAATTCCTGTGTGGCAGATGACATCTTAGCAATGGAAATATTAGAAGCACAAAAATTAAAGAAGACATCATTTTTGCAGGCATAGAAATGTCCACTTTTTTTTTCCCAGCATGAATTGTGAACAGTTTACACAAGACAAGGATTTTTAACAAATGTAATTACCAGTTTTTCAAACTTTACAGAAGACTTCATTCTGACAATCATGGAACACAGAGTGTGCAAAATGCAATTTATATTAGTACAAATTTCTAATCTCAAAATGGAAGGAGGATACTGTAAAAAAGGACAGAAGTAGGTCACACTTCACAATGGTGCAGTAAAACATGATGATGTGTATGCTAATTAGTTTAGAACTGGGAAAATAAGGTTAGTGGCTATTTTTGTTGCACCTGGTTACATATATCATTTAGTACATGTGTAGTTCACAAAAACTCATTATATTTCTAGCAGTAATAAAGGCACATAAGATTCTGAAATATTTTGTGTAAAATAATGGATTGAGCTGTTCCCACTCATAGGCAAGATCTTTCAGTAGATCTGTACATTTTCCCCAAGGTGCCAGGACTCTGTGAAAGAACTAATGCAACAGCTGTAATTAATTTTCCTTTGTTCAAAACCAAATTAAATAGTGCTTAATCAGTGGATGCCAGAATATAGACCCTCAAAGAACTTTGATACGATACAAATACTTAAAAATTACATAGGAGCAGACAGAAGCCTTTCTTTGTAGGATAAAATTAAGTCAAATGAATTACATGAGGAATGAAATAAAATTGGCCCAATTGTTAATTCCTGCCCCCACACATTTGCAATGAGGTATCAAGTCAAATCTGTTCATCCTTTCAATTGCAGAAAAGTATTTTTAGAATCTCTCCTTTCTTGTGCCTTGATATTACTGACTACAGATTTCAGAAAACAAAGTTTTATTCAACAAATATAATTTTACCTGACATATTTTCTGCATAAAGTATCAAGGCTTTGCTTATTTTTTAATGAAAAAAAAAAAAAAAGTGAGTTTTCTTTCTTTTTTTTTTTTTTTGGTAAAATCTTGATGTGTTCTTGAGAAAGATGCACTTTCCAAATAAAGTTCCTTTCTCTAAAATTAGTCTGTTATTTATTGTGAGAACTAGCAGTAAGTATCTCCTAGAACTGAGTAATACCTGGGAATCAGAAACAAACTTCTGTCTTTTGAGAGTTACCTAATTAACAGAAACAGTGCAGAGAAGTGAGAGAGGATACACAGGACCGAGGTACAAGCAGATGAGTCAGGAAGAGACAGAGACAACATGTTCATTCGCACACAGAAAAGCCAAATCTTCTCTTAGTTTCTTAGAAAGGGACAAGGGATTCATCTTTTGTTGCAATTAAAATTAAACAGCTAAAAGTAGCACTTGGAAGTAAAAGAGACAGTAAAGTCAACGCTGGACACTACCCCTGAAGAACAAAACTCAACATTTTCTATCAGCCACAACCTTCATGCTTGTGATTCTTAACAAGCACACTGAAGTAGTCTCCTGAGCAGCACAGCTAATGGAACCTGTTTTCCCATAGATCGTGCCTCCTATTTGATTGCATCTTTCATAGATGAGGTATGTATAATAGTCATTTTCCCAAGAAGATTCTCTTAGTGGCTGATACGATTTGGTGGCTCTTCTGTAGCTTTTCCCTCACTGAAAGCCATTTGTGCATCTCTTTTATGGACCAGAAAACTTTTTATGAAATATGCATGAGTGTTTTAAGAACTTTAGTTGTCTGCCCTGCTTGGTTCAAGTTGGTTGGGAGATGGAAAGGTTATTCAATAGATAGATACAGAAATAATGTGTAAGTTTTGTTTCTTTGGCCATCACTGAAAATATTTACTAGTCATTCTCTGACATAGTGACTGTTTCTCAACAATGCAAGAACATACAGAATTTACAACTCCTTCATGATCATTATGATGCCTTCCAGAGCTACTAAACATGTAGGGAAAAAAAGAAATTTTGTGTAAAACCCCTAAAAAGTATTTCAATAACAACTATCTGTGAGTATTATTGATTATTCAAAGAAGTAAATCTCCCAAGTTTTCAGGTCTAGTTTTAGCATAAAGGGTTGTGCAACATTTACAGTTTCAAAGATTTTGTTTGTTTCACTTTTAACTTAATGAAATGGGAAACAAATGGAGGCTTTTAAAATTATCAGATTTTAAAACTATTTGTATAAAATCCCAAGTAAATTTGCTAATTTTTCTGTAGTATATGAGAATCTTAAGTAGCAAGTGACAACAAAATAGTAAGAATTAAGGACTCTAGTGAAGGAAAACAAAAGAATCAGTGAAATACTGTTGTTTGTGCTGTGTTCACAACCCATTCATCCATTCGAATAAGTGCATCATTTTATTTATCCACCTCAGTTAATGTTCCTGGGTTATAAACAAAAGAAAACTGACATAGCAGTATAAAATGTGAAGTTCTCATCCCAGAGCAGGTATGGTCTCCCAGGTAAAAGCTGTTCTTCAGGGCCACGATACCTTAAAATTTTTATTTACTTATATGACAGATATAGGTCAGGAGGAGCTTAGAACATGTTTATGAAAGAGAATTGTCATTAAGTGTAGTTCTCAATACCTGAAATTGCAACTATAGTAAATGAGTCTCTCAGGGACTTATTCTGGTGCTGAGCATGAAAGACTGACACATTCCTTCACATGTCTCCTATATCTCCGTTAATTAATATTTAATAACTGAAAGACATATCAACTTTCTCACAAGACCACTACCATTATTTTTCTCAATGAACACTTCACTCTTCTATAATTTTCTTTCTTTTTCCCTTATTTTGTCATATCAGATAAATTATTTCAGAGGCACATGTTCTCTTACTCTAGAATAGGCAGAGACCAAGAGAGGCCAGCTTATGGAAATATAACATCTATTTTTTCCTGCATTTTGATCATGCATAATTGAGCTCCATTAGGCTGCCATATTAGAATTGCTTCCTTCAGTGCAGGGCAGAAGTTAATAATTTGCCTTAAGATGACTCACTCACAAAGAAAAAATTAAAAGGAATCAGAAATATACAATGCAAAAAAAAATGCTTTGTTTGTCTGCTTTCTCCAAGAACGTATAAGGGCAAGAGTGCTATTTACTTTACAAGCCATTAATTCAGTTATCTACAATACTTGATAGCACTTTGGGAAAGATTCACTTTATCATGCTGCTCAATTTTACTGTAATGTAGTAGAAAAGAAATTATTCATCAGAAGTTAAAATAACAAAGACTAGTATTTGTGAAACTATACAGAAAGAGAAAAGGAACTGAACAAAAGTTTGCTAGAGATTTAAGCAAGGTTAAAAAGAACTTGAGTATTTCTCTACAGCAAGCAATTCTGGGTAAAAGACTTGCACTAATCCAAGATTGAAGACTATTAAGTCACTACCTGAAACAGTGGGTATCACTCAAGTTGCTTTCATGGAGGAAAGATGAGCAGAATGAAGGCTATCATTATATCTGTATATATATATATATATATATTACCCCCTCTTTGGGGGGTAAAATTATGAAGGAAGGAGCTAAAGTTGAAGTCAGGGATAAAGTTGGCACAGGAACAAATGAATGTGAATTACATATTTGTAAGTTGATAGTGAAATAAGAAGGCACTGAAATTACCAAATTTGCTGAAGAACAAATTTGCCAAAACAGAAATTTGCCTTTGTATAGGCAAAGACTGTAAGGCTTTTTGAAGATAAATAGAATTATGGAATAAAGTTGCATATGACAGACAATAGATGTGCAAAGCTAATTCCTTTCCCTCTTTTCTGTGATCTTCAGAGAATCACACAATATGCTGAGAAGGGACCCACAAGGATCACTCTTAGCTCTGCACAGGACCATCCCCAAGAGTCACACCATGGGCCTGAGAGCATCATCCAAAGCTCTTTAACTCCATCAGGCTTGGTGCTGTGATCACTTCCCTGGGGAGCCTGTTCCATCATCCAACTACCCTCCTGACACAACTTCAGGCCACTCCCTCAGGTCCTGTCACTGGTCACCACAGAGAAGAGATCAGTGTCTGCCCCTCCACTTCCTCTCATGAGGAAGTTGTAACTGCAATGAGGTCTTCCCTCTGTCTCCTCCAGGCTGAACACACCAAGTGTCCTCAGCTGCTCCTCACACGGCTTCCCCTCAAGGCCCTTTACCATCTTTGTTGCCCTCCTTTGGACACTCTCTAATGGCTTAATATCTTATGTTGTGGTGCCCAAAACTGCACACAATATTTATATAATAACCAACATAAGTTTAATGATACCTATACACGAAACCAACATTGTATAACACTGCTTCATACTCTATTTCCAAATGGATTCAGTTTATTAACTTGTATTTATAAATATTTATGGGTCATATAACATCACTGGCTTGACAAGAACAAAACTGATGGAGCATATCGAGTTGCAAATACAAATTGAGAGATGGTGAAATCATTAAATTTGACAGTATTTTGCCATTGAATTCTGCCTGAAGTGAGGGCAAGGTTCAAAGTGTGGCAATAGTAGAAGAGCTACATATGTCCGTATAATACTTCACAACTATTTTAAAAGCCCTAATCAAAGTGAAGAGAAAGAAAAGTATTGCAATGCTTTCAAAGGTCTGGGTTTTTTCTGGCAACTGGCTAGATGTCATGCTCACAGAGCTACACTAAGTGCCACCTTCTCAGTCTGATTCACAGATTTTGCTATCTGGAAATTCACATGTCTAGTTTATTGCCAAGATTCTCTGAGAGGAATCACGCCTGTCTTTTCATATGGGTAGGTATTTTACGTTTGGGAAGGAGTTAATTTTCCTCTCAGCAGTGGTGTGGTGCTGTATTATGGGTTTATGGGTGAAAGTGTTGAATGTGCACCAGTGCCTTGGCTACTGGTGAGCAGTGCTAAAACAACCTGGAGTTTTTCTCTTCTCATTTTGCCTCTGCTCCCTGCAAGCGATCTGGGGCTGGGCAAGAAGCTGGAGGTGGACACAGTTGGGACATCTGAGCTGGATTGAACAAAGGCATATTCCATACCACATGATGCCATGCTCTGCCATAAGAGCTGAGGGAATGAACAAGGAAGGTGGAACACTTTTGGTTATGTCATTTGTCTTTCTAAGTTACCATTATGCACAGTGAGGCCCTGCTTGCCAGGAAGTGTCTGGACATTTGCCTGCCCATGGGAAGTAGTGAATAAATTCCTTAATCTGCTTTACTTGTGCATGCAGCTTTTGCTTCACTTATTAAACTGTCACATAAGTCTTCTCAGCTTCCTTCTACTTTCTCCCCAGACCATAGAAGAGGCACTGAGTGAGTGTCTGTGCAGGTGTTTGACTGTTGGTCAACACCAACCCACCACAGAGGAACACAGCTTGTAAGGCTGTTCAAGCTACAACAAAACTAGTTGATGTCTGTGTCAGGGATTCCTCTTTAAGGTTGAATTACTCTGTTAAATCACAACTTCAATACTTACTATACAGTAATAAATTGGCTTTTAAAAATTATTAATTTTAAAATTATTCTTTTTGTTGTGATTGTTCTCTTCAGCTCCGTAGTTCAGTTCCATAATAACACATTTTCTACTAAAAGCTGTTTTATAATTCTGAGAGAATACTGTTGGAAACATTACAAAAGGGAATGCAAAGTGTAGCTTATGCTATGTGTCTGTTCAGGAGAGACTTTGAAGTAATATTCTACACTCTTGATTATCTTTACTCAAATGGACATTTCAAACACATTTCATGGGCCACACACCTATAATTTCTTTGTTTTCTTATTAGATAAAAAGAAAACGGCCAAAAGTCATAGTAACTGATGTTGTGGGCCACCAGAGCTTCAATTAGATGTTTCTCATTCCTGTGCTCAGTATTCTCCCTTGATCCTTACCATAAGTTTCGTGAGCCATGTGAGTATTAGGTAGGATGGATATCAACCAATTGCAGAGGTATTAAAATAAAACTGTGTGATGGATGTGTGGTATAGGAGTCTTCTGTCCGGCCTTGAAATTTCTAAGTTTGTGGCTACATGGCAGAAAGTCAGCAAAAGCATCTATACATTGACTTTATAAAGGAAGGTAAATATCTGTTTAGGAGAAAATTATTAAGATATCCTATAACCATACGTCCTATTCACAACAACCTTTATAACCTTTTGATTTTAACATTCATATTGTCCACATTTTCTGGTCTAACCTTACTGAACATATTTTTAATTCCATTAAAAGCCTTAGCTTCAATTTCTGCATGAAACATCAATATTATTGATTCATGCTTTTTCTCTCCTCAGGGCATGGTTTAATTTCACATCAATTTGTATAATGAAAAAATGAGTGAATCTGCCAGAAATGAAGGCTAAGAGAAAATGCTAAAAATCAATTAAAACGCCTTATCAGCTACAAAGACAGTCATATCCTTTTACTAATGAAGGAAGATATATTGCAACATAAAAATTCAGAGCTAATCTGATACCTGTTTCCACTAGCAGGTTTTGTCCTTCAGTTGGCTACAATGGTTTTACGCTGATGTATTCAAATTTAATTTGCCCACTATCAACATTAAATTGATGGAAGATTAAATAGACAACTAACTTCAAGGGAATGCAAAATGAATTATAAAATTAAATAATAAAAAAAAATCTTTATTCCTTTGTATTTTGGTAGGTATTTATTTTTTTTATCAGCAAAAAACATTTGTATAGTATGACTTCTACTCATAGCTTGGAAAATCAAATATATACAAAAAATACATGTAGTCTACATACTCCAGAAATCCATTTTAAGAGTAGTAGAGACTTTTTTTCTCAGAATAAAACCTTGCTCTTGAATAAACAGTGAAAGACTTGCCATCAAATTTGGTAGTGATAGGAGTTTACCCCATGAAGTATGCACAAAAATATACTCATCTTGTAGAATTCTAGAGATGTTGGGTGGAAGAAACTTGTAGCCCAGCTTTCCACCTGGCGTAGTGCCACTTGTCTAGCCAAGTCTTGAAAACTTCCAAGGCTGATGTTTTACAGTCTCCCAGGGTAACTGTTAAAGTGCTGCTGCATCAAAGTGATGCTGTTTAAAGTCTGCCATTCAAAACCCTTAACACTAGAAATTTACATAAAGTTAAGAGCATCAGGTAGTTAGTTCTTCTCAAACACAGATCCTTCTTGTCCTGAGAGAGTGAAGTTTTGCATTCTTCAGTTTCATTCTCTCTGTTTCTTTAACATGGGGTTTACTGTTATGATTGGAACATGTTTTGTGGTCATGAAGGACGTGTCAACCTCTTGGGTAACATGGCCCAGCACCAGGACCCACTGTATTGCCAAATACCAACATCATAAATGTAAATTAGTATTTTTTTAAGATCTAAAGAGAATCTTAAGTGTTGGCTATTATGCCTGCACTAACTTCTGTTACCTAGATGATGGATAGCTGAGATCTGAAACAATACTCTGTTAGATGGGACCTTGATAGAATTTTATTATTAAGAATGAGTTTCCATATGGAAAGCTTTCTGTATAACTCAAAAAGTTAATTTTCATCTCTTATATTATGTGATGTGTCTTAAGATGTCATTGATTTTTACCCTAGTAGTAGTTAAAATATAGTAAGTGGAAAAGGACCCCTAAATATATGTGATGTTCTGATTGTTTGGCTATTTATGTAAGGCTATATTTCAGAAAAAATGTGATTTTATTAAGTCTGTAAACAAAGCCTTTGAGAACTTGATTTTACTTGCTTTTAAAAATAAATGTTGAAGCTTTTATTCCATTATACTGCAGCTGTTATGAACACTAACTCTCGAAACCTTTATTTTTTAAATATAAGCTGCTAGTATATCACAGTGGAGACCAATAGTGCACAAAAAGATAAGCTTTTACAGTGGCAATTCCAGAATTCTATTAAGTAAAATTATTAAGGATTTTAAAATAAATAGGCAATTTATCTTAGGCCAAGGGTTGTGCCAGTTTCATTAAGCAAGAAATACACTTGGTAGTCCATCCTTATAGTTGTCATAAAATGCTGCATTTTCAGATTAATTTAGAACCTTTGAAGGTGCATTTGCCTGTGATATTTTCAAAATGACTTTAACAGACTTGGCATACAGTGTTTTTGAAAATCCCAGCAGAAACTGCCTACAACTGTTGAGTATCTAATCTTGACAGGCTGTCTACCTAACAGTGAATTATCACTGAACAACAAAAGCATATGCATACCTTTTGTGCCTTACTATGTCTTTGTGCCTTCCATTCATTCCCCTAGATGAGCTACAAGTCAAACATTGTCCTAAATCCAAAGTTTAGCAGTGAATCATGACTACAATTGTATTTCAATATAAGAAAGACAAACATGGGATTTAAAGCTAGACTTCTTAGATTCTTGGAGTTTAAAATGAGAATAAACTTTTACAAATATTTCTAGTGATTTCTGTATAACAGTCAGTAGGACTTTTCCGTCTTATCCAATGGTGTCTCAAAGGAAGAAAGTATTTTTCTGTCAGATGGTTTTGATATTGGTTTTCTTTTTTGTTATAAAGGAACCAGTTTGTTCAAATCTGTTCTGGAGATAATATTCAGAAATATAGTTGGTATCAAATATAGACAGTAATAAATTTGATTTATGGTTCTAAAAAGTTGGCTGTGATGGCATGCAAGTTAAAGCTAAATGATAGCCTAGAATACAAAAAGTAAGAAATAGTAGAAATATTTCTTATTATTTAAGTATCTTCCAGCTTCTTATGTCATGGATATTAATGTGATCCTCCTTCTCTTGGGCATTTATAAATAGATAATAAAATCAACATTGATATCTGTCAGGATGGTTGGACTGACAACCAGGATTGAAAAACCTATTTTGATCTCTACACCTCTCAGCCTGACACTGAGCTAAAATCTATATGTGATTATACCTTCTTCTGTCATTCCTGTGTGCAAAGTTGGAATTATTTTGATGATAATCTGAATGCGTCTGATATATCCTTGACAAAGTACTCCCAATGAGTTCACCAGAAACTTTTTATGGGACAAATCATCACAATCCTTACAAGACCCTATTTTTTAAAAGGGATTGTTGAAGGAGATCACATTCTTTGACAGTTCTTTAGGTTTCCCATTTTACAAACAAGGCAACCCAAGCTAGGGAACAGTGTACTTACAAAGTGCCATAGACTATACATTGCTCTTCTTCAGATATTTTTGACATAAAGCCAAGATTTGAAGCTACAGGTTTATTCAAGCTCTATCTTGATTTGCTTTCAAAGTTTCCACTGATCAGGTAGATCTGATTTGTAACTTATGAACCTGTATCTATCTATTTGTCAGTTTGACATCTTGAGACTACTGAGAAGCAGAATCATTCAGTTTAAAAATATGTGGACAGAACACATTATGAAATAAGTTTCTAAAATGCTGAGAAAATATATTTAGGGTACATAAGTATGCAAATATAATTGCCATTTTTATATCAATTACATATGTTTCCAAACAGAAACTGTAGATTAATATATGGAAGACTAAGCTCAGAGATTAGTTGTAAGTTTACATGATTAAAACCAACAAACAAGTAAGATTGATGAGATGTCTCTACTAGAAGTTGTTGATTCAGTAAAATGTCTTTCAGAAGCAATCTAAACTTACAAAGAGAACTCAGGAATTTTTCTGGCTAAGATTTTGCTGATGTATCCGGTAACATCACAGAAATGAACCTGGCAGTCAAAGGATTTGTTCAGTTTGTAGGATCCTTGACACCAAGTTGACACCAAGACAGTTCCCCATGTTGTCATTACCAGAGCCAGAGTGCCTCTTTCTTAGCATTTTCACATTTTAGCTACAAGAAAGTAAGTTTTCCTGGGGCTGTTCTAACAGTTACATGGTTAGCTAGAAGTTAAGCTCAGGGATTCAAGTGGCAAAATCCTATTGTATATAATGAGTGTCTGAGTCCAAGGTGATATGAATATTGACTGTTTCCTAAATAAATATGAAAGACATAAACTAGTGGGGGAAAAAAAGGTGAAAGCAGTAAATACAACACAATGAAGCAAAGCCTTTGAATGTGAACACATTTCAGGATTATATTCAGTATGTTCAATTTTAGGAATAGTTTTGAGTGTTTTAATTTCAAAAAGTCTAGTAAGACCTGAAGGCATGCTGAAATTAAATTTATCCTGTGTTGGCTTGGTTCTAATTTCCACTGAAATGCTTGAGAAACATACTGGTTTTAATAACAGATAAACAGGAGTTACTTGGGGGATTCAAGTACCCTTAATTTATGCTATTTGATTGTTTACAAGTATTTAGTCAACTGGTGCTTTCACACCTTTTTGTTAAAAACAATGTAACTTACTAAATATACTATATTTACATTATAATGTAACTAAAATGTTATGTCATAAATATGAAGGTTTTAAAATTAAGAGTTTAGCTTATGACAAACCAAGAGAGAATGCAGAGGACTACCCATAGATACCTGCAGGATACCCACATGAGTGGAAGACAGAGGCTCAGGAAGTAATAGAAAATGGGATTTCTATCCAGCATACAGTGTAAAAAAGTCATCAAATTCAGCTTATTTAGCAGGTACTTGCTTAGAGTTGCCAAAACCTCTCTGAAATTCCATCTTCTGCATAGTACATTCAGCACTGCAGAGAAATGTATCAATTCAGTCAAGGTCCAGATGCTGTAATCGGCAAGTGCAGTAGTCCTCTTTCTCTGGAAAAGCCAGGAATTAGTTATTTTTTAAATGTAGGAAGTTCATGTTTCCATCCTCTGCCTGAGGAGATTAAAACCCCTGTCTGCTATTTCCTGGAAGAATACTCAAATTCTCACACCATAGAGTTTTTCTGTGCTTTTTACTGCGACTGTGCCTAAGGCAGGAAAACAAAAGATTCATTAAGCACAGATGAGAACTTTCTGATGCCATTAAGCTGCAGCATTCTTCACCTTGAAGAATAGCTCATCCTGTTCTGGTTTCCAAATGAAAAACAGTTTGTGTAATTTAAAGAAAGAATCTCTAACCACTAACTATTAAATAAAGGACATTGGGTGATTAGATGGCAGGTCAGTGGGTGTTTTTAGGACTTCAGGATTGAATTAAGGCAAAGTACCAGGTCTCCCTGCTTGTGTCTTCTGACAGGGGATGCCAGCAGATCACCAGCAGATCCCTTTGAGGGTCTATTATAATACAAATCAGTAAATGACTAATGATTCAGAGATGGTCCTTCTATTTTCTCATGCCACAGCAATCTATTAGTGTATTAAAAGAGAGCTATGGTGCTGGTTCCTTAACAGTTATATATATTAATTTAAATATTAATTAATGGTTGCCATATTGCCATATTTCATAGTTGAATAATGTAGACTGCAGTGATTTTCCCATTTACTAGCCATTTTAATGGCTGTACCTAATTAAATTGCTATATGATTAATAGATATTTGAATATAGATATAAGAGGTTTACAAATACTGCCTGTTTTCTGCTTTATTAAAATATGGCATGTTTTTGGCATCACTTCCTTTCAATTTTAATGACCAAGGCTTAGGAAGTATTCTGCTGAAAGTGATTAAGGATGGAGGCTTGAGGCTTCTTACTGAATTAAATTAAGAGAGTTTTAATGTCCTTTTCAGTGACCAGAATTCACTCCAAGTTCAACTGTTCCACAGTAACATAAATTACAGACTTCTACTCCTTGCAACTATCCAAAGTTTCTCTTGATTTTGTCTTTCAGTCTCAGAAACTAAAATGTCTTTCATTGATTTTGAGTTTTGTAAGCCTCTTAATTAGCATTATAAATAAATAATTCATCCATGATCTAAAATGAGCTTTTATTATTGCTTTAAAAGAAAGAAAAAACAAAGCAGCACAAACCAGACACACTCCCCTCAAGAACAGACAAATCCTAACTGCTGAAAACTCAGTTTTAGCAGCAGCTGGTTTTTGGGTATCTGATGGAGTGCAAGTTATAAGGTAGATATCTAGAGACAGAAAAGGATTAAATCAAATAGTCCCTCTTCCAGCAGTTATGGGATTTAAAGTGTCACCATACTTAGTTTAATTTAGATCCTTAAAGTGCTGTCTTTTGAAGGTTTTCTTCTCAGAACAGTGTCTAATCCCCATCTCTCCTTTATCCCTCCTTAAGTGCCTCCAGCTGCTCTGTATTGTCTTAGGAATTTCCATGTGCTTAGGTCCATGAATTTTACTATGATCTCTCCAAAGCACAGGAGAAGTTTTGAATGCAGTAAGCCCAGTTTACAATGTTCATGTTCAGCTGCTTGAGAGTTCACCTAAGCTAGCCAGTAGGAAAAATTGTCATTGAATGGAAGACATTCACTAGGTTATTCATTGAAATCAGTATCCCTTACTTCCAGATGGATATGCTAACATTCTTTCTCTCCTCTTTCTTGTCCAATATTTGGTTCTGCATAAGTATCTAGTTTGTTTATTAGAGAATTCTTCTGGAACTTGTACTTCCACAGACAGAAAAGCAAATTGATTATTCATATTTCCACATCATCTCCCCTTTTTGTTAGAAGGACAAAAGTCATTGCCAAATGACTGGGAAAAAAATACATCTTTTCTTGAGTTAGTCATACTTTGAAAAAACATGACAAATTATGCTCTACAAGAGAAAATGGGGGGAGTCCAAGGCAATCAGGGCAGAGTGAGGTGCAGTCATTGTATTTGATTTTTACCAAAATTTCCATGCTGCAGCATTTTGTCCCTATCAATCATTTGGGTGCTATGAAGATTAACTTCATAGAAGTATAAATGTTTATATCAATATACCGTCGTATCACAGTATGTGTGCATTACACACTAATATTTGGCTGTGTCTCCAGAGCATTTTCCAATGAACAGTTGGAATGCTGTGTTAGAAACAGATGTGACATTATTTAAAAGGTGAAAAATGTGTATAAGCATGAAACTAATGATGTACTGATAGAAAACAGTGAGGAAACTGATATCTGGGGTCTTAAACATACCCTGTTCCTAGTAGAACTGCTTGAGTGTGTGTGTAGTTCAGTTCAGGTCTGATGTACCAGAAAACTCACAGAACATTTAATAGATAATTAAATTTCATGCCTTATTACTTGCATTCTCTTTATGTAGCCCCAGCTACAGAAAGAAACAGTTACAGGGGCAAATTATTATTTACTTTGAGACATCATAGAAACATAAGAAGTTTCTTCAACATCCTAACACTTTCATTCAATTTGTAGGACTTATAAAACAGTATGTGCAGCATTTGATAGGCACACTAAGAAATTGCAAAAATAGCAAATATTTTACCTTAACCAAGATAAGAAAATAGGATGACAGTAGCTTTCATTACATTCATGAATCTTATTCAAGAAAAACATGTCAGTATGGTTTGTCTACCTCTAAATGTTTTAGACAACAATAAAATATTCTGCATGAGGCTAGATGATGGTCTAGTTGCTATGAATCAACCACACACCAACCACATGGTGGTATGTGTTTGCTGGGGTTCTCGCTCCCTGCTGGTGGTTTTCTCATATACAAGGTTCCCAGTTTTGCAGTAAGAGGGATCCAAAGTGCAGCACAAATAAACATTTCACTGGGGACTGTGTGGATTTGTAGTGTGTGAGATATTTCTAGTTTGAGCTCTCAAAGAAATTTTCCTTTTTGGCTTCTGTCGCTAATGATAAATGAGTCAGTTGGCTGTTGAGCATTGCCAATCCATTAGAAACAGAGAAAATTATGACTTTGTTAGAGTGAAAATTGATTGCAAATTTTTGCTTGATAAAGTTAATACCTCAGACATTCTATTCTGTGTGTTGCTAGCCATTGCGAACGACGATGCTTTTTATGCCTGCGCGAATGGATTTATTACGTGGAGCTCAGCGTGCGCGGAACTGGCCCCACCCCCTTTAGCCCTGGGACACTCTAAGCCTTGGCCGGGGCAAGCCCGGACGAAGTTGGCAGAGCGAGACCCGCAGGACTCGAACCGGCGTCCTTCCGAGAAGGAGCACGGATCCAGGGGCGGCAGCTTTACCCACTCGGCCACAGCCGCCAGCACATTCTATTCTATTTTAAAATGAAAACTCTAATTCCCATTAATATAAAACATTGTCCAGGTCAATGAGATTCCCAGCAGAAGGTTCAACAAAAAGTTCACTCCCTGTCCTCTATGGCAGATTTCCAGCATATATGTATTTTCTTATATGTGTGAAAAAAGCAGAGATTTTTGGTTTTGTTTCTTACAGCTCAGGGCAGAAGACAGCTTTGAGTGGTCCAATCCAAAACTCCCTGTCTTTCTCTGCTAATGGAGTCTTTTCTACTTTGTGTCTGTTTCAAGTGATGTTTTACTGTAACAAGCAAAACCTATGGTGTTCATCCAACCTCTTAACTCTCATAGTGTGTCAGTGTGACACTTGAATATTTTCTTTCCCCTACCTCTTTCCCCAACTCCAGCCGTGCAACACATTCTCTGTGAAGCAAAGGGACTTGTCTCACACTACAAGATGCACCCAGTGCCTAAAGCTTGAGAGGAGGGTCAGTGGGTAATGCTAAACTACGGGCAGCACTGTACATCCCCCTGGATCTACATGTTCCCATGGGATAGTGGGAAAAAGACTCTTCTGGTCATTAAAATCCTGTTATTACCTGTTGGCAAGGACACCACTCATCCCTTAAGCTTGGCAAGCCAGGAAACCTCCCTGTTGCATGATCTAGCTTAGTGTCTGGATGCAGCGAAATGCCTGTTGACAGTTCCTTGCACATGAAGATTCATGACCTGGGGACTGACTTATGGACAAGCATGCTCTGGGAGGAACATTTTAGCCACCTATCAAAATATATGCTGGCTTCTGCTTTAGAAACTAAACACAGATAAACCTATTATTCTTCACACCATTTCCAAGGACTAAGAAGAGAATCTTGTCAGATTTTATTAGACTATGTGCTCCTGCAAAATGTGCCAATGGTTTCTAATTAAACTAGTGGGGAAAAAAAAGCTTGATGTGGTACCTATTGCAGAAACTTTCCTATCACCCTGCTACTCAGATTTCACATTTTGAAAATCCTGACATGTCTGTAAATCAATGAGCTATTTTTATTTGTTTACCTGATTGTAAGCTGGTGAAACTTTGAATATATTTATAAATGCTGATATAACCTGTATTAAGAAATGCAAGTTCAGTACAAAGCACACCTGAGCCCACTGAATTTTGTGAGATATTTATGTCATCTCATTATCTATCTTTTCAGACTACTTCACCTCAGTTTCAGTTTCTTAATGAAAAAGTAATTTGTCCTTCTGATTTGATTTAGTATTTTACTGAATTTCATACTTATTTATGAGTAAGATAAATTCTTTTTTCAGGTCCATCTCCTGTCTAATCTTTAGAATATTACTGTCAAAAGGTTATGCCAGTTCTGCTGTCTATATAGCTGAATCATTTAACAATTGGTGGACCTGAACTAGGACATCAAGTTGATGCTTCCTTATATTTTAAATACATGGAGATGCAGTGTAAATTCTGATCAAAACCATCAAAAATTAAACAGATTTGTGCAATGTTTACTTCATTTTATGTTATTCTTTCCCTTAGGTATAGGTATTAGCAAAGGTACAACAATGCATAGTCAGAAAAGTTATTACTGGAAAATCAGCAAAATTCATAATTCTAATTTTATTTTCATTAAATAAATGGGTGTTTAGGGATGATTTTATACAAGCAGCCAGTTGTTCATTCTGGTGAAGATTTAAGCTTGGGAGAATGACTGGAACTAGACAACAGCTTCTCCTTGGCATAGCCAAACTATTTCCGTTATTCAGTAGAGCAGGAAAGTGCTGAATTGCTTCAGGTGCTTGTTACTGGTGGAAGATCACTTGGATACAAGACAGGGTGTGTAGTTGGTGCAGAGGTTTCATGACAATTTGGAGTAAAATTCCTGTGTCATGTTCTTTCAGGAAAGTGCATTAAAGGGTAAAGACATTTGAAGCAGGATCTGTGCCCTTCTTTTTCAGGATTAGCTTTTTTGTCTTTTTAATGGCACACATAGCCTCCTCAAACACTGACATGCACGTACTTAAACATGCACACATGTTCCTGCAGCAGGACTTCCTAAAAACAATGCTGAACTGCAGCATATCTAAAGATTTGCAGGAAAGCAATTTCATTGCTTCATCTGGGTTAAGTTGCTGCCCAAAGCATTATTTTATTATTTCTTTAAAACCTGGGCTAGCTCCAAGCCCCGTGTCCCATAAGCTTTGAGGCTTTCTCTATCTTACCTTAGTTTCCTTCTATAAAAAGGGAATCTGCCAGCATCCAGCAACAGCCTAGTATAAGTAGTTCTCAATTCCTCCTTCTGCAAGATTCCTGCAGCTGACAGTGTCTCTACATCCTGCTTTGAACTTTATTCCAGCCAGCCCACGCTGCACCCTGCATGTCATAAGCTGTTGCAGCAGTCCTCTTGTTTCTCTGCCGTAAAAAATCTTCACCTTTTCTGCTTTTTGACAG
The DNA here is from genome assembly GCA_013400415.1 of Scytalopus superciliaris. Lineage (NCBI taxonomy): Eukaryota > Metazoa > Chordata > Aves > Passeriformes > Rhinocryptidae > Scytalopus > Scytalopus superciliaris. Next base: position 389,271 of record VXBX01009584.1, on the reverse strand, counting down.
TTTGCCCTTGCTCTGACTCCTGCCTTCTCATAGTGTGGTGTCACAGCCTGCCAAAGATGGTGTGCCAAGAAAGAGGAACACATCTGCTCATCCATCCTGGCTAGGTCAGCAGAAAGAGAACTGATTTAATAAAATTTATTTTTGGAGATTCTACCTTTCCTGCATCCAATATAACCAAACCAACTAGTGAACTAATCCCTAAACTGCCCATTTTGCCTTCTCTGTTGAAGCCATAGCACAACTTCTCATGCCTTCCTGATGTGTTAAAATGACACTAACGAAAAAAACGAAGGCACTTTGAAATTGAATTAATTTTATCCCAAACTGGTTTAAAATTTGGATTTTGAAGAGGTAAGTTGAATCTTTTGTTAGGAATAACACTTAACTAATTTACAGTCATGAGCAAAACTCAGTGTTTGGATGGGAAGGTTGCATCAAAGCAGTGTTTTAATTCCACCAACAGAGTTAGACCAGCACCTAATACACTAGAAAATGCCATCCTTTGCCTTTGTAAAGTAATAAAGACTTCATGGTTTCTTTATATGGAGTTTATGTCAGCAGAGTAAGAGGCAACTGAGGTTTGTATGGTAATAAGAGCTAGAATGTCAGGGGAAGGCAAATGAACACAATAAACCCAAATAAAATTGTCAAGATGAATTTCTGAAAACTCAGTGATTTTTCAAAAAGATTTTCTGTACCTTTCACAGTGATTAGATGTGACTAAACAAGTTGCAGAAAATGAAAGTGCTAATTGTAAGTGTCTGGGCAGCTACACAAATTAACAGTAAATTTGTGTTCACTGAATGTGAAAGAAATACAGACTGTCCTGATGGGAGAATGAAGTCTCACTGCACAGTACAAAACTGCAGGTTAGGGACAGTGTTCCAAGAGTCAGAGGAAAAGCTTGTTTAAGCACCAGTAGAGACAGGAAAACCATTTTCAAACTTTATGTTTGAGTCTCATATTTTAGCTAGTTTTTATTTTGATTACTTCATAGTTTTTTAAGCACTATCTATATTTATGCTAAAGTAATAACTTTGTGAGCAGAACTTCTACAGCCTGCTGTATCTCCATTTTTGTTTTGATTGATCCCATTGAGTCAGAAGACACGCTGTGCTGCTGTTACTTTATTTCTCCTGCATCGCTGCTCTTACAGCTTCTCAGCAAGTCTGGTAACCCTGATGTGAGCCGTGTTCTTCCTCAAAGATCTCAATGATGAGGTAAACAGGGTATGTTTGAGAAACTGGTGCCCAGGTATGAGAAAACATAGATTCAAATCATGCATTCCCTGAAACCTGCATCACAGGATTGGGCTGGAGCACAAGCCATGGCTTTGCATGCAGCAGTGTCACAGCATTTAACTTGAAATGACTGCACACCATTTTATAGCTCAGAAGTTAATCTGGTATAGCACAAAGATTTTTGTCTTTACTATTTCCTAAGTTAATGACTACCGTGTCTTAATTCACTTGATACCCAGTAGCTTGATTATTGATAGCAATGAGGTCTGTGGCATCTCTTGATATATGGCTCCAGGATAGTGAAGAATCATGTAAAATTGCTTAGGAATTATTTTCGACTGAGGTCTCACAGAGGGAGGATATAAGCTAGTGAGGGTTTTGACACTGTTCTTCTTGCAGGGATTCCTAATCACCTACCAAATATTTTTTTATTCCACTGACTGAAGTAGTTACTGATTTCTGAACACGTGATATTCAGTCATGGCCCTGCTGCATCTAATCCCATTGACTGTGTGACCAATCCCTCACCAAACAATTTTCAGAAGCAGAAAAAAATTGACAGTAGAACTACTTACATGAAGTAACATTGCTTTGGGTACATTTCTGAGAATGAATTTTGGAGTTCATCCACTCCTTCAGATAAAAGATTTCTGCTAGCAAGGCTTAAGATGGCTTTAAAGCAAGCATACAGATAGTTGAAATGGGTGGGATACACTATGTATGGAAATGCAAGGCACATAATAAAAGGACCTAGGCTTAAGGTGTTTATTCTGGAGCCCACTGGGACATGCTTTTAGAGCTCATGGGTTGATACCTGTAGGTGAGAATCATTAAAATAGCTCTTTGTGACTAATACAGGGGTAAGGATCATAGGTAAATTCATAAAACACAGACCACAGTTGTCCTAGTTATCTCTAGGAACTTAAATACGTTTCTTAGACTCAGATTCTCCTTGACAGAATCTCTTTTTCTAATCAACGGAAAACACCTGAGAAATATTTGGCCCATGGAAGGCTCAAATCATCTTCTGGAGATACTAGATTCACTTTTCACTGGACATGTCTTATTTTGTCAATTATATAAGAAGTCTAGAGCAGCTAGGCTCCTGGAAACCTCAATTAAATATCTAAAATTTTTCAGAGTAAAATGGCCTCAGGAAATTGGTTCCAAAAACTTCAAATGCACCAGGCTCTGTTGTAATTCAGTTAACAGACTTTCAAATTAGTCAGAAATTGTGATCAAAGCATCACATTAAGGCACTATTAAGAGGAATACACTTTGATCATGATTAATGAGGTGCAAAAGCCGAAAAAAGTTTCTGTGAAATAAAAAAATTAATTGTAAGAATTAATATGCCTTCATACTGTCTTATTGACAGGGCAGAGGTTAATATCAGTGCATATTTAGGTATACATTCTTATATAATTGTCTAATCAGGTTTTTTTTTCATGAAAGCTGAGGTTACTTGTCCTGAGAGTAAAAAGGATCTAACATAAAAATATCAGGTTTTATTAAATATTGGGTGGCTCTAATGTTTGGGTTTTTTCCCCATGCCATTTCAGGACTCAAGTGTCAAATTAAATTTTGAGGGTTTGGAAAAACTGTTGAGGCTTTACTAATTCATAAAAGGACCAGAACTAACCACATACTGAATCCATTGATTAATCTTTGTATGTGAGAGATTAAATAAGAGCCCCATTTATTGACAGAAAATCAGAAAAAACCTGAGTTAATTATTTTTTCTAGTAAAAGAAAGAACAGTTTTAATTTTTAGATTTATCATTCATTTGCCAGATATATGTGGCCTCTGATTTATTGATAAGAAATCTGATATTGCTGTAGTTAGTACTTCAAAGGAGTTGAATGCTACTGGACATGAAGGAGGCCACTGTGCTCTATGCTCTACTGATCTAGCGCAATATATGTGTGACAATAAAGCCAGATTTAAAGGGAATTTAAAAGCTGTTAATTTATCACCATTTATCTTCAGCTTTTATTGATCTAGAAAAGAATGTGCTACCAAAAATGAAAAAAAAAAAAAAACCAAAAAACTTATAAATTACATGAATCAGCAGTTCAGATGTATTTTCACAAATGTTGGTAGTATGAAAAATAAGAAATATAACATTAAAAATACACAAGGTCTTAGGTGAAATTTCAACCTATCAGCAGCTGGTGGTGAAACACATTGTTTTAAGCAATGCAACAGACTTTATACTCTGTTTCCCTAGCATCAGTTACATCCAGAAGCAACAAGGATGTATAAATAATATATTATCCAATAAATAACCTATAATTATGTTGTATAAGTGTAATATGCTATCTTGAGTAAGTATGGTACAGTACACATAAATATAATGGGATATAGTGTGAATATATTATTATTGTATGCTTATACTGTATAGTTATATGGCATAAATGTTATTATGTGTTATTAATAAAATTTTATTATAACAGGCATAATAAAAGCCAGATTCACTAAGATTTTTGTCACCTTCTACTAATATGTTTATGATAATCTAAAAAAATTATGGGGTGGGTCTACAGCTTGACTAGGATACAGGATTTTACTGACCACTGCTTTATTGAAATAGTGCATTTCTATTTTTAAATCCAAAGATCTGGGTAGGAAACTCTCTCCCTTTCATTGTCATTGTGTCTACTAAAAAACAAAACAAAACAAAAAAACCCAAAACCCAAACAAACAAAAAAAAAAGAGTCAGATTTGTCAAGTCTGTTGCATAGTTAGAATTCAATTTATACAGCCTGAGAATGGCATCCATGGCATTACATTTTTTGCTCTTTTCTCATTGATGAATGATGGGCCTTATACTGAAATAAAAGATAACAAGCTCATACGTGTTTTTAAGCTGACTAAAACAAAATACTTTTAAAGTGTGAATTAGAATTACCCTGTGGAACATATTGCCAAAATAGCACTGATTGTAAAAGTCTATCTAATATTATTTGAACAAGATGACCTCCAGAGGTCCCTTCCAGCTTCAAACATTCTGTGGTTAAAATTATTAACAGTTTAAATAGCAGGGAAAGTAATACAGTAACAAATTCAGAATAATATGAAAAAAATACACAGTAGGGGAAAGAATCTCCCCTGCATTATTCAAATTTCCATAAAAAAGTAGAAATAAATACTCCCCAGAGAAGTATTATTCTGTTAAGCTTGCACCTGAAGTCGTTGTTCAAAAACACCAAGTCCTTTCTTTAATAGATACTGTAAAATGTTTCAAGGTAACAATCAGTTCTGTCAGGAGTTTGCAGGACAGAGACTCCAGCTAGAGTGGATAATTTACTTATGAAGTGTTACTGGTTATGTATTAGACTATTTTAGCTATGAATTTCCTTTCTTATCTAGTTTTAATTTCATATTTTTCAACTGTTAAGGCATGTTATTCTACCTCTTCTTGATATTAAATGAAGTTGGTGAACTCTTTGACCCAGAAGTTTTGGTATAGTAAAAACTCCAGATCTCTACTATATACTCATTCATTACACCTATACATTATCGCAATCAAAGAGATGTTTTATTGTTAGAAACTCTAGGTCATCAAATGTAAAAAGAAGTCACACCTGTAGATGTAAAGTGGGTACCTTAAAATGTCAAAATCAGTGCATTATGATGAAAGTTCCAAACTGTTGAAAGACAGCATCTTCCTTTACATCTTCAGGTAAGTATGCAAATTATGCAAACACTGAAGAACATTTGTAAGGAGCAAGCAATGGGTCAGATCTCACTCAGCTATCTAAATTTTGCTTGGTGTTCGTGTGAATGTATTTACAAGCATACCAATGCGATTTTAATTTTCTACCAGGAGAGAAACATTACATAAAGAAATACAGGGACAAAAGTCTGAAAATTTTCTTCTCCTTAGCATTCTGATAGACAAAAACATCACTTCCCAACTTTTATTACACTTAAAAAGATGTGAGCATTATTTCACTCAATATTTTTAAATTATAATGTAGAAAAGACAATTCAAGTATTGGTAGGTATATTTCTATATCTATTTATGTCTGTATGCCTTTAGCATGCATTCTTCTCTGAACATCAGAAGAAACAAGAACTTCCTTCAGAGGCAGGAAGTGCTGGGAAAGCAGGAGTGATGTTCATGGACAAATAAATAAGTAATGGAACACTACTTGTCCTGTGAACCTCAACATTGATTTAGTCTGATATAAATACTTAAAAGCAATATATTGGTAAATTAAGAATATTACGTTGTAAGCTACTGTAAGATGCAATTAAATACTAATGTTGTGTATTATACATGGAGTAAATTGCAGAGGTCAGTGTTATTCTTTTTACCGGGAAAATGACAGTTCTCATGCTAAGAAAGCTCTGTCTGGGAGATGTTATTATGTGTCATTTCACTGCCATGTTTTAAGCAAAAAGAAAGAAGCAGCAATCCAGCTATGAGAAGATGATAATGGAAGTTTTGTTAGCTAGATACTCCTGTAGGTGACTATGGAATCATAGTACACTTCCCGGCATTAAGAATTAGGAGAGGATCATCACATCTTCCACTTCCTTCCTCTCCTGCACCCCAGAAAGAAAGTGTGATAAACCCAGTCTTGTGATGCTTCCTGGCTTTCGTTAACAGAGGTTCTTCAGGTTGGAGGTGTTATCCTTATATTTGTATTCACTCTCTTTGAAGAGTCTTTGTGTGTACAGTTAGTGTCACTTTTAACCAGAAATTGGAATCTTTCTGAAATCTAAGCTGAACTAAAAAGTCCATCTTCTATGGATTTACCTCTTAATTGCATCTATATTGCAGGAGTTGTGTTACCTTCTCTTCATTGCTCAATGTTCCCTTTGGTTACCAGGGGGTACTACACTGTTCTTATTCTTTTACACGGGCTCCAGCAGCTTTTACAATTCTAAAATGTGAACCCTTAGTCCTGAAACTGTCTCTGTTTTAAGCTGCTTTAATTATAAAATGGAAAAGAAAGATTATTGAAATTCTGGACTCTTTGGTAAGGCAAGAAATAAAATATTAAAATTACTGAATTAATTGACTAGAGCAGCAGCTTGTTCCTATGCCAAATATTCAATGAATTCCTCACTTCCTATTTAAATGTGTTGCAGAGCAGACTTTTTTAAAAACAGCAAACTAGTAAAAATGAATGAATATTTGTTTATAATGCTGATCAACATGTCTAATAACCTTTGCTAGGATTGCCATGAGCAACAGTGTTTTTCAGGATTTCTACATTAATAAATTTATCTTTGGCCACAGAGTTTATGATTGACAGATGGTGGCTGTGCAACGTATTTTGGAACAAATGCATCTGACAGACTGTAGGTGGGTAGTACGTAGAGCTGGCCAATCTCAGCATTCTGTCCATGTATGAATAGCACAGTGTATAAGGTAATTTTTTTGTTTGTTTCCTATTATTGAAAATATAATTAAATATTCTGAGTGTGAGTACTGAAATATATATAAAAAAAAAGGACCAGTTCTTCAGATGCTGCAAACTGTGTTCACTTGACTGATCAAGCATGGAGCTAATAGGAACATGCTGATTTAGATAACTGAGGATGTGATCACCAGTGCATGTATCAGAAGCCACTGAGAGATATTAAGAAAATCTACTGCATTTGTAAAGGTTTAGCATTTTGTCTTCTCCATGCAGAATGAAAAAAAATTGGTATGTTCTATTGGTTTTATCCATCAGCTAGAAAAAATGGTATCTCAGTCTCTGACTATGCAAGATGCTCTCATAACATGAATAAATAATCTGGATTTTATTACAAAAACACCTTCAGGCCATCAGAAAGCTAAAAAAGCACTGTTGAGCATTTAAAGGTTTGGGGCAGAAATGGTATATTCAATCCTGCTTCTGATCAGGAGTCAAAACCAAAACATTTTCTCACATATCCCAACAGAAAACTCCATTGTACTCAAAGATGAATAAAGTTTTAGAGAAAATGGGGACAGAATTTTTAAAAAATTTAAAAAATTATTCTCTGATAATTCTCATCCTAATCAAACTGCAGTCTACCTGTCTGTTGTCCACCTCATACGACCCAAAAGCTCTATCAGTCCTGGTCAGCTGCCCCCTCTAACCAATGCATACTTTAAGAGGAAGAAGGTAGTCTGTAAGAAACTGGGTGAAGTAAGGACTGACAAACTACGATTTGAAGATAGAGCTGAGACAGTTGTGTTAAACGCAATGATCAAAGGAGCGGTGAGTTGCTGAAGATGGTGTTGGTCTTGACTTCTTACAATGGGCTTGGTTTTTGTATGCTGAGGAATCAGGAAAAGGTGGAAGTTATGAATAGAATCTTTGTGAAAAGAAGAAGAAGCAGAAAGAAAGGCGCTGTTTGAAAGCTGGAAGCAGGAAATGGCTGTGAAAGGGAACTTGGTCACCAACATACCCTGCAAAAAGCCACAGCAGATTGATCAAAATAATGTCCGTGCAGGAACTTTGCAGAATGTAGAAGATGTAAAGCCAGCTGTAACATCAGTGTTTTCCATGTTGGGAAAGTGCTAAAAGCTCCTGGCAGGAGGGCTAAGGGTGGGAGAAACATGTCTTTTCTAGCACTCAGAGCAGCATAGCAAGCAAAACTGGGGAAACGTCTGAATACTTCCAAATCTTAGCATGTGTTAAAAACTAAGTAAGCATTGAAGAGAAAGGTAGCAAACTTTCCCTTAATTTAAGAAGGTGATATAGAAAGCAGACTATTGTGCAGGGTGGCAGAAAATGCTCAGCAGCAAAGGAAGAAATTTTAAAAAAACTAAGTCAGGAATTGGCAGGAAAAATGTGCCCTGAATTTCTAAGGACACCCTTCATGGATGCCAGCTCATTTAACTACAGAAAGAACTTCACAGGAGTGTTTTGTAATTAACAGGCATGAGGTAGAATTGGCTGCTGTAGATGAGAATGGGAAGAAGACCCAAAAATAAGGTGCTACCTGGAATCAGTTTTACTGTGCCAGATGGATACATTGTCAGGTGACTCTTATTAAATTCTGCCTCTGGTCAGCTGATGTGTGAGATGAACTGTGAGAGACAGAGGCCAAATGCAGGAGCAGTTGAGGCGCTGAAAACGGCCTGGCAAGGAATGAGGGAAGAAACATGTTTTGTATTGCAAGACTTGGCCTGTTTTTGAAAAGGACTTTAAGAGGGATGTATACAATAGCCAGCTAGATATTTTGTGGTTGTGAGGTCTCAAGACTAGCTGTTCCATTATTGTGCTACTTCATTACTGATCTTGACCAAGGAAACCAGGTTTGTGGGTGGTAGCAGGTGGAAAATGAAAATCACTAGGCGTTTTGCATCCAGTCTGTCTGGATCTCATCATATGCCACAAGATTCTGAGGTATACTACTGTTGTATGATGCTCTGAGAGATGTGGCCGCCATACACAATGAAAAAACTGAAAAACGTCCCCATTTGAAGATGTTTGCAGTGAACAATTTCTCAGCATGCACCTGTAAAACTGGAGCACAGTCTAACAGCAGTAAGCAATGGCCACACTACTTAGCGTGATGACCATTAATGTCAACATTCAATCTTTTTTCCTTTCATTCCAGATAAAAATGTGATTCACTTCTCCTCTTGTACAAATAGATCAAGGTTATAATGTAATTGACTGAGTTCATCAAGTTCACCACTGACATAAAAGCAATGAGTGTGATTCTTCCTTCTTTCTGTCAAATACAAAATGTCCACGAAATATGGCTGAAAGCAATTACATTAATGGGAAAATATGTTTCATAATTGCTTACTTGTTCTTATTTTGAAGGTAATTCAACTGTTTTAAAAAGTACTGAAGCTTTAAAAGATGAAACTGATGCCTAAATTCCTGCAAAAACCTCTCAAACAGCATTAGTGGAAATAGATAAGTAGCCTTTATTGGAAGATTCCAGTGCACACCAGAAGCATGCATCCCCATATTCAGTGATGTTACAGTTTTTGAAACTTCCAGTAATTGATATGATATCTATAACTAATCCATGGTACCCATTCCCCCTGGTGCCCACCCTCAGAACTCCTCAGAACTGCCCCTTGGAGCTTCTCCAGGGGGTCTCNAAATTCCTGCAAAAACCTCTCAAACAGCATTAGTGGAAATAGATAAGTAGCCTTTATTGGAAGATTCCAGTGCACACCAGAAGCATGCATCCCCATATTCAGTGATGTTACAGTTTTTGAAACTTCCAGTAATTGATATGATATCTATAACTAATCCATGGTACCCATTCCCCCTGGTGCCCACCCTCAGAACTCCTCAGAACTGCCCCTTGGAGCTTCTCCAGGGGGTCTCGGCCTTCTCTTCTGTTTTGTCTTCAAGCTATCTTGCAAGTGCTTCTTCAAAACACTGTGTCCTTGGCAAAGCTCAGAAATGTATGAGAAAGCACCAGTGATCTCCAAAAACCACATATTAANATATTCAGTGATGTTACAGTTTTTGAAACTTCCAGTAATTGATATGATATCTATAACTAATCCATGGTACCCATTCCCCCTGGTGCCCACCCTCAGAACTCCTCAGAACTGCCCCTTGGAGCTTCTCCAGGGGGTCTCGGCCTTCTCTTCTGTTTTGTCTTCAAGCTATCTTGCAAGTGCTTCTTCAAAACACTGTGTCCTTGGCAAAGCTCAGAAATGTATGAGAAAGCACCAGTGATCTCCAAAAACCACATATTAAGTGAGCAATCCAGAAAAACCTACATAATTCTGAAAATTCTAAAAAATCTACAAAATACACCAAAATCCTTAGGCATCAAAATAATCCTTGGCAAATATCTCTTGACTTTTGACTTAACCATCTACAATGACCCCAGCATTCGAAAGAATCTTTGTGATGCAGCTGCAAAATACCGTGATTGATTCTTTCCTCTGGAGATGTATTGGAGTGAAACTTAGGCCTAGAGAGCAAGCAGGGCACAGCTTGTTTTCGTGTTGAGCTGAGCACTGAAATTACCATGGCAATTCTCCAGGATTTGATGTAGATAGATAGGTGTGACTTGCTACCTTTACAGATATGTGAGCTTAGTTAGTCCTTGAGGTGTCTCTGTAGAGAAAATCATGGATGTATCTGTCTCAGTGAATTGGTGTTATGCAAATATTAAGTAATTACAATAATGGTTTATTTTGTCTCTAAATATCATGCTGTTAGGAAGAGAAAAATATTGAGTGGGGCACAGAATAAGAAGACTGTTATTTGAAAAGTGTTTGCCTGAAATTTGATATAGCTATGAAGGGAAGAAAAGAAAATCCTGTGTATTACTGTCACATACACAGACAATGAGATGGAAGGAAAATCACAGGTGAGAGAAGCTACCTGCAAAAGCATGGGTGAGTAGAAACCAGAAGGATGAGGTTGGGAGTAATTATGAGCTCAATTATTAAGTTCTTGAAGCACAAATGGGGAAGGGACACACACTTTCAGAACAGTGAACTACAATGTTGTAATTGTACCCCGTGGGACGGAGACTGTGTCTGGTCAGGAGAACTCAGGTGGCTTTTTCCTTAAAGGAAAGTCATAATATTTTTAGGCAGTTATGCAAAGAAAGCCAACAATCATATTTGTTTTAACAATGTGTTTCTAAAAATGTAGGTATTTGGGAAGAGTTTAATAGATGGGAATAGGTGAATTGAATTGTTTTTGAGATTCTATTAATAACATGCCTCATGTTGAGAAGGGGAGAAGAAATACAAAGGTTTTGGAGCATGTGAGGAAGTTATTAAAGTTCACTTTTATGCTAAAGAAAACAGGTATTAAAATCTGTATATAAAATCTATGGTTTTGTCAAATCTCTAGGAGTTCCCTAGTGGCAGTTGTAGAGCTAGATATTAAAGGAAAGAGCTATCATTTCACTGAAGTATAGAGGATGACCACTGGCATTTCAGTAGTAGTAATTATCCTGAGTTCTGCTGGCTAAAGTAGATGTGGAATGAACTTCTGCTAATGAGTTGAAGTTACCCATTTTACCTGAATACTTCTTTTATCCAATTTTACACCTTGTTTAGAAGTCTGTCCCATCCCTGTTATACCTCCATAGAGCTAATATTTGATTTGTAGTGCTGTACCTTGGAGTCACCTATGAGAATAAATAGCTGGCGTTTGGAGTAAGGTCATTTATTTATTTTTGATCGAATGACTTATGTGGACTCCATGCCCACTGACAGTCTACGAATCCGAGCCCACAGCTAGAAGTAAGCTCCTGTGTAACTACCAGTCTGCAGACTCAGCCTGGGTTATGACAATCACACAGTGACTTTCTTTCTCCTCCTTTCTTTATTAGGTAGAACAGAGTCTGCAAGGCAAACTGATCCTATGATGTATTCTTGAGGATAACTTGAAGAATATGTCTTAAATGTGTTTCAAGAAAATTGATCATTACAAGAGAACTTGCCCTCCACTTGTACTTTTTTTGACCATAATGGCTTCAATGAGAAAAATGGTTGTTTAAAATGTCAAGGAAAAAGAGTGACTGCACAAAAAAGAGGTTTGTTGGGTACAAAGGCGCTACTTTACAAAGTTTCATTCAAAATCAAGTTGAATACTAAGGAATTCAAGTAAGATTATATAGAACAGAAGGATTTGACATTTTATATTGAGTACTCACTGAACAACTTCTAAAGTAAAGCAACTTGACAGACAAAAAAAAGAACTAATACTTGCATATTAATGAGCAGCATATTTGAATATTTTCTTTCAACTAGAAAACAAGCAGCTGTGAGAGAGATAAAGCATGGATGGGAATCAGTAATATTTTTATTTCAACTTACAGAGGTTGGTTAATGACTCCTTGTACAGTGTGCGAATGAGTATACCTAAAGTGTCATAAACCTCAGGAAATACCCCAAGTACTCAACAGTGAAAGGGAAAAATTATGTATGTTTTTCAAGAAAACCTGTTGTGCTGTTTCTTAACATTAGGAAAAGTTCTGTCATGTGGGCTGAACAGCTTGGGTATGCTATTCATGCTTCTGGTCCTGCCAATTGACTGAAGCTCACCAAAGTCTCTCAAAAAGACTTTGAGATCAGGTCATTTACATTTTTACACACGAATGTCTCTGTTGGATTCAATAAACAAATGGTAAGGATGATACTGATCATAAGAACAAGTGATGATGCAAATAATGAGTAGTGCAACTCCACCACTTGTCTATCTGAATACAAGAAATTGCTGCTTCTCACTCACCTACTGCACTTAAATTAAAATGACCCATGTGGTAATGACTGAATGTGTCCAGATGTGAAAACCCCCACTTTCCTTGACAGCCTGGGAAGTATTACTTCAATAAAAGAGGACTTAACCTTCTTGACAGTACTCACCAAATATTCACTGAAGTCTGTGGAAAGATTTCATTAATTCTATGACATTTTGAACCATTTCTGAGACTATTGTTTTGCATATTAGAGACTTCCCAAACCAGGAGTCAAACAAGGCATTTGAACTGCAGGCACCAACCTAACATGAATGAGCATATCTAAAGTAAATGCCTATGCCACCACACAACTAAATACTTGGCTTTGATGACACCTTCTGCTTTTCTTGAAGCTCAGCTACCTTTTATAGGTGACAGAGAAGACACCCTATTGGCATACCTAGAAAGTGTCCAAGTCCCAGCTGTGTTTTACTCCTCCTGGATCATGAGTATCCTTTCCTTAGACATCTTACTCAGGTTGTGAATCGAACATGAAATCGTAGGTCTAAAACTTGACACTGATGCATGGCCCTAGACACTGCAAAGGCTAATTACTTCTGAGAACTATCCCAAGTGCTTTGTACAGTAATCAAACCGGAATACTGTGCTAGTACTGTAAATGGAGCAAAGGTCAGCTGGTCTGAGTCTTAACTGCAAGAATTTTTCTGTTAATGGGGGGAACTTTCTGCTTTTGAACATATAACTGATGGCTTTATGATGATTTTCACTTAATCAAAACCTATCTGTCACTGGAGTTTTTTAATCATAAAGGTCAAAAGCTTTTCATATGCTGGCTATCAGTATTAAAGTCTCTAACAGAATTTATTATTGAATATGTGTAGCTTACAGAATGAAATATGCACCACAAATTATATTTGACAATTCTTGATATATTTCTGGATAAAACAACAAATCTTAGATCTGATACAGGAGGAGTACAAAGGAGACCTAAACATAAAAGCCACTTGAGAAAGACAAATTAGCCAAAGAGAAAGGGTAGACAGAAAAATGCTCTGAAGGTACACTCTGGCTCCATTATTTAAATGTTTGCATGTAATTACAGAATGTACTGTACATGCATTTTTAGACCTCATCAGCCAAAATGGATGGCAGGTACTTAAAATACTTCAAATTAGACATGAGGCCCTGTTCTCACTTCCTTTTGATGTCTGAATGTGTTGACATGAGATCTAAATCACAGTCTCTGTTTTGGGATGACTACATTTAAAACTTAGTAACATTTCATAAATCTCAAAGTGCAGTGACTTAATTCATCAATACCTGTCTTTGTTTCTTACTCTTTTCCATCTTCTTTTCCTTGTATATTTTTATCTGTTTTATGTAGCTGTTCTGGTTTGGTATTTGTGAAAACAAGGAGGTAACCTGCCTTTTGGAAAATATGCTGAAGATGGGCTATAATAGATCTCATACCCGAAATATTATTTTTTTGTTACTTTGTGCACCGTGTTAATTTTTAAGCCAGAAAATCACAGTACAAACTTTCATACAGTGATGAAAATCTCAAAGTGACTTCAAGGTTGGTAAATCAATGGTTTGCATGTTAAAGCATAGGCTCTGTAACATATCAGGAATGATGAAGATTCATAGCTCTTAGTTCTGTACTTCCTCACAAGGTTGGGGGCTTGGCTTCAGTTGGAGATTTTTCTGTCCTCTCTGCACCTGGAGACACATCAGAATCACAATCAGCTGATTGCCCAGAGTTTCAGAAAAGCTTGATTAGCTTTGGGAACATTAAGGAATACCACCCACTCTGGTTCTGCTCACTGCTGCAGATTCCTCTTCACGTACTCACAGTTTAGTTATTCCCAGCAGTGTCTGTTCACTTCATAAGAGAATAACTGCACCCACATTTTCAATTGATTAACCAAAGAATGAAAGACACAGAGATCACTCCAAAGTGATCCAAAGACAGCAGTTATTTACCAATAGGAGGACAAATGCTGGATAACTAGAGTCAGGACTACCTTGGGTACTGGACCTGCAAAATAGAACTTGGGTGAGAAAGCAGAGTTTGGAAGAGGCACCAGCTTGCCTTGGAAATGTCTCCAGTGTTAGTTGCAGTTTCTCTGCTAAGAGTCTTTTCGATGAAAAGCAGCATGTATAGCCTCTGTTCATGTAATAACCTAACAGATGGCAAATCAAAGACCTGTATAAAGGGGCAGATGGACTTCTAAAGGGAAAAGGAGCATCACACAGCACAAGAGATGTGGGAATGAACAGGCAAACAGGCAAGTGTCCTTTCTATTAACAGAAATCCAGATTTCAAAGTGCACTGGAATAGCCAATTTGGTGTAATCAACTGATTTTATGTGCTGGGAGATGTGATTTCACAGGCTCGAATGGGAAGCTACTCTGGCAGACCCAATTGGTTACTGAGAATGCTTTAATTCCCTTTGTGATATCTGTATGCTCTGGATTGTGCTTCCTAACATACTTTTTACATCTTTGACTATCTTTATGTACTATGTTACTGTAGATGTCTAATTGAGGGGAGGAATAGGGAGGGATGTAAAAGTTTGCTGGGATGTTATGTGCTTTAGATCAAGCAGAACGTAACTTGCTACTTTGGCAAGCAATTCTCCTGCAGAATTGCAGATAAATACCAGATGGGTACTTACTTTTTTGGCTCACATTTTTTGTTTTGAAATGTGTTGAAACATTTTTCTGAGAAGGACATGGTGCCATCCAGAATATCTGTCAGCCTTGCCTCATTGATTTGACTGAATATGTGACTTAGCTGTAGACTTACCCAGGAAAATTTGTGGATTTAACACTGATTTCTCAGCTTCAGAACATAAACTGAAGGATAGAGTGCTGCTTCTTGCTCTTGATGTCATAACTATTCTGAAGGGTGATAAATATGTACATATAGAAAATTGATAGATGAGATTGTTGTCTAAACTTGAAAACATCCCTTTGGGCTGGAGACTCCTGCATTAACTTAGGAATTCTGAGCTTCCTGCTACTTTGTTACTGCAAGAAATTGTCCATACCATTCCTGTGGTGGCCTGTTATGGAAAGTTTGATTGGGTATATAGTATTCTTCCTACATATTATCACAGGTACTCACTTTACGCCTCTGTCTGACTATCCAAATCCTAAATTAACACATATGAAAACGGTGGATAAAGGCACCCAAATTAAGTACTTGTGTTTCTGAGGTACAGTATTTTCCAGGCAAACTTAATGTGCAGCAGGGATGACCTTTGAGGTAATGAAACTCACATGGGACTAGACAATTGACATACCAAGTCCTTAGCACTGGGGCTTTCTCAAAGTTGCAATAACTGGCTCTTCTCTTAAATATCACTGCTGACTTTCCCAACATTGAACACAGCAAGGGAATTCTGTGGCGAGGCTCATTGACACTTCCTTAAAAATGAGTAAAATAAATGCACAGCCAAGAATATTCATCTATTGTTTGCTGTATATTTTACAGTTCACCCTGATCCCTCATTCATTTTTTGCTTATTTACAGATTTGTTGACTTTCTTAACCTCTTTGTAAATCCCTTGCATTGTTTTCTGGGTGTAGAGGAGAGAAAAAGTAAGAGATTTTTGAGAAAATTGGGAAAAGAGGTGTAGGAGGAAAAAATTTTTCTTGTTGCTTCCTAATTCTTTTGTGTTCATTCAGGCTTTCTTGGCATTTTGGTCTCTATTGCTGCTTTGGCTTTGTTGTTGGTTTGTTTGGTTTGTTTTTTTCCCCCATGTGTGCTGGTTTAAATGTAAACTGGCATGAGAAATAAACCCAACTCACAAAAAGACTGCAAGTCAGAACTACAATTTAATAAAAAGATCACAACAAGTACAAGGGTACAGAGGGAAAATCCCTTTTGACCCACAGAAGCAGGTGTGTAACTCAGCACCCTGGGGCACAAACAGAATGGAGCTCACCAGCCCCTGTGCTGAGCACCACCTGCTCCCCCTGAGTACACAGTAAAAGGAAAGAGGAAACCTGTTCATGAGGATGATGGTCATGGTCTGGTCAAGAGTGGCAGTGGCAGTCCTGCTGAGGCTCTGGTCCTCCTCTGGATCAAGCAAATGAGTCCAGTCCCAAAACCCCCAGGATATATATATGCTTAGACTCAGGTGGGAGTGCCCAGTCCCTCCCCCAGGGTGGGGAGTTTCACAATGGGTGATTTATACTCTGGGGTGAATCATGGCATATTTTTGGAATCCCTGATGGCCCATGAGCAGACATGACCCCTCAGGCTGGGTGTGAAAGTGCTCGTGGCTCCCCAGAGGGGCGTTATCACACCTGAGTCATTGGTGTGAAGACAAGAAACCTTTCTTATCTCACAGAAGTTCCCAAGCACCCAGCTTGTAGCCTGATGGGTCAAGTGTGCCCCGGGAAGGTGCTGCAAATGATCCATTGTTAGCAGCTCATGAGAAATTACATAGAGGGTGTAGAATACACAGTCTTAGCCACACCCACACAGTGACAAACTGGTCCTGGTCACTATAACCAGGACACCCATGTTAAAGTGTTTGTTACTTTAAAAAAAAATTACATTTTTGAGAAAGGCTTACTGATGAGGACTTTGCATTACAATCATCCATTCTTACATGACTTTTGTTATATTGAAAAAAAACCCATAAATACCTTCTTCATTGTAGCCTCTCTAGAAACCCCTCAGAAAGTGGCTGAAAGTAGCAAACTGCTCCTTTTGATGAGCTATTGCTCTTTTAAGTAAATCGGTCTTTATTAAAGTAGTGCATAGTCATTGGGTCCCATGCTTCTCACTTCTCAGCCTAGTCTCAGCACCTTTGCAAATAGAACTTATGGTAATTAAACATGTTGAAGGATTTATTTTGGTCACTACAGCAACAACAGATGTTTCTGCACACAAAATCCTTCTCAAAATCCAGGGAGCTTGCAACAAGGACAAGCAACAACAGACAATTGCTATACAGTTGGACAGAAGATGGACAGAAAAAGATAGCTTCAAGATTCAAGAAGCAAATTAAAACATTTGTGGAAAGTTCTGAAGCATGAA
Organism: Scytalopus superciliaris; assembly: GCA_013400415.1. Taxonomy (NCBI): domain Eukaryota; kingdom Metazoa; phylum Chordata; class Aves; order Passeriformes; family Rhinocryptidae; genus Scytalopus; species Scytalopus superciliaris. The sequence continues at coordinate 371,837 of VXBX01009584.1, read as the reverse complement.
ACCTGAAATGTAAGCATGTCTCTGGTTCAGCTCAACAGTTCTTTTTTGTAGAAATTTGTCTAGGTTTTAAGATGTGTTTGCATGATCCTCAGCTTTACCACTTATGGCTTACCAGCTAAGAGCTGGGTAATCCAGCAAGAATCAGCTTCAGTAAGAATATGTCTGTCTCTTTCCCATCCTCCACTTTTTAAATTTTAGGCTTTGAAGCTCACAACGTGACACCCTGACCTAACTTCGCTTGACCCTTTCAGGAATCCCATGTTCCTGAGCTGGATTCCTGGAGCAGTAGTTCCTCCAGGGCTTTGCTCCTGGCTTCACCACAGGAAGTCAGCATCAGATGCTTCCTGTAACTTCCTCAAATACAGATTTAACAGTTTAACAAATGACAACTACTGTCCACGAATATATAAGTTTTGGTGGTATTAGACTCAAATACCAATCAGTTACTTGAGTATTTTTCTTTTAAGAATTACATCTTTTGTCTTTGTTTCATTGAATATGTTATATAAGTAGTGTAAAACTGGGTTTTTTGAATAATTTTCATAAATAATTCAATATATTCTATATGCCAGCACAGTAAATCTACTTTTGACTACAAATATTGGAAAAATAGTAGATTTGTATTAGACACATTCTAATCTGCTTAAGAGAAAACTAATAAATTAAAGCAAATGTCAGTATTAGAGCAGTGAAATTGCCTTTTTTTTTCTTTTTTTTTCTATTATTCCCTTTGGTTTCTGCTAGTTAATACAAAAGGGAATTGCTGCCCTTATAAGACTGACAAATCCTATTGCAAAACTTGCTTAAATAATTTTAACATCATATATCGTCTTATCTACCCTGTTCACTTCTGAAAGCAGCAAGCTGGGAAATTAATAGGAAACAACTAGTGTCAAAACCAGCTTGTGTCTCTGCCCTCTGAACCTTGTGTCTCTACTCTTACTGGCTCAACTCAATTACTTTTCCCAGATGACAGTCACTATTAATGAAGTTTTTCCTCATGTGCAATGTATGTGCTCAGCTAATTGTCTTCTAGAGAGGGCAAAAATCTTCTCTATTTCATAATAGCTAGAATAAGCAGTAGTGATCCCAAACCTAAGCCATGTAGAGAGAACTTAGTGAGAGATAACTGAGGGGAGAAAAAGGGTTCTTCAAGTTGTCTTTACACATAGAGCTGACAGGGATAAATATTGCAGGTGGCAATTGAAAAAGCAGGACTGGGTAAAGCACTGATTGCAAAATCTGGGTGAAGAGTGAAGGATTCCTCATGGGGTTTGCACAGAGTCTCGAGGCAGCTCAGCTTTCTGCCTTTTAGAAAGTTCCACAGGGAGAAACCGTCATTGATTTTTGGAATGAAAATATGATGTGTATTCTTTGTAAGTAAATAAAATGAGACAAAGAAATACCCAATCCCTTTCAGACCAATATAGTTGATGGAAATAGCCTGGTGAAGGCCCATCTATCTGTTAGCTCTTAAAGGTCAAAAGGAACAAGGTCTGTCTTATCTGGATCGCAAAAGGCTTATCATTATAGAGCAAAACTGTAATGTAAGGCAGAAATTACTTAAAAGGAGTTAACTTATGTGATTTCAAACATTCACTTGGTGTGTTTGGGTATTTAAACTTGGGATATTTAAAAGTCAATCCAAACACACAAAGCCCTCCACTAAATTAAAAAGAATTTACTGTAATCAAGACTTGTATCATTATAACTTAAATAACTATCTCACAGCATACAGCTCTGAGTGGGCTTCATGCTATGCATGCTATGCATGCTATGCATGAAGTGGACAAATTATTTGAAGACAAGATTTACAACAATCAGCATGCAAAGAAAACAATCCAGAATTATTAGTAGTAAAACCAGTAGCCACTGCTTTTACTTTGTTTGCTAAATCAGAAACTGAAATCTGTTACCTTTCCATGAGAAAACACCTTAGTCATAAGAAAGCCATGTTGCTCTGAGACAGTGTCTTTTTTTCTTTTCTCTTTTCTTTTGTTTAGTTTTGCTTTTCAAAGCTTAATAGCTCCAGCAGAGGGGAGTTGAAGCACATATTAATCCAGTGGAGCAGGAAAACAGAAGTGTGTGTTTCACCTTGCTATGAACATGAAGGAATGAAAGAGTTCTGCCACATCTGAAGTGTTTTATACAGTCATTGCACAAAAGGACTCCATTGTGACCAAGATCCGTTTTTGAAGGGAAGAAACAGAGTCTCATGGGATTTGTTCCAGTATGGTAGATTCACATCTGGAGATTCCTATAGAATGAGGTAGGTAAGATTACATGGGGAGATATCTCACCTCTGTGGTTCACAACAAGGCATAGGTATCCCAGTATTGAAAAAGGTTTGGGAGCTTTGGTTTTGTACTGCGTGTAGTACTGCTGTGGTTACAAAACTGAAATTGCATAGCTCACAGATTAAATGGTAAAGTAGTAAAAGTTCTTAAGTTATCTTCAAGGAACTAAGTTCATTTTTGGAACTATATTATCAAATAATGCCTCTATAGAAGCGTTAAGAGAGACACATTAAACAGCAAGCAGGATTAGTACTTTTTTCTGCAAGGACTTTATCCATACCTTACTTTAAATAACATTTCCTTCTCTAGTGTATGCTACTGGCACATTCATTATAAATTGCAAATAGCAGAGGAGCAATGTAGCTTATGACTTATTTAATAAACTTTAATGGTTAACAAAAGATAATGTCATAAAAAAATCTCATCACTTTCCAGCTGAAACTGATTTTCACATCCAGAATCTCTAAATAGTATTTGGAATCCATAAAAATGATATAATGTTCAATCAGATAAGAGTACAAAAATCTATTGAGTTTCCTTTGAGACTTTTAAAATTACAGCAGGTATCCTGTTAATCAAGCTCCTTGTTGTTGAGAACAGGAATCACTGTCCTCCCAGGAATGGATTTCTGTGCCCATTTAATGCAGGAAGTGACAACACACAGTGATCTTACTATATTGGTAGAAATCATGGTAACTTAATGCTTTTCCTTTCTAAAACTTAAATTTTCAAAAAGAAATGGACTGTGTTATTCAGGCTTGTGTAATTCCTGTGCAAGGAATGCAGCTAAACCTGCAAATCAACTCAATGAATGTTCAGAGCTCTAAAAGATACCTCAAAACCATTCTCTCTTCCAGCCATGGTGAAAATTAGAATCACAGACTCGCAGAACATGCCAAGGTGGAAGGGACCCACAAGGAGCATTGAGTCCAGCTCCTAGCCCTGCATAGGACTGTCCCCAAGAGTCACAACATGGGCCTGAGAGCAGTGTCTAAATACTTATGGAACTGTCAGGCTTGGTGCTGTGACCACTTCCTGGGAGAACCTTTCCCAGCACCAAACCATCCTCTGGGTGAAGAACTTTTTTCTAATATCCAACCTAAACCTCCACAACACAACTTCAGGCCATTCCCTCAGGTCCTATCATTGGTCACCACAGAGAAGAGATCAGTGCCTGCCCTTCCTCTTCCCCACTCAAAGAATTTGTAACTGCAATGAGATCTCCCCTCAGTCTCCTCCAGGCTGAACAGACCAGGTGACTTCAGCCTCTCCTCATATGGCTTCCCCTCAAAACCCTTCACCATCTTCATTGCCCTCCTTTGGACACTCTCTAATACCTGAATATCTTTCTTATATTGCAATGCCCAAAACTGCCCACAATATCCAAGGTGAGGTCGCTCCAGTGCAGAGCAGAGCGGGACAATCCCCTCCCTTGACTGGCAGATGATGCTTTGCCTGATGCCCCCCCAGGACACACTTCGCCCTCCTGGCTGCCAGGGCACTGCTGACTCAGATTCAACTGGACATTGACCAGGTCCCTTCCCATGGCACTGCTTTCCAGCATCTCATTCCACTGTCTGTGCGTACATCCAGGGTTGCCCCATCCCAGGTGCAGAATCTGGCACTTTCCCTTGTTGAACTTCCTATGGTTGGTGATTGTCCAACCCTGTAATTTGTCCAGGTCTTTCTGCAGGGCCTCCCTGCCTCTGAGGGAGTCAACAAGTCCTCCCAGTTTTGTATCATCTGCAAACTTGCTCAGTATCCCTTCCAGTTCTGTGTCCAAGGCATTTGTGAAGATGCTGAAGAGCACAGGGCCTGAGATGGAGCCTTGTGGAGCCCTGCTAGTGACAGGTCACCACTCTGATGTCACTCCATTCACTATTGCCCTCTGTGCTCAACCCGTGAGCCAATTGCTCACCCACCACACTACATGTTTGTCTGGATATAGATGCAGAAGGATACTGTGAGAGATAGCACTGAAAGCTTTACTGAAATCCAAAAAGATTACATCAACTGGCTTTCCTTGACCACCTAGGTGGGCTACCTTGTCATAAAAGGAAATCAGGTTCGATAAGCAGGACTTTCCTTTCCTGAAGCCGTGCTGGCTGTGACAAACGACAGCATTGTCTTTTAGGTGTTTTTCATTACATCCCAGAGGAATCTCCATAACTTTACCAGGCACTGAAGAGAGACTGACAGGCCCATCGTTTCCAGGGTCCTCCTGCTCGCCCTTCTTGAAAATCAGGACAACATTTTCCAGCTTCCAGTCATCTGGGACCTCTCCGGATTCCCAAGACTGCTCAAAAAACATCGAGAGGTTTTGTGATGACATCAGCAGCTCTTTGAAGATTCTTGAATGAATCCCATCAGTCCCCATAGATTTGTAGGGATCCATCTGGAGCAGCAGATTCCTCTTTCATACCTCATAAGCTCATTACATGTAATTTAGAGCACCTCTTGAAGCACAGTACAGTGAGTGACATCTAACATGACTATGAAGCAAGAGTTTGAAAGAGTTTCCCAATATGGACACAACAGAGTGTTCAGTTTTCCTTCTGATATTCCACAGAATGTATTAAAGAGGAAAGACACGTTTCCTAGCCAGCTTAGGACTTACTGCAAATGACACAAACTGCTTAAACACACCAGCTGAAACATCTGTAGGACCTGCCTCCTTATATGCTACTTCCTTTTACCCACTCCTTGAAATCCTACGTCTGGCCACCATCCTGTCAGTTTTGTGCGCTAATTGTTTTATATATCCAGCTAGAGAAATGGTAATTAAGAATAATTGAGAAAATGCTTGGTTTAATCTTTAAATGAAACAACAAATAGAATTCAAACTGTAACAGGAGAAACAATTACTGAATAATGGTTTTCTAATATTTCTCTTACTAGACCAGATTATCAATAACAATGGCTCATTCCTCTTGTAGGAAAATATAACCAGCAAGAAATCAATGCTTTGAAATAAACATGAAGTCTCACTCCTGTCTGACAGCAAAAAGGAAGTGTTCCTCTTCAGTACAGATGATCTTAAATCTATAAATTATATTTATGCTCTACCTTTACCATATTAGTATTAACACCTAGCTATAAATACTACACACATAAATACTTGATACATTTCAGCCCATAGGAATAGACTACCAAATTTCGAAAGCAAATCTTAAGGCATGTTGTATTTTTTTGGACCTGGCATATTAATAGGTGTCAGCCAGCAGGAAAGAAAAATTTAATAAGTTTTGGAATTAAAACTGAAGCATGTAATGTAAATTCAGAATTCTAGTCAAGAAAACATTAAATTTTTATAGGTCTTTGGTTTCGTTCTCCATTTTCTCAATTTAGGCTCCAGGCAGTTTAGGATGTTCAATTTATACCAATTACATGTGATTGCTTTGTGTACTCTGTAATGCTTGGAACAATCAGGGTAAGCATAGCTGTTTCTGAAGCAATAATAGGTTTCATTTCAAATATGTTCATTATACAGCACATACTTGAAAAGATAGATAAATATGATTACTTTTTTTGTTTACATCCAACTTACATGGTAGGACATTGCTTGCCTCATCACACCCTCGTAGTGGATTCTTGACAAGGCAAAAAGCAAAGAAAACTAAAACTCTGACAGATTTTTCTTCTTTTAAACCATCAGAGATATAACCCAGTCAGTAAAATACTTATTTTGACTGAGACTGAATTGTGCTCATCTAACAAAAGCCAACATTAATGATATTGTAGGAATGAGCTACAGAAAAAGAGTAATGCTGCTTCCATGCCTTTTCTTTGATTCAATCTTTGATTCAATTAGCTAATAAAGAGGCCTATATTATTTAGATAAAATCTGCCTTATTTTTAATCTTCTTATTATAAATTAAGGATTTGTGTTTTGCTTTTTTAACACCAAAACAGCTCTTGACTGGAGTTTCCTGAAACTGGTTAATTTTCCAGGTCTGCCCAAGGGAAACAAACTCTTGCCCTTCCCCTTGAACAGTGCTGGAAATGCCAGGCTTTGAGTGTGATCCATTATCCACCCCTGTTTTGTTACTCTGAGTTCCCACACTGGCATGCTCATGGAGCAGGCATGAAGACACCAGTGAGGACTGGATATCACCTGAGGTTCTGGAAGCAGTGTTTATAGCAGAACCTCCGATGTCTCCTCTCCCAACCAGAATCGCAATTAGAAATTCTTGCTATCACATTGCACTCCTCTGCGTATCTGCTCCCCTGCTCTGTTGTGCTTGATTGGTCTTGGGATCCTTTTTCTTCAGCCACAGAGAGGGAGGGCTCCCTGCCTGAATGTGGAAGCTTTCTCCTGCTGAGTGGTGTGGATTTGAACTCCCCAGCCTGAGGGTAGAGGCTGAACAAAGCATTCCTGCTTCTTTACAGTCTGCTGTTGAACAGGATATTGCTGCTTCTGTCCCAGATATCACCAGTACTGGTTTCTGTGTATAACCTGTCTTATGCATGGTCTGAGAACACACACTATTTGACATCTCAGCACAAAAACACCTACTGTTTGGATCTTAATGAGTCTTGAGTATGGACTGGTACAACAGCAAGGCTCTTCAGCAAGTTTAAAGTACTGCAAGTTGTTATTGAAGCAGTCACTGAAAAGAAGAGGATCAGAGAAGCAGAAGGAGCAAGACCTTATTGTGTACCAAATGCTTCGGACATTACAAAGGTAGACAATGGATTGCAGGGATGCTGGGGCTGGTGAATTCAAGAAAGCAGATGAGGCAACTTCCTGACTCCTTACTAACTTGAGGACTTGCTTTTGTACACATCTTATCAATCAGCAAAGTCTCCTTTTATCACACATAACTCCAGGCAACCTGATTTGAAAATACTTTTTTTCTACTTTTCTTTTTCCCCCTGTACCAGAAGAACAGGAGTTTTAGGACACATCCTCCGGTATATGACTACCAAGTTTACTTTTTGCAGGAACAAAGATGTTCTGAACAGAATTAACTTCAGGAATTATTAATAGCTACTCATACTTCCTCCCAGTCTCAAAGAAAATGAAATTGACTGAGTAAATGAATACTCAGCATGAGGGTTTATAAGAGCAGGGCCCAGGACAGCAGCCTTTGTCAGTTCACTTCCTTTCAGGCAGTTACTTACCAAAAAGTGCATTGAGACTGGCTTGTTTTTCAGAGATTAAGTTAAATACCTTTATGCAATTTATCATGAGGAATTTTCAAAGGTCAGATGGCAGTCTGGAAAAAAAAATAGGTCTTTTTTTCTGAGCAGAAAAATAGTGCTGTCTAGCTAATCCGTTAGTGATTTAAATTCTTCCTTGTGTGCTCTGCAGCACTTAGCCTGATTTTATTCAGCCTGTGTTGCTCTTCTGGCCCTCTAAAGCTCTGCAAATTCAAAAACAAAATTTTTATAAGGGATAACTTAGTAATATAATAATTCACATTTACCAAAGTTTATAGGTTCATAGTTCATGACATTGCCCTTTCCCTCCTCATTCCTCTCTGTTTCCACAAACGTACTCAATTATTTAATTTAAATAATCACTAGTTTCATCTTAGTAATAAACAAGTATCCCAAAGACTAAATTATCCATCTTGAAAATATTAGAAGCAAGTGAACATCAAAATTTTGAATGCTTAAAAGTCAAGTGCCCCAAGTGTTGCTTCAGTTATTGGTGACTGTCACCAGCTTCCCCACAGTGCAGACTGAAATCACATGCTACTCCTTCTCTCTCTGTCTCCTTGGTGTCATCTTTGGGTTTGTCCGCAGTTTCTGGAGTTGATTTTCATTGGCCATTCTCTGTACTGACTACATTGCAGGGATCGGCAGTGGAAAGATACCTTCATACGTTCTGCAGGATTCATGTGTGGTGAGATCAATAGTGCTCCGTTACTGCTCTGTTACTGTTCCTCAACAATTAATTGTGGCTAGTGAGCCTGGTCTGGTCCTCTCTGATTCCTCTCGACATGGTAATTTCTGCTAATCCCATAATAAATCAGGCTGTTAGACAGTTGCTGTGCTAAAATAGATGGCATTAGCTTTCAATTTCTACAGTCACTGATTACGAGGCTGTTCTTAAAGGCTACTGAATGACATGTGCTAAAGATGACTTCACACATACCAAGAATTTATTGTGTAGGAGTCTTGTGAAAGTAATGAACAGAACAAGTACTCATCCCAGATTTTTTCCTGTATTTTTTATACTATATTTTCTGCTTTCTGCCCCCAGCTCCCCCCTGAAATTAACAGCTGAAGACTGCAGATTTAACTGTTACTCAGTGGTTCATCATCATGACAAGTGTCTGAATTCAACAAAATTGACTTAAGGAGAAGCATTGAAATGAGTTGCATGACAGAATTTGACTTAGAAACCCGACTGTCTAATACCTAAACTATGAGAAAGAGATTTCGATACTGAAAAATCTTTTTCGTCTAGAAGTGCATCCTGAAACTTGGAGAACTCTGCATACTGAAATGAAGAGTAGGAAAAGACAGAGGAAAAAATGTACTGAATATAGGAACAGGATATTTTAGTTCACTATATCTATGAAAATGAAATTCAGATCATTTCAGGGAATGATTTAAAGCCAAATTCCACTGAGACAAACTGTGAGAGTGCTTGTAACCTGTTTCAGAGGCTCAGTGGAGGAGCAAGAGCCGTCACGTGTTTCTGTAACTGTTCCCTCCAGAGCAGCAGTTTTACATGTGACAGCCTGGTGGCACATCTGCTTCCCTGTGCCTCAGCACAATTGCTTTGACCAAAGTGACAAATTTGTGACTCTTGACTCCCTCTCTTCACTGCTTGCAATACATTAGCTGTGGTCATCTTATCTTCTCAGGTATCTCATATTCATTCAAATTAGACAAAGGTGAGTGGTTGAAGTCCCACTGGACTATGCAGAAACATTTGCTGGCACAGTTGGTAATCTGGGAGTTTCTAAGGGCATGTGTGGGAGACGATGTTTTGGTTTTTTGTTTAACTTTGCCTGGAACAGAATTTTTTCACTCAGCTGATGTGACTTGGTGTATTTAAAATACCTTCAACACTACCACCCCTGATCAACCTGGTGGTCTCAATGGATGTTTGCCAGCTCATAAAAAAAAGCAAGTATAGGATACTAGAGAGGTTTTGCTGTAATGTTGAAAACCAAATGGTTATTTCAGCAGCAAAGCTTAAACATACTTCAAAGAATCTGTCTCATTGGACATGTATCACTCCAATTACAATATGAAAGTTTTAAACAGGTTTTCAGGTTGTTGGAATATGTTGGGGTTTATCTAGAGTGATAGACTGTCCTCAGTATCAGCACTAAGCTGGCTGATTTATTCTATATTCACTCAACACAAAAACTTAATATCTCCTGAAATATTCATCCCTTTTTAAGAAGATTAAGTAAAAAATGTTCCATACAAACTGATACAGGTAACCTGAAGGTAGTGTGTCCCAACTGAATCTTGTTTCCTTCTGCTTTTCCAAAAAGAAGGGAGGTTTATGAATACAGAAAAGTGTAAGAGGAGTTTAATAGGCAGAGAGTAGGAAGACTGAATGTCTTTGCCTCTCTCAAGAGAAAAATTGGTTTGGATGCTAGCATGCATGAAGGCTTTCAGAATATCTGCAGATCATCTCAAACGTCTGCACACCTGCAGGAAAGGAGAGTGCTTTCTCTGATCCTGCCTGCTAATTGCAAGCCTCATGCTTAGTTAAATGCATTTTGTCTCTTGGTTTTGTCTCTGGGTTTGTCACCTCTAGCAGGAAAGGGAGAAAGAGAGACACATTTTGCCATATCCACAATTGATGGTTCCATTGCTTGTAAATACACCTTTTTGTGCCTGCTGGGACATGGCAGCCTCTCTGAACACACTACAGCTGATCCTTTGTCATGCACATTTTGAAGTGCTGCATTAATTTGAGACAGGTCAGTAAATCATTCAGAAACCTGAAAGCTGGTTTCAAAAGTTATCAACTCACTCTTTTGTAAGAGTTAGCCTTGAAAAGTGCCTGCCCAACTTGTGTCATTGAAGTGGAAGAGTGAGGCACGGAATGTGATGTTGCATCAGGGTAAAACACTGCTAATCACGGTAAAACAGTGCTGTGCTGGCACTGCTTGGTCTTGCTCAGAGTCAGGACTTGCCAGCTCAAGCCCATCATCACGCTGATGTAGTCCTGATGTGTTGTTGTCTCAGACAACACTCCTGAACAGTACTGCCGAGAACATATTATGTGTGCATACCAATGTGACTGGAATACCTCAGAAGTCTGACCACTATATCCCATATAACCCAGTTTGTGATATGATGTGCACCATAAGTGTAACTCTTTGTACTGCTTCTTTAAATGCTACTCCTTGAAGCAGGTGTCTTCTGATTTGAATTCTAGGTGGAAAACCCCATTTTAAATATTCACTGGGAACTTACGATCCACTTTTCTCCTTCATAACCAATCAGTTACACTTTGCCCCTATTATAAAAGTATGTTTTCATTTTGTGGCATTGAAAAAAGGTCTATAAAATTATCTGGTGTTGCCATTTTTATTACTCTGTCCAGTTTTACTAGAACAGTGCTATTTCAAATATTTCCATTTATCTTCCAGATTTCTTCATGTTTCAGTAATTAAAAGAAGAGATTATAGATCCAGCTGGCTTTACAAGGCAAACCCAAGATTTTTATAGCAAAATAGCTAAAATGTCTACATTTGAGATAGACCTGAAAATATCCTGTTTAAAGTATTAATAATTGTTAGTTCTGTGCATTTACTCACATAATTCATCATTAGACTTACAGTGTTTTGAAGGGGTCATGACTTTCAGCAATGAAATCACATACCAAACTCTGTCTTCATGTTAATTAATATGCAATTTTTCTAAGAACACTTCCTGTTAACATTCCAGAGACTGGATTTGAAATTAAACTAACTCTTCTGAGTTTTGCAACATGGAAAAAATAAAATTGCCTGTAATGCAACTATTTTCTTTAACAGTCCTCAGGGGAAAAAAGAAAAAAGGTATTAATAACCCAGCTTACAAAAGCAAAGCTAAGGGAAAGAAAATTTTAAAGGATCAGTGAGGAAAGTACTAAATTCTCTTTTCTGGTGCTGCTTTCAGGGTGCTGTGGGATCGTTACAAGTTATTATCTAGTAGAGAGTACCAAGTACTGTGCAACAGAAGTCAGCATGAGAAAGATCCGTGAAGAATCAGACAAAGAAAGCTGTGTGAAAAGTGCTGAGATCACCAGTGAACCAGGTCTGTCTTCTGCTGAGGACAGCTTGGGGTGCAAGGTGAGAGCATTGACAGTGGCAGAGATGGAATATCCTTCTGCTGCTAATCAGTGGAGGAAAAGCATAATTTTCATGAGGTGGATACTGATTGTACACAAGTATTGATGACTTTCTGTCGAAAACAGTAGGAGTCAGGCTATTCCATCAAGCAGGTCCCACTCTCAATCTGATGAAGTGTCACTGCTTTCTAATGGGACAACATTATCCCAAATCATGCATGACATGCCTGGGAAAGGCATCCCTGTAACATATCCATTGCAATGACAAAAGGGTAAATCTCTGAGGGCATATCTGGGCCTATTTCAGTCTGTTGAACATTCTCAGGTAACTAATAGTCCATTGTCATGTGACTTACGAAGGGGTTTAGAGTTGTTGCTTGTCGGCCAACTTGTCTGTGATGAGTTCTAAGAGCTCCTTTCTCAAACAAAATGAGCATGGTATTAATTTGCTGGAGAATAGCCTCATCCTTTGCCTAGATGCAAAATTACCATTAATTTTTTATTATTATTATGATTGCAGTGCAATGAAGTCCAATTTCATATTTAAGGAATTTCATGCTGCTTAATACAACTGTAATGCAAACCACTTCCACCCTGACTCCCACAACACAGAGTAAAGCTGCAGCAGTTCTAACGAATGAGTTCTTCAGAGTTTTCTTTCAAAACAAATTTTGAAATGGTAACAAACCCTAGAATTGCCATTCTTGTTCCTAGCAGAATCAAAATGAAAACCCCAGACCCAATAAGTAACCAACAAATTTTGAAAATAGTCAGTTAACTGTTTTACTTTAATTCATGTATTCTCTGACCTAGTATTGTGGTTCAGCTTGCTCAATGCCAGTATTTTTCTTGGGGCAATTCAATTTCAGAAAATCACAGCATGAGATCATACTTTTGTCTTCTTGGGCATGGGCTGGAGGTAGAGAAAATTCAGTTTTGCCAAGGTAAATTAAGTTCCTCTCCTCATTGCCACTTTTGCTTAGGCAGGTAATAGGATTTGCATTTTGTTAATTTCTTATGGGTGAGAGGTATAAAAAGATTTTAATTTAACAAAGAATCTAATTTTGGATGGTACTTGCCCCTTCTCTCATCAATATTAATCTGAGGTTTTACAGTATTTTCAGGGATTAGTGTTGACTTGGGAGAGAGAATTTCTCTTTATAACACGTTACAGTGGTGGGAAGACAAGCTCAGTCACTGGTTCTGGGGAAAGCAGAGCTGCCCTTGCCAGGGGTTACGCACATGCTAAACAAAGATTCACTGACTGTGGTTTTTGCAGTAAGGCTACCAGGGCAAAACAAAGAACTGTGATTTAGGAAATATTTGCATATTGGCTGCATATTGCTCTGGCTCAGCTGCCTGCAATATATCACACATGAAAGGATTTTACACTGCAGTATAGAAAAATGTGCACCTTGCAATATAGCCTTCAGAGCCATCTTCTGGGGGAAAATGGACATCTGCCAATGTAGTAAATTGTATTTTATAAACAAAGAAAAAAGCAGCGGTAGCAAATAAAACTTTGATGACTTCTTAAAAAAACCCCAAAACATAAAAATGTGAAATGGGATTTTATGATACACATTTTGAGTCAGAAGCAAAGATGCCTATGATCTCTGTGAAAGTAATTTATTAGCTCCTAAATCACCTGGGATCTTCTGAAAATATCCCTAGGCCATTTTACATTCTTTAATTAACTACCAGGGGATATTTGGAAGAGGGTGAAGCTGATACACTTCATACACACACCCACACACATACATGCATGCACACAACCTCTCTTTTAACTTGTAACAAATCCTAAGAAATTAGCAAAAATTATAGAATGAGTAGAATTAACCAGAGAATTTGGGTTCAGTTCTGACATCAACAAACACAGACTTGTTAGCCTGGACCAAATTTCTGTTCTTTGTTCTTAGCCCAAATAAAGCTTCTGTTTGGCCAACAACAAAACCAGCAATGTTTCCTTGATTTAAGTGGCTGGTTTACTTTCTGCTCTTAGCTCTGTGCTTCCTTGCTTATTTTCTATCTTAAGTTTCAGTGGCTTTTAAGGACAGCTGAATATGCTTTCACTGCTGCTGTTGGAGCTGGGGAACCACTGGAGTCCATCACATGTACAAGTTTGTCAAGACTCACCTGAGATGGGTATGGTAAACACACATGTTAACTTGGGCACTCATGAGCTATTGTTGCAAAATCACTGTTAGACATTGTTCATGCAATGAATACCTGAAACTCCTGTTTTCATGCTTTAGGCAGCATAGTATCCGTTGATAATATATTTCCTGTATCTTGAAAGTTTATGTGATAAAAATTGCAGTTACTGTCTGACTGCATAGGTTAAGAGATGGTATTACTTGTTTTAAGTAGTGCTGTCATCAGCAAATAATCCCATAAAAATTGTCATGATTATTCAAGACCTAGGAGACTCCTAAACAGAACTTAAAATTGTCTCTTCTAGCTCATACAAAATTCATGTATATAGATTAAATTCCATTGTTTTCCCGGGATTGCCTAAGTAAAGTTTTGATTTCCTGGTGTTTCTTGATACTTTTATGACAATTTTTCTGCCATTTTAGATTGGGTCTTAATGAATGCTACACTTATTTAAAAATGACCAGGAAAAATCCAGAGGACAGAATTTGTTATGGCATGGATACTATGACAAGGGTTTTGTTATTGTTGTGTCCACATATTTCTCTTCTGAGATTGAAAGGTGAATCTTTCAGCAGTGTACCCTTTTGGGAGTGCTGGGTTGCATGGAGATGAGTATATTCCTGTCCCTAGCTTTGAAATGATTTCAGAATCAGTGTCATTATGTTACAGTTAATAACAGAAAAGAATGTCTTTCATCTCCAGAAGCAATTTACAGCTTACAATAAACTGGCACATAAACTCTTCAGAAGGATCACTTTGTGCATTAACTTCTACTGCACCTTACAAATCTATTTAACCGTGAGAGTCAAAATGTTTTGCTGAGCGGCCATTAGAGCCTGTGGTTCTTTGATTAAACGTCTCGCGTGATACAGTGAATGTCAGAACAACTCCTTAATACAGGTACGGCATACCAAAAACAAGTCATGCACACTGATTTTGAGTGAAAGCTTTGATTTTTGTTAATCTGCTAATACAAGAATAGCATATGAGGGGTTATTTTGCATTATGCTGGTATTAACATTGGAACCAAACTTAAGCTTTAATACCAAGGCCAGCTGCTATCTGTTCCCCTATAGCTTTGACTTCAGTGTTTTCATACATATTAGGGAGTGCTGATTTTATTGATTATGAATCACCTTAATTTATTTAATTCTCTGATTCAGTTCTTAACACACAAGTTGCACACACAAGGTACAGATACCATAAATCACGTTCCTTAATGCAACAAATGTATTGAGCAGAGCTGGATAAGCAGGGGTGTTTTCTGTGTCTGGGATTCATAACTAGACCCTTCAAGTATTTGGAGTTAATTGTTCACTCACTTCATAGGTGATCAATGAAAGCATCAAAGTAATTGAATATATTACCTACAAAATAATGCAGTTATTGGTTTGGGAATAGTGTATGTTGCTGTTCTAATAGGATTTCCATAAAAGCCCCAAAAGCAAAGACTTTGGCAGTTTGGGTGAGGGATGTTGGGGTTTTTTTGGGGATTTCTTTTTCTTCCATTGCATCAGATTCAGAATAGGTGTGGAGGTAGTGCAGCATTTTGCAGAGCTAATAACAATATAAGGACCAGAAAACAATTATATGCTTTGAATGCCCATTAGTAAAAGTAAAAATAATATAAGGATATATTTATGAATGTAATATTACTTGCCAGTTTTCTGCATTTTCTAGTTTGGTTTTTTTTCACAGCTCCACTCTGCTCTTTGTTTTCTCTGCCACCTCTATAACTGAAGTAGACTTTCCTTTCTGGAGACGATCTTGACTGTGCTCTCATTTGAGAACTTTTTCCATTTTAATGTGACTGCAGGCAACTTTGAAAGTCTGCTCTCTATTGAAATCCATGGCAACGCTCTCTCCGTGACTATTGTGACAGGCTTGCATTGCCTACTTACCATTCTGTTATTACTCACACTGTTACTTCAGATTATTTATTTATTATTGTTATTATTATTATGTTCCATCCTTATGTTTGTGATGAGTTTCCAACCCTTTATTTTGCCCACAACTGGTACAAGTGGCATGTTGCTAGTAATGTAACAATTTATTTGTAACTTTGTCTTAATAAATTTTCTCCTCTATTCTTTCATCTAGATCTTCCTTGGATCTTTCAGGTCCTTGAAGTTATTTCTGTAATCATAGCCCTTCGGAGGCATGGGAGGGCTGGGAGGCAGGAGCAGCAGCAGACAGTAGAGTACTGTCCAGTTGGCCTCAGAGACCTGTCATAAATATAAAATCTTTCTATGAGCCATGTTTTCTTTCACATTTTCCTCTTCCATTCCCACTTGATCCATCCTTTTATGTTTCTTTGCTTCCTGCTTACTTTTGCATGAATAAGTGGAGCACAGTTCTAGGGAATTTTTGTCACCCCACTATCAAACAGATTTGGTTGTAAGGCCACTGAAAGCATAAGCATTATTTAAGTCTGAACAAAGGAAATGTCATACAACTTGTAACTTGAAACACACCAACTTTAATTTTGTCCTTGAAATGAAGAAGGGAATCTTTGCATAATTAAAGACTGAATTTTTATTAATAGCAAGTTTCCTTAAAACAAAGGCTTGACATACAGATCTAAACATTTTCCCAGTACTCTCGGTTCAACTCTTTGTTCTTTGTATTATGTGTAAAATATTGTCTCTCCTGACTTTGTATGCTTTTAGTTGTCCTCCTAGCTCAGAGACTAGCTGTTGTCATTCAAAGCTCACAGAAATTTGTGGGGAAAATCAGCATTGCTGGCTTCTCACTGGGCTGTAGTAGCAGTCTTTCTTTTTATGAAGCTTATCCTTCTGGAGGAAAATAGCAGAGCTGAGACAGATGGAGTACAGTACTCTGCATCTTAGGCTTATTTTATAAAAACAGGGATCAACAGTTTTGTTACTGACCTAAGATTTCCACTTTCTGTAGGTAATTTGGTTGATATATGCACTGTTTCTTTTTCCTTATATTTATTGCCTATAAGTCAAATAATTTCAAATTAGTTTATCTCTAATTCCTCCCTTGTCTGAGAGCTTCCAGGTGATGTGCTATAGTGGCAGCTCTTGAAGAGACAGCTTTTCCAGAGTGAAAACGAGGCTTGTTACTTGCAACCGTTATATCTAAGGTCAAGGCAGATCAGATGTGCAGGTCAGATTTGGGAAAGGAGCATGAATTTTCTTCCTGCAGAATTTGTAGTATGCTATTCTGGGTGAGCAATAACTTAGTTACCAGAAAACTCTGACTGCCAAGGCTGGATTTGATCATGGCTAGCGTGAGAGCATCAGATCACTGAGATTCCACATCTGTGAAACAAGGAGCCGGGGCTTCATTATCACAAGGCACATCAAGGTACCAGCAACTTCCCTTCCAAATGCCTGCCTGACAGCACCCTGTCTTTGATTTCATCTGTGCAGAACATGCAATGGAAGTGGCAGAGCACAGGGGATGAAGTGTGAGCATTAAGAGGCATTCACTATAGCTCTGTAGTTCTGGACACCTGTAATAAACTGAAAAAATTATCCTAACATAAAAATGCACCCTAACAGTAACACAGATCTTTTCAGCAGGCACAGCTCAAAAAGAAAAATTAATTTCCTTAAGAAATGTGTCCTTTTTTTCAATAGAGCTATATAAACAGCCTTTTTTAAGTAGGCATATATTTAGAATTTCTGTCATGTGCTTTCAGAAATAAAAGGGTTGGGCTTTTTATTTTCTTAGGTGTTCTGTGCATTAAGAATGATGATTTAGTACACTCTTGAGAAGACAAGTCTAAGATGATACTTGCGGAAAATGAGAAACACAGGAATAATATAACAGCTCTTAGAAACACTTCCAATCTTTTGCATTTCTGGTCCAGACTCATAATGATACCTGCTACCATAGAGCCATCATCTTTACATAGTTGTCTCACAGGTGAAATCCGGTGGCCTTGCAGAAATTTATCATCTCTGCTTTAATTTCAATAACGTTGAATAAAGCCTTAAAAAAACATCTCACAGTTAAATAGAACCATCCTGCATCCCTCTCCTGGGGGAAAGGAAGGGTGTGCAGGGGACACAGGGTGAGCTTTTTGGATTTTGCTCATTAGACTACATATCTTGAGGAAAAAGTATTTTAGGAAATGAGAAGATTAGATGGATCTTATTAGGAAAGATACTTGACATATGTGTTTGACAAGCTGAGCTACTAACTTGCTGAGTTAACAGCTGTTACCTGTTAATTCATGGAGGGGAGGAAGGGAAAAAAACCCTCCAAACAGGCCTATTTAAGTTGAGCATAAGTTGTTTGACAGCAGGGAAGAAATAATTTTACTCTAGTCCTACGACTGTGGTAATTATATTGTTCTAAAACATTGTGTTTTGGGAACACAGATCACCCCTCAGATGGCTTTGGCCATTAATTACTGTGGTATTTCTGGCACGGAAGCTCACTCCAAGTAATTTTCTCTTGATACTCCTGGGTCTGCCTGCCTGTTTGCAGACACAAGCTTCAAAAACAGGCTGGTAGGGGCTGAATTAGAACCATCAGATGTCAGCAATTAAACTCCAGCATTATCACCATGTCTAGACACTAGGTACTCTTAGGGCACCTCAGCACAAAGAGTAGCTTCAGCTCTGTGCCGTTACCACAGTAAACACTTTTTTACCTATTAAGCAGTATTAAAATTTTGCTCTCATTCTCATTTGGGGATCTGCATCAGAAATCTGCTTGCTTTCCTTGCCCAGGAAGGCCTTTTGGTTGTTTGCCACCTTGGGTTTTGATTTTGTTGTTTGTTTGTTCTAAGCACTGGATGAAAAGTCATCCCATCTCCTTTATCAAAAATACTGGACAAGATTAGAAAATCCTCTTCACAATTCCCCCAGTTTTCCTTTATACATGAGGTTACTTAGGAGTTCTTTACAAAATAAATGAGCAAGCCATAAGCTGTCTTTCCTGTTCTTAAATCCAGGAACACTAAATAGAAGGTGGCAAATACAACAGGAAAGAGGAAATCAACTGGTTGAGCTGATACCTTTAATTAATGAAACTTTCCCGATAGCTCACTTACATAAAAGAAAGATGAGAAAAATCTCAAAGTGTAAACCAGTTTTGACAAAGAGATGGAGACCACAGCATTCACTTCTCTCCTGGCTGCTAAAGGTGAGAGGAAAGCTACTGAGCCATGAACTGGATAGAACAGCTGACACTATTTCATATGGTTTTGTCACTGTGCCCGTGCCTTCATTTTGGATGAAAAGATGCATTTCCTGTAAAACATAAAACTGTTCTAAGTTTAAGGAGGCATTTTTTTAAACCTCATTTGTGCTATGCACAGGGTTCAGAGAAAACTTCAGCTACGGGATAACCAGATGATCTTACTTTACAGGATAGGATAATGAAGTCATTATTAGGGACGGGCTGAGGCACTGGTTGCAGCTCTCACATCCAAGTCACTTCAGCATTGGCAGCATTTTAGAGGCAATATGCTGGATTGTTCATTATTCACATGTGGAAGGAACATGGTACTGGCTTATCAAATACAGAGACTGTAAGGGCCTGAGAATAGGTATTTTTACATCTGCAATTGTATTTAATAAAGATGGCCTTTCAGCTCTCCTCTTCTGCTTCACAGCAGAATCCTCTTCCCTGCAAACACTATCTGCCTAGTAGTTATCAAGCCATGATTAAATTTAAGTAGTTTTACTTGAAAATTGTTAAGAGTAGTACATCTTCAGCCCATAAGAGCTGAAGATTAAACTACAGTCTGATCCAGTTAAGTGCTCTGTGTCAACAGAATCGACAAGTTCATGTATTACAACTCCTGTAAGAGCCTGTTGAAGTTGCATGTCTGGCACCTTTAGAGATAAGCCTATTAATGATTAGATGCACGCTACATCCACGTATTTATTCTAATTTTAAATATCTTGCTCAGCAGCTCCAGATGTTACCAGGGACGCCTCCTCCCTTGGGAAGAAAACTGTCCTTCCTACATGTTTCTATTTCACTAGTTGCATCCAATAGAAACATCATCAGCTAATAGATGAAATTAAGTCTCTGCATACTGCAGGTTTTTGCTGCTCAGATTTGGGCTCTGCCTGATACACACAACTTACTCATTTGTGAATTAGAGGGAAATTGCTGCAAACAATTCAGAAAGCTGTTCCACAGCATTACAATGTAGAAGCATGTTGGGGACTGCAGCAGACAATCCGTGTTCATTTGTAGCTGGTAACAGATTAGGAAAAAGGCTGCAGGAGGAACATTTGATGCTGACAGAAACAGAATGATCATAGTCATCAAATAGAACTGGAAGTGGATAAAGTGAAAATGTCAGGTATGTATTATATGAAACAGTTCATCCTATCAAGAATGGCACAGACTTTACACAGCAGGCCTTTTAGCCTTTTAAAGTGGGCTGAAATTCTCCTCCTCCAGTCAGAAAACAAAACATACAAAAGAAAAAAACAATACTATGTCTTTACTCATTTTATGAAAAGTATGTCTCTGAAACAATCTCTAGATAATTAAAGATTAATCTGTTATTTTAACAATTAGTATTCTTTCATTCATGCAGCTATTGGATTTGAGGCTTTTCACTGATGCCCCATTTGAAGAGGTATATAAACTTTTATTACTATAGTCAGCACTTATATATCAAGTGCAAAATTTTGAAAATCATCTAATAGAAACTAAAATTTCCCCTCAGTTTTATTTCACTAATATCTTAAGTCTTGCCTCATTTATTTCACTACCAAGCTCAAGTAATCTAAGATTTATAAGTATTATTGTACTGAGTAAATGCTCACTTCAGAGAAAATGTCATGTTCAGCTAAGCACTTAATTTGTATACCTAAATTGTATATTTGGGGATTTAAACTGTGATTAATTTTCAAGGGCTTCCATCGTCATTAGCAATTGCTGCAGTGATTAAAGGCTGTTCGGATATTTTAAACCAAAGTCACAATAGACACGTAATCAGCTGGCTGAGGCATACTTTGAGAAGGTCAGCAAGCATCATCTCTGCACTGACCTTTTAGCTTCTGTCTTTCAACTTTGTAGAGCCATCCTTCATGTGACTTGAGATTTGGTCTATGATACGAGTGAGCCACAAGTGCAGCCAGCAGAGAAACCTGCTCAGCAGCACCAGCTTTGCAAGGGCTTTTTAAGAAGTGGCCAGGTCAATGAGGACCAGGCACACAGCTGCTTTCCTCACCTGTAGCCAAGGATGGCCATCTCCTGCCTGTTGCATGGAGGGGAGTTTCAGCTGTGAGGTGGTGGTGGTGGGCTAGCATTACAGATGAAAAAGTTTGTCATACTTACAATCTTACTAATCTAAGAGCTTTCAAAATTTAAGTCTTCCATATAAAAAAATTTGTACATATGTATTCATAGATGCCCCCACTTAATTTCCTCCTCCATCTCCCAAAATGTGCTTATTCAACCAATCTTGGATCCAGACAAAGAATATAAACCTAATTTAAACTAAACTCAAATTCCTACAGCAAAACAGGGTCCTCTGTTTTTGAAGGCAGGGATTAAAAATTCAGTTTGTTCATTTCAATTAGATGCTTTCTTCACGTTTTATGTTCATCTTGAACTACTTGGAGAATAGCATTTCTCACTGGTATCTATGCTATTAATCTCTGTAAGATCTAGAAACTGTGACCCAACAAAACCAATGCAAACTGATCCTTCACTTTGCTCAGGGATGTGAAAAAGCAGCAACATAATATGACAGCTTCAGCAAGTAGCACAGTGTTAACACAGAACTGGTCAAAATGGAATTCAGTAAAAATGAAAGAACTTGGCAATAAGTAGTTGTTTCTTTCAAAACCTGAAATGTTTCTGATCTACACTAAGTCAAATTAATTAGCATTGAAGCTGTTCTGATAACACATTACCTTCAGAAAACAGTAATATAGAGAGCTCTTCATTCAGTAAAAGGCAAAATACCTGCATCTTCATGTCTTAATTATACATTCAAGCAATGATTGTTTGCATGTGGTAATTGTGTATTCAAATGTTCATCAAACAAGGGAAAAGTCCCTTTTGAAAATGTCTCTTTGGTTACAACACTTTCTTCAAATGTCTGTCTAATCCAAAAATGAATTTTATTTTCTACGTTTTTTAATGCATTCCCAGAGATTTACAGTTAGCAGCATTCCAACATGATGCCTTTCTGCTCCCCCTATACACGCTGGTGTCACTTGTATTGCACACTAAGAGGGCATCACAGTTGCTGGAGATATTTGGCTCCATTGTAAATGCCTGGATTAGCTCTGAACCAGTCCAAACTACTGCTATTTCTAGTCTCTCCCTTTTTTTTTTTTTTGTAGATAACACAAACTGCCCCCACTTTGTGTTATCTACTCTCCTTTGTATTGTAGTTAATATTTCATAGTTCCACAAAAGGGCAAAAATGAAATTTTGGTGTGGTCGTTTGTTTTTTTTTTTTCCATTGGAGCAATTTAGGTGGTTTTTCATTCAAAGTTTAATTACAGCTCTGAAAACAAGCTTGCTTTACACTCTTAGGAAAGAACACCTGAAGAAGCCTGAAGATTTTCTGTTTCCAATTTCCTTATGATACTATACTGAATAACTTCACTTTTTTAACAGTCTAATAACCTGCCTTACACCTTTCAATTACACAAATTCTTTCAATTTAAGATTCTTCATGAGAAACACAGCAGATGAGTGTATTGTGCAGTGTTTGTCAAGCCCATATCAGAGAATTATGTCTTCATTTGTTATCATGGAAGCCAAAGCACTTGCTAGATTAAAAGCAAATGTAGCTATGTATATAGTGGTGAGCGAAGAGAGCATGGTTATTATTGTGATGATTTAAGAAATATTTTGACATTAATGACCCTATATGTACCAAGTCTAGTCATAATTTATCAGGTACTTAGAGCTTATTTTTTTTACCTCATCAAAACAGGGCAAATTATCAAGCTATGCAGAAGTATTACACAATCAAGATCAGCTTCAAGGAAGACTAAACCAATATTCAATTCCAACCAAACCTGTGTAAAAGGTGACAAGTGCTAAAAGCAATAGGCAAGTGGATTCTAAAGGATAACCGATCCTTACGCTAAGTCCCTATCATACCTTGTTCAGGTAATAACCTATGGCTCTTTTGACATTTTCCCATATTATGTATGGATTATATTTTTCTACAGCTGTAATTTTAAAGATAATACGAAGTAGGCTTAAATTACTTGTATTAGTACATACATTTGTTACGATTAAAAACCCCACAGTATAGACACTTGATTAAATATAATCTAAAAGTGTCTGAGTTTGGGCTACAGACTATGTATGAAGAGCCCTCAATGATTAAATTGCTGCCAGTTGTGTAATGTACAAATTCATCTCAGAGATGATTGCTTCTTTTAGCACATGCCCTTACACTTAGTGTATGCAATTCAGTTTTCATGACCTGCAGCATGTGGAATGGAATAGGATCAAGTTGCTGGGTTTGACTTCTAGGTTAAAAAATGTATTTCTGTCACCAAGAAGAACCCCCCTACATCAAATAACAACCCACTAACAGCAATTACAAAGCAGTCAGTTGTCTAAGATGGTTAGATAACTTGTCAAATAGCTTTAAAATGTAGATATTTTACATATATTTGGACATTTGGTTAAAATCTTTTTCTTTGGTAATACCTTTAACTTCCTTTCCTATTCATACAGTAGTTGTAAGGTTGGATAAAAGCTAAAAGCTATCTCTCAAAATCAGGAAAACAGAATACCAATCAAAACTGAGTCATATACTTGTCAAAATGTTCCTTAAAGAATTCTTAAATGGTAACTACTCACAAGAAGCAAAAATAG
This sequence comes from Scytalopus superciliaris, assembly GCA_013400415.1. Classification (NCBI taxonomy): domain Eukaryota; kingdom Metazoa; phylum Chordata; class Aves; order Passeriformes; family Rhinocryptidae; genus Scytalopus; species Scytalopus superciliaris. Next base: position 348,326 of record VXBX01009584.1, on the reverse strand, counting down.
AACCCAAACCCTAGAAACACTGTCTTATCACAGAGGTTTGTACAATGCATCCAAGATTAATTCAGACTATCAAATCAACTATAGAGGCTAAAGTAATTACCTGAAGCCATACATTGCACATTATTCAGCACAACATTTGAGTACAGAGAATATTAGACACATATCTGTACTCAGGTACACTTTACTAAAACATCCAACAGCGACATGTCCACAGTGGGTAACCCAGCAGCCAAGTACATACAATGCAATTCCATTTGTTTCTTAAAAATTGGGTCGTGGTATCAGTACTAGATTATACAGGAGCATTTTTGTTATGTAACACACATGGGTTTAGAAAAATGGGTATAGTACCAGAAACAGGTAAAACCCCAAGCATTACTCTGCAACTACAATGTCAAATTTGTCACAGCAGCAGGATGACACAAAATATGATCTTGCTTACATTGAAAGTGTCAACAAGTATAGAAAACTGAAATTTAAGTCCAGAAAACTCATAATTGACAAATAAGCTAGTTTAGGTTTCATTTTACATCAAATATTTTTAGCTTCACTTATTTTTAATTACACTACAATTAAATTAGCTTAAAAACAACTTCTATTTTTCAAACTTTGAATTAGTGTAACAGATTGTATTATTGTAAAATATTAGCTATTTGTACTGTAGGAATTTACTTGTTTTTTAAACTGATAACCTCATTAATATACTTCTACTACAGCAACTTCCTTGTGGGTTTTTTTTGGTTTGTTTGTTTTGTTTTGTTTTTTTTTTTAAACACAGATGCCATATAGCATTGGAGATTATTCTGCAACTACAAGTGAGTAAAAATTAACTTGGAACTCAAAATGCTCTCTCACAAGTCAGTTTGTACAGTGACACCGAACCTGAAGACTGATTTTGCATACTGGTCATATCCTTACCAGGTTATGCCCTGACCTCCCCCCAAAACACCTGTGCTATTGCTCTCCCAGACTATTGCAACTGAATGAGTTTCCACTGATATTTACTGATGACCTTTGCAAATAAGCATCTGTTGTTTGTGACTTCATAACCTGAAATACAAATGATTAAAACAAATTAAAAAAAACATGAGTCAGGTAATTACAAGGGCAAAATATATTATTATCAAAAAACATTACTGAGTAAGCTAAAACTCTGTGCAATTGCATTAAAGTAAGCCACAGCTACCTAAAAATATAACCAAATTATGCAGCATACAAGGAAATGATTTCGAGAAAACAAGTTGCCTGCATACTAACAAATCCCTTTAAAATGCAGCCTCTTCATTTCAAGCAAATTCTAGGCCTCATGCAATTAATTGAGCTATTTGCATTGTCTGTTTGAGAGACCATGTATTTTCTTTAGTGACTGAAACTCGTAAGTTTCAGATACTGAACTAGTAAAATCAAGATGACATTCAGGGCAATAATATTTAAAAAACACAACAAATAAGTCCAACTTTGGGCTGCTGGGGAAAATACTATTTATTATACATTTAAATACAAATTTGAAATGTGTTGTGGACACATCTGCAGGGTTACAGGTAAAAAATAAAACTGTACAAAGTTGTGTTCTGCAACTCTCAAGACTGATGCTTCAAAAAAAATTTTCACAAAATACCAAGAGTCCATCTTTGTAAGAACAGGAAAGATAATTAACGCATACAATCTTTTACTCGACAGATTATCTTTGTTCCCTCCCTGCATAAAGTACCTATAGTTTGTAAACAGTCTTTAAAAGTGTTAATAGCTTTAAGGAATGTGTAATCACAGTTTATATGGATTTGTCCCACAAGGAATTACAATGCTACACAGTAGTTTCATGTTTCCATAACCCAGTTCTAATATTACCAGTACTATCTGCAGTGAGCAAGGGTCCGTCCTGTCCACTGCTTTTTAGTGGTCCATTCTGAATGGCTAAATTTAAGCCGTAAGATTTTTGTTGGTTTTCAAGTTCAGCCGCTATTGGTTTCCTTAGAATATATTTTTTGTTGTTGGTAGCTATTGCTTTCTCAGTATTTCTGCTACTCTTTGGAAGCGTACTACAAGCATCACTGCTGTCTTGTTGGGACTGGTTATACTGGCGTTCTCTATACGCCAAATAGGCTCTTCGGCTCCTTGAGTGCCCTTCGCTGTTGCTTTGTCGAGTTTTAGGTAAGCCATTTTGCACACTTCCTTCCACACTCGTGGGAACATCATATGCATATTCCCTCAATACTGCAAGCCTGCTAGCACGGTGTCCCTTGCTTCTGTTCTTATGGTGCCGGCTGGGGTGTCCGTTTGTCCGAAACTGTACCTCTAAGGGAGCTACGTGCATTTTGATATCATTATCTACTGAATGTTCAGTGAGACTGTTATCAAGCTGAGGACCTGTGTTCAATGGCAGAGAAGTAGGGTGGCACTGAGCTGCTGCGGCTTGTAAGTTAGTTAGTTTACAACCTTGAGACGAGTTTTTTAGGCTTGAGGCACTTTTATTGGTGCATGAGGATTCTGCACTACTGTTGGTGCATTTTGGGGCCTCTCCATTGGTTCCACTGGAACTGGAGGGCTGCACATTTACCTGTACTGAATATGTACTCCTTCCTGGGCAGCAAGTTGTTATCCAAGCATGCCTGACATCTTCTCTGTTAATGCAATGGTGCACCATAAGAAAGGCACTGAGGCATAAACATGCTGCCCCAAAAAAACAGCTGAAGATCAGGTCCATGGGATAATACAGGGAAACAGACAGAGCTCCAAAGATCCAGAGTGTGACATACAAAACCAAGGTGAGGCCCACTCCCAGAAGCTGTGCTTGAAAACTGTGCTCATTCTCCAAAGCAGACGTGGAAACCAGTGACACTGACAGTGAATCCTGATGAGCCAGTTCCCCATGTTCATTGGTGGCCAGACGCTGCTGTTCCTCAATGGGTTCCTTAAGTTCATATTTGCGTTCAGGGTGACGTTTCAGCTGTATAAATATGCTGAGAAAATACATACAGTTTATGAAAATGATAAAGCTAGCTGGTCCATAAAATGCTCCTAAGCTAGGTTCCCAAGTCATCCAGCAACTGCAAAAGACACAAAACAAAGAATTAAAATTAACATCTCCTCAAGTAATTTATCTTTTATCAGTTCATTGAAATAATCTTGGCTGTGCTACATTTTCTGGAAGACTCAGAATTAATTGCAACAAGTATTTAGAAAAAAGCAAACCTATGAAATCTTATGACAGAGCTCTCAGTTATGTGGTACTTACTAAGGAGCATTAGGTCTGCTGCCATAATTTCGGATGTTTGCTGCAGCTGTTATTCCACAAACTATGATAGGGATTCCTCCACCAATAAGGTAGAACCTAAAAAGTAAATCCAGCATATCAGTGTCTGCTTAATAGTAATGGATTGTATTCCAGTCACAATGAAGGAAACGAGAGCTTTCCAGGATTTTGGAAACACACAAGTTTATGAATGTAAATAGGATGAGTAAGGTTTAGATTTTGGCAATATCAATTGTTTTCTAAGTCTTCCTCACTACAGTTTTTCCTCCTCGTGTTGTAAGCTGCCTCTCTCTCACAGCTGCTTGCTCCCACCTCCCACTCACAGACAATGAACTAAAGTATACAGCATTAGAAGGAAGAAGCAAACTTGTAAACTACTGGAACAGAAAGAATATGGAGACATAAAAAGAAAATAGCAAGTGGTATTCTCGTGTTCTGAGATGAACCTGCCTAATATTATATATATTGTTAAGAAGATCAGCCATAAGAACTCATGTTACTTGGAATTTTTTTGGGGTGGAGGAGTTTGGTAGATGGCAGGTTGGGATTTTTTTGTTGGTTTGTTTGTTTGGGGTTTTTTTTAATTTTTAATGGACTCTCTAATCTTACAGTACTCCTGCTTCCCTGTGGTGGTATAATGAAAACTGTGTACCTTCACAAGGACAGACGGCATATGTTGTTGGAGTATCTTAATTTTCATTCCAATTTCTATGAATTCACATTGAATTCAGTAGTGGCATAACAATAATTACTGATATTCATTCCAATTAACAGCACTGCACTCAGTCCTGCAGCTTATATCAAACCAGTCCAAATTAGATCCAAATTCAGATTAGAACACACAAGTGAAAATACCACTGTGACATACAGGTGAGCAGTTTGTTTTATCAACAGAAGACATCTATTCTGATGGTCCTGGATGCTTCCAATGCATTTCTGATTATTCACCAGAAATTACTCCTGTCTAACTTGACACACAGAACATCAGTCTGAAATAAATCAGGACTTTCTTGTAAATTGAGATACACTGAGTATATTATTTAGTTGTTGAATCCTAGAGAGATCAAATTCTGACATTGGGTTATTCTGTATTTTGATACAGCAATCAGGAGCAGGCCAGATAGAGCAGATCTTTGTGGGAGTATGGGTACCACACACTTTTATTTTGAACATACATTTAAAAGACATCTGAAAAAACCACATCTTTCTTTGGCCCTTCCTTGCAAAAATATCACACATCTATTTCAGTAATTCTGATCTGCAAGAAGTTGGACACTGAGAAAGTCTGAAAAATTTAAAGCATGTTCTATTCTGATATTCCAGAGTTGCTGCCACTGTCATCCATGAGCTGTTCAGATCTGAAATGGCACGTTCATGATTATGTCTATGCAGAACTGAGCCTGTGAAGCTTGTAATTTTATTGCAACATTTTCCAAAGCAAGAACCTGTAAACAAATAATAAGGGCTGGGGAGGGGGGGGAAATCACAACAGATGTTAAAAAGGCTACACAGTATCCTGCTGAAAGGCACAGCTGGTGGTGAGCATGGTGAACATATGCAGTGAATATAACAGACTTACTTCTTAAAAGAAAAATAATAAAATTTAAGGAAAGCAAATACAGAAATTAAGTAGTATAAACAGTAACCTAACTTATAAATTGAATACTTCTATATGCTTGTATGTAGTACTGCAAATTTTGCTTGCAGATAATCAGAAAAGCATTTCTGTTTTTCTGCAGTCTCTGTACTTTAAAAAATCAAGCTCTTTAAATATTCGCCTATAATCAAAGGTAATCAACTTCTGCCACCTTGTGGAGAATTTGAGCGTAGCAGGTCTTAATTAACATCGAAGGGCTCAGGAGGCAACATGAACAAAATATGTTAGTATTTTCTATGAAGAACATTTCACATAGGGTGAATTTCACAGATAATTAGTTTGTCCCATCTCTGGCATTTCAGAAATAAAAATTCTAAGAGGAATGCTTCACAAAGTACAGTTTTAATTTGCTAATGAATGACACATCCCAAATTTTCAAATTTTTGAATAATTTGTAAACAATATTTGGAAGCCATATTGAACTTTATTTACTTAAACTGCAGTGGTTTTTAACTGCATGACAACACAGTTCTCCACGTTCTTCTATAATAATTAAATGGGTTGTGTTGGTATCTACAATCTTAAACTACCAGTGGTGATGCTGAAACACTAGCAACTTCTTAATTTACAAATCATTGACACAGCTTTGCATCCATAATACACTAAGACCAATAGTCCTTCAGCTCATCCTTCTGAACATAATGCTGGGGGAAACAGAAAGATCTGGAAGGAACTTTACAAACCTGAAAATAACAAAACAGTAGTGATCTGTTACATTTTCTGGTCAGAATATAAATGTAGCAACCTGGGAAATGACTCACAAAACTAAACAGGCTCACCTCAGCATTGGTCTGGGTGGAGGAGGTGGCTCATCAGGATCTTGACACCTTTTTGCTTTTTTGGTAACCTGCTTGTAAATATTACGAGATGTCACTCCCAGCCACAGTACTGTTGCAAGAGTGGAATAATGGAGAATTATCCCAACCTTAAAACAAGAACAAATAACAAAAAAAGTATTAACCCCCAAATATTTCCTTTCTACTAAGTTAATATAAATACACTACTCACTATAAAGCTGAAATTTTCAAAAGCTCAATTCACGGGAAAAAATACCCCTCTTATTTTATATGGTTATTCTAAGTGTCAAATCATTGTAGTTTTCATAAAACAGTAATATATGTTATGCAAACCCATTTTCATATTAATTGAATCTTGAATGGCTACATGGCTGCAGTTGCCTGTAGTGGAAGGAAAACTTATTAATGGGGGAAGAACCTTACTGGCCAACATTTTTCAGATTACATATCAATCACACACTTTAGGAAACTATTATACAAAAGACTTAACTTTAAAATGTCTTGTGTTACAGGTACTATTCAAATTGAAAGCAATAATGGTACTGTGAGAAGTATGTAGCTGGTGGCAGAATACAGACAGGTAACACTCATCAGCAGTTTTAATATAATGAAAAGTGTGCATTTAACTGGCCCAAACTTTAATGTAAAGTCTGCTTCACAGCAGAATCTAGTAATCCTGCATTGTCTTACTTACAGGGCAACACTGCCATGACAGTACATGCACATGGAAGAGGTAACACTTGAATTCCTGTTAGGATGATTGCAAGTGGTTTTTTTTGCAAGTTTCAACCACCAGTAAAAGCACAACTCTCAAACAGCCCATCTGTATCACAGGATTTCTCCTGAAGGATTACGATGTCCAAGAAGGTAAGAAAAAAAGTAGGTGTGGATGCATGTATGTGCACATGTGTGCATGCAGGAAAAAGATCCGAGACATTTTTCAGTGCAACATTTCGGCCCATTAACCTAATCACTACTGTAAATTTGAACAAAAAGCATTATGGAATATTATGGTGAGCAATTAGAAACTTTTTTGAATCACTGAACGCAAAAAAGGAAGTATGAAAAATATTTCATTGACATTTTTCTAAAGTAGCAACTGTTACTATACCAGAACACTGCAACTGAATTAGAGACAGCCGAATCTTAAAAAGCAAATTATTAAAAAAACCCAAAGAGTCTCAATAAAGATAGTGACATTCGCGTAGAGAAAGTATGCAGGCTTGAAGCACTTCTCTCTCCCTCCCCTTTTGGTTATACTGAGCAAATGGAAGTAAGCATTTTAACCCCTGTGAAAAAATCAAGACTTCACATGATCTGTAAAGGCCACACACAGGCTTATAAAATAATTCCATAATAAGTAACTCTCAAAAATAAAAAAAACAGATAACCATTATTTTTTGAGATAGCTTTTGGGAAAATAATTTCTGCTGCACTATTGAAATACTTTCCCAGTTTTCAAGTAATGAACTAGTTTCATCTCCATGACTTCTTAAGCAGACAAGAGAATCTAATTCTGTTAGGAAGACAGACAGAGAGTTGGGGTTGTTCAGGCTGGAGAACAGATAGCTGTGAGAAGACTTTATAGCACCTTTGAGAACCTTAAGTGGGCTGGAGATGGGCATTTTACAAGGGCATGTAGTGACAGGACAAGGGGTAATGGCTTTAAACTGAAAGACAGTTGATTTAGATTAGATAGAAGACATAATGAGGGTGGCAAAACACAAGCACAGATTGCCCAGCGAGGTGGTAGATGCCCCACCTCTGGAAACAGCGAAAGTCAGGTTAGATGGGGCTCTGAGCAACCTGATCTAGTTGAAGATGTCCCTCCTTATTGCAGAGGCATTGGACTAGATCACCTTTAAGGTCCCTTCCAACCCAAACCATTATAAGATTCTAAAACCATAACATTAGCTTTTTGTCTAAATTTTTCATTCTAATGAATACCTATACTGAAGTTCTGTAGAAGGCAAGAGAGGCAAATACATATATAGGAGTACAAAACCAGTAACTAATTTTTTCGAGTGTTTCCATGTTTACTTACTGCTTGGCAAATGCTGGCATTCCTGGTCTGAGTTATGCCTCCAATAAACATCACACATGTCAGAAAAATATGAAAGCTCAGGTTAACTAGCATATGCCAGCTTTTCACACTGATCCTGATCACACTGTTAAAAGAAACAGATTAGACAATATAAAACACAGCCACATTACTGGTTTTCAGCAACTATCAAGATACACATGATAAATGACATATAATTGCTGTTAATGATTGTTTGACTACCACATACATTGTAATCAAATCTAATTTCTGGTCTTTATCACAAGAAATTAAAATACTCTCCTATTAACCAGCTTTATACATCTATTTGGGGCCTGATTTAAAAATGTTAGGCTTTCAAGCTTTCACATCAACAGAAATGTAAAATGCTGAACAGTTCGTTAAATTCTACCATCATTCTTCGATGGTCTCTTCTTTCATCATGAAGCAAAAGTGAAGAATTAAAGGAAAAACATGGTTATGAGAGCTAAATTATCATACTCGAGAAAGATGAAATAGCTATTTGCTTAACTGTTAGCTTTCATCAACAATTTTTATAGGCAAAACAACCTACCAAATGCATATTATTCTACTATGCTCCAATAAAAAAGGAAAGATAGTCTGTCCTAATCATTATAAATATTTTTTTTAGTCTCGTAATTTTGATTCATACCTGTGATGATATATGTAACTGACCATGATCATCAACAGGCACATTAGCAAAACCATGGCAGTGGCATAAATTACTGGGTGCAAAAGATCAGCTGGCTGCGTATACAATTCAGCTCCTGTCAAGTCCTGACAACAGAAACAGAAACAGCATTAGCCCAGAATACCCTTCTATTTTTTGAGGGTGGAAGAATGACAAAGAAACAAATTAAGAAGTAACAGGACCCTTCTAGAGAAAACGTCTTCCTTCCCTACCCACTCCCCCCAAACCAACTCTCCAATTATTTTTTATGTTCCTGGGTTTCTTCTGCAATTACCTGCTATTCTGGCTGACCATGATAAATACAGTCACCAATCTTATAGAATTAAACTTCATATATGCTTGAAGTTACATAGATGTCAGCAGCTTACAGACACATGCCATTTTCTTCATCTTAGCATACCTGTATGTACAGCATGTAGAACAACTGTGTTTCAGTTATGATTACCTTCTTAAACAACCCAAAGAACATTACAGCAAATGCCCTCAGCATGTCTGTAATGATGCTATAGACTTGGGGGTACTGATCAACAGAGTGGAGGTTAATCAGAGGGATGCTGGTGAACCAGAGGAATGGGGTGATAAAACATAATGAGATTTAGCAAAGGAAAACATTAAGAGATCTGCATCTGGGATAGAGTAACCCCATGCACACAAAAATACAGGCTGGGCACAGCACTGATTAGAAAACAACCCAAGAACCACTTGAGGTACTGGTAGACAAAAACTGACCCGAAGTCAGGCCACAGGAGACACTGCTAAGGTCACACTTGTGTGAGGACAAACACAGACCGTGGGTGAGCTGATCATTCCCTTCTGTTCAGCACTGAGAGACCACCTGGCAGAACTCTCCTCAGTTTGAGGCTCCCCAGCACAAGAAAGGCACTAACACGCTGGATGAAGCAAGTCTAACAGATCACTGGGATCATTAGCAGGCTGAAGTACACAATGTCTGAGGCTGAAAAAGTCTTTAAGAAGAAAAGGAAGAGGGAGAAATCTCATTATGACATTGAACTACCTGCTGGGATAGTATAAAGAAGACTGACTCAAACTCTTCTTGGAGCTGAATCATGAAATGATGAAAGGCAACAGACATTACCAGCAACAAAGAAAATTATGATTAGATACAGCAAAAAAAATTCTGAAGTGGTCACGTACTGCACAGAAAGACACTGCCCTTGGAGATACTCAAAGCTTGACTGAGTATGACCTAGAGCAGTAAGATTTGACTTTGAAGGCAGTCAAACTTTCAGCAGGTAACTGGACTAAATGGCATCAGATGTTTCTACCAGACTGTTAATACTAAGATCACTGTTTGACCAGAATAGACAGCTGATTAGTCAAAGAATTCAACAGCTCCATAATATCAATTAAGTTTTCTGAATCCACTCAGTAGTGATATTTTAATTTCCTGAAAAGATGAAATAATTATGTTTGGAAGCAGTTACAATTTACTAGAGTTCCAGGGGTGGACACGCACAGACATGACACTATGACTCAAAAAACTCCAAAAAAATCTTCAGTCCCTTCCAGCACAAAATAGAGTAAATTTTCTTGGCTATCAGTGGAAAAATCTATTAAAAATAATTTTTCAGAATGCACAGGATACAGAAAATTCTCTCACCTATAATTCTGAGTTAGTCACTGAAAGTTCTAGAGTTGGCAAAGTTCATAAGTGTGCTAGGGGAAAGAAGAACAAACTTGGCATTCAGAAAGAACAGTAAAAGATTACGAGGAAGTTTCAGTTTGTTTTGAGAAAAATCAGTGATACACACTCTGGTTTTAGGCTTAAGACAGGTAATCTGATTTCACAGACAGATAAAGTTTTTGAATTGAGGGTTACAATTAAATTAGAGTCAGCAGTCTCTTCACCATTCCTTAAATTGTTCTTTCATCAGAATACAAATGTGTTATTCCTAACTAACTCAACAACCTCATTTCAAACTAATTTAATCAGATTATCAGTTTGATTCTTATGTGTTGGTTTGCTTTGGCAGTTGGAAAAAGACCATAAGATATTATGCCTCAGGCAGACTGATTTCAACACTACCTGTGGCCTGGTTGACATCCAGCTGGAGATCCCTGGGAACTCACTGCTGTTACAAGTATGAGCAAATGTTTAGTCACACCTGGCCCATGATTACCTGGGAACTGAAACTGTAGGAAAATTCTGGTTGCTGATTCCAGACTGGTATCAGGTAACATGATGTCATACACCTATTGGTGTAAATTTTAAGAACAAGAGCTAAAAAAAGTAAATCACAAGATCTACATCAATCTTCTAAAACATCTGAGGAAAAACTCAGTATACCTTGCTGAGCTAGCAAAGGCCTCGACCCAATACCCACTAAGTCAGTGGAATTCTTACTGATTGCACTGACATTTTCTGTCAGACCTACTAAGGAGTGAGGGGAACTAGTAACAGTATTTCTGAGCTAAACCAATCCTAAACTCAGTAAAAAAAGAATGACAGAAAATTAATCATAGAGATGACATTAAGAACACTAGAGGGTTTATCGTCAACTAGCAGAACACTTGCTTCTTCTCAACCACCACTACTATTTTAACTTTGCTGCAAACCTATAATAATGACTTTTCAAGTGAAGCTCCCGCTTCTCTCTTTTATTACTAAACAGTGGTAAAGATAATTTCCAAATAAGTACAAAGTTTTACAACTGTATCTGCCTAAATCACTGCACCAGAAAACTTGTGATGAGTTTCCTTATGAGAGGACTTTACATTACATTCAGAAATGCATGAAAACAGGTCAGTACATTATGTGTTCTTCCACACACAAGTACTACAGTAAAGTAGCCTAAAATAGAGTGAAATAACTGGTTAAGTTATTCACCATCCAGCCAGGATGACGGACTACCATGTTCAGGTTCCTCCTGCCACTGCTGTTCATGTATTTGATGTTAATGACAAATGTTGAATTAAACAAATTTCTAAAACTGAACCCACAAGAACTGCCTATGAGCCCAGGACCAGAAGCAAGACTTCCACAACATGATGAGTGTTTACAAATGAAATAGGTTATTATGGCTTTTTTGGTTAATATAGGGGTGGACACCTTTTTCAACAGCCACTTAGTCATCCACAGTTTCTGCAGTCTATTAACTGCACAAGGAACATCTATCAGCTGAACACTACTCTGTGCTCTCCACCCGCCCCTGCTCCTCCATTCTATACATTTTGGGAAGCAGCTAATATTTAAGGAATACCAGTTTCAAGCAAGTATACAGTGAGAGTTACTGGCAGAAAAGGAAGAAAGCTGCCCCCTTCTCTAACTTTGATTGCTGATTGTTAGCAGCTGTCTCTGTAATTCACAAGATACTCATATAATCCTGCCATGTATTAGTTTAGAAGCAGTCTTTACAGAGGCAGATTGAACATGCTTTTCATCTTTCTTCCTCCAGATGACAGAAATGTGACCAGTTTAAAGCATAAGCTCTCTTTACATGCACATGCAAATGAAGTTTAACTCCATTTTAAAAAATGCCGTTATATTTTAGGAAGGTATTTTGTATTTTAAAAATATCAAAAAAGGAAACTATAGGATTATAACACTTTAAAGTAATTTAAAACAGTATTGTCAAAGGTAAAGTGAAAAGTTGCTCTCTGAGTTCTCTTTAAAATCTTGGCATGTAAATCAGTTTTATTTATGTTTAGCTTTTTGATATTCTACCATTTAATTCTTTTTAGAGGCAGATTTTTGAAAATTTGAGTTTCTAAAGAAAAATAGCAACTTCTCGTCCACTGACCATCTTTCCTCCACATGATTACATAAAAATATATATTTAATTCCACACAGAGCACATTAACTACAACAAAACCCATACCAAATTTAAACTTAAGAATTTCTCATAAGCTTACCGTTTTGTTCATCTTCCTAGCAGTCTACCACTTTTATGTATTGCATTTTATCATTTAGTATTGGTGCTGATTACTGATAAGTAGGGTAGCAGTCACTATCTGTAAAAAGTGAAGTAGCCCAGGCCAAATTATGAAATCAAGAGCTCCGTGAACAAAGAAGAAATCTGTGTTCACAACTGAGGAACAATAAATAAGTTATCTTGCTCCTTTTAATGACTTTATTTTAGAACTGGTTAACAATTTCACTGATATCAGTATGCTAAGACTAGAGTTTAGATACTTATTTTAAGCAACATTTCAAAAATATTTTTTATAGTTACTGTTTTGATTTTTTTTTTTCCATTTCAATTAATGTCTTCTTGCAACAGACCTACATATTTGTGAATCAACACATAATTTGCAATGAAATAGCTCTTTGGTTATGGAGCACAGGAAAAAAAATACCTGGGAAAATAGTCCTGTCAACACACAAAGTTAACAAATCTAATCTAACACAGACAAGATAGTTTAAAATAAAGGTAACAGTTGAAGAAAACATGACATTATTAGACTAAAGTTTGTAAAAGTCCATTTGATTAGGGAGCTCATTAAAATGTCTTCCTGTAATATAGTACTTTGCTTATGAATATCCGTTTGTATCTAGCATATTCAGTAATTAATTCTGCTTTGACAGATTCCCACTTAAGCCTCATCTTGCCTCAACATTTACATAAACACAAGCAAAACCTAAAGATTTATTTATTACATCTAGTTTTATGTCAGTGTAGCAATGCTTGTTCTCTTTAATACAAGAGTAAATAAGTAGAACTGTATCGTGAAATACTTTTTAAGCTCCAGAAAGAAACATAATTCTAAGTGTCATACCATTAAGACAGCATAGTTGCTGAGGGAGTAGCACTGAATGGTAGTAATATTTTCATCAGACAGCAGGATGCGACAACCATCAGATTTCCATCCCCCTTGTCCGTTCAGTAGATCAAAGTCCCACTGAGCTGCAACAGCATCTGCTCCATGTGCAATGCGCCGCAGTGTCACATTTATAGGGACGTGGTGACTGGCCAGGTTTAAACCATCTGTTACAAAGGAAATGTATTTACACATAAATTTCTCAACATGTAATGCGTTACTTGCTGAAACCTTTTATTAGGGACACACTAGTCAAAACAAGGAGAGAGACAAAAATGTTTCTTAAAGATCATAAAAAAGTAATAATAAAGACAAACCTATCTTGGTGAGAATAACTGGAGTTACAACTGTGCGACGTTTCCCATCATCAGCCAGATTTGTTGAATTTCCTGTTGCTGGGAAAAGCTTTCCATTGCGAAATGCAATAAGCTGAAGCTTATAGACAGATTCATCTGCTGGTCTAATTTCTCTTTTCTGCTTTTGGGTGAAAAGGGAAGCTGGCAAGTGGATGGAAGCCTCTACAATTGTGTTCTAGAAATAAACAGATTTTTAAAGTTCTAAAGAGAAAATGAAATTCTTTAGAGATTAAATTGGCAACTCTTCTAACTGAACAGTGTTAGAGATGAATGCATTTAGCAGACTATATATTATGAAGAACCTATTTGACAGTGTTTCCTAGTAATCCAGGATAAAGTAGCTTAATCAAGTTATTACAGTCATAAAAAAAATTAAAAAGAAAAAAAGAAGTTAAGATTCTGCAGTTACCTTAGTTGTTAGAGAGAGTAAAGTTGAAGTTGGTTTCAATAAAGTATTAACAAGATTAGACTACTGGCAACTACAAGGAGCAACCAAGACAAGCTGACAGACAGAACTGCGGTAATTATGCACTTACTACTGTTCAAAATGAAATGCCGTATAAAACGGGGTTTTTTTAACTTGCTATATAAATTAGACTCGGGTAGAGAAGCATGTACATAATTTCATACAATTACGTAAGTGTAATTTCTAATTTACATCCTCCAGTGACATTCAAGCAAATGAAGTGAGAAAAGCAAACTGGTAAGTTGCGGAATGTAACTGAAAAAAATGCTTTTATGGAATATGAGCGTTTCCATTTTATACCCACCCACATATAGATATATATAGTGTGTATGTATACATACATGCACACACACAAAAATTAAATTAAACTTTCAGGACTGTTTTTTATTTCATGCCTAATGATAATAACACTGAGCAGAGCATTTCAGATACTAAAGAGACTGGCAATATCTGATTTAGTATGTAATGAAGATGAAAATACAGGAAAATAAAGATATGTTATTATGAACCAGGGAGCGTTTCAGTTTCCATACTTACGAAAATGTCTGAAAGAATCTTTCAACTTAAGAACTTCCAATACAGAAAACCACATCTACTTATTAAAAGTTGTGTCCATTAAAAAACATATTTTACAATAAAACTCTAATATGCTTTATCCCTTTAATTCTTGTCACAGTCATTCTGGATTACATAAAAATGTCAATTTAACATAAAAAATTAATAACAATAAACTTGCTTTCCAAATGACTTATACATAAGATATTATTACAAAGTCTGAGGGGAAAAAAAATAGTATCCAACCTTTAATGCCAGACTTGACAGTGTATTTGAAACGTTGCACTTAAAGCTTAATTGTTTATCTAGATTTCCATCAGGATCTCTTCTCCCATAATCGCTGAGTCCTGTACGGTCTGATGTAGCCACTTTCTGAAATACGGTGCATGTCATTCCCGTGAAGCCAGCAGCCTTTATTACATAGGCCTCAAGAGCAATATTTGGAGAATACTGTGACAACATAAATCAAACATGAAATAATTTCACACACCACAGAAAGGCTAATAAATAATCATAAAGGAATTATCTGCCTTCACAGAAAAAAAACATCCAGAAGACCAGTTTCTGTTTATCTGGCATGGATAAATCTGTTCAGAGTATTGCTCTTCTCCTTACAGAAATAGTGGCCATTTCAGAAAATGCTAGCATTAAGAAAAATAAAAGGCTATTCAAACTCAAGAGCCAGAAAACTGTCCTCTAAATAAATGAATTCATACTTACAGTAGAATAAACTTGAGCTCCATTTGCAAGCCGATACATAGCAATTTTCTGTAGACACTGTACAATTCTGGTGCAAGCCTTGGCTTCCCTTTGTGCCATCCACAGAACACGTTCATCAGCTAACATAATATTACTTGCTATGTCCACCATCACGTCACCAAGCTAACACAGAAGAGAAATAAGACACTTTTATAGCTTTGACAGTGTTCATCAAGTGGGATTGTTATCAGAAAATACAAAGCAACTTGTCAGCACAAAAAGCAAAAGGGAACTAGTTGCTCCTGTTTCAATCACCTCTTGTCATGCTGAGATGCTTGGACTCAAGACATTTACCTCCATTGAAGAAAAATGTTATGCCAATGTAATTTGTTGTTTATATTTTACTTAGAAAAAATCCATTATAAACATGGGTACTTCATTAAAAGCAGAGTGTAATAGTCCATGTTCTACTGGACTAATTGCTTAAAAGGTCTATTTACCATCAAGTTTAAACCTGAAGCAAACTACAAATTAACAGTAATAGAATTTTTATGTGTGATGGAAGATGATAAAAGTAACACAGGCCAAAAAAAAAGCACGCAACCCTTCTGCTTCACTTCCTAACTTCTAACTTATTTTGGATTTCTTTCTTCCTTGCCTTTTATTTTATATGACCTGCTTTAGGTCACAGGTATATATGAAACAGACAGCATATACTTTTACGTATCAGAGCTGCTTTCAAATCATGAATTACATAAACTTAAAACTATGTTCACAGTCCTCACCCTGCCTTCTGTATGACAACCTATGAAGGGAAGTCATTTATTTAGGCCACAACTTTGCCAAAATTAATGAGTACCTATACTGACAACACTGACCTACACCAGATTTTCACAACATTTAAGGAGCAGTGACAAACACTGGACCAAAAGCAAAGTTGAATGCATTTTCTAGTTGAATTGACTGAAATGCAATTCACAGTGGTTAAATTTCGGGACTGGAATTTTCTGCTTGAAGAGACACAAAGTAGGATGAGAAGACATATCTTTTACCATCCAGGCTTCCCAATGTCTTTTCAGAATATTACTAATAAGGAAAGAACATGGTAGTTTGCTTGTTTTTTTTAAAAATCACTAAAAATAAAGGCAAAAGTTGGAATATAAAAATATTTACTGTTTTCATAACTGTCTCTCTTGGGGACAGAAATTACAATCAGTAAAAATTCTCAACAACTAACACAGCCTCAGGGAGCATTTGCAGGCTGTAGCCCTTTTCATTATATTATCAAAAAAACCCCAAGTTAAATTAATTGAAGGTGCTTATTACAATTTAGTACCACTTGAAAAGAGGTAGCAAGTTTTACACATCAAAAAATGGTGATTTTACAATAAATTATCAGTATTTGGATCCTGAACTTGCAGAACTCAAGTTCACATTATTGTTTCTCCTGCTTATCAAGGTATGTACAAGTGTTTCCAACTGTATTCTAACTTAAGACAACCTGCTAGGAACTTTCTGATGTGAAAGAGGCTATTAAATGAACCATTTTATAGTTCATAGTATTAATCTTTCAGAATAGCCACTGTAACGCAAACTAAGGAACTAACAAGATGATGGTGTAAGGGAACAGATATGAATAATGGTGTCAAGAATAAGTTCATGGAGTACTACCTTGTTAAGAAATCAGTATTATTAATAGTTACTAAAATTATTACATGAAACTGCACTCATGTTCCTTGACTATACCAGCAAATCAAAGGTTGCCTTCAAATCAAACCAAGTGAGATAAAAACCCCACTGTCTAAGACCAAAACTACCCATGAATTTAACTTGATTTTTTCATAGTATCTATTACCTTCAAACATGGCAAAGTAATGCCAGATTATGTCACTCCACAGACAATAAATCACAGCTGAGAAACAATTATCCTTATAATGCAATATATCATTCAGCAATCTAAAGCATGTTTCTGTTTTAGACTAGGTAAAAATCCCAGCCATTTAATGAACTGCGTGTATAATTCCAAAATACTGCCCCTCCAAAAAAAATTCACACTCTTGACTGTAAAAATGAGATTTGGCCTGGAAATTCTCCAACGAGCTCTGCAAAGGATGTAGAACCTGCATTTATGGTTTGCTGAGGGGTGGACGGGTAGAATTTTTTTTTATTTTTTTTTTCTGCACAAATTGAGACATTGTAGTCTCCAACTTCCCAACATACACTGTACAGTGAGATCAATAAAACCTCTGTTCAGCAGTGAAACAGAGAGTTCCTACCCATTGGTGGGACTATTCCACTACTTACATTTTTCTCCCCAACAATGAGCGTTCTCTAAGATTTTATTTTAATGTCTTATCTTATATCCTGCAAGATTGAGGAATACTGAAAACCTTAGAGATAAAGCTCAATATTGAATAAAGACAGCCTACCATGGTGGGAGGGGAGAAGATAAGTCTTGTTTTATTCATTATTGAGAGGATCTCTGAGGCTTTCATTATTTGTATTTTTAGGTAAGAGCATACCAATGAAAACCTGTGTGACCCACTCCATATTAAATAAAAACAGACTTACTGTACCTATCTCCCTGCTCCAGTGCTGACCAGAGGTGTTACTCACATTACAGGTCCAGTGAATGCTGGATCATCTCAGCGCGAATGCAAAGTCTGTGACCATGGGTCAGCAACTTCAGGGACCTACTAAACAAACAAAAACATGGAATAGAATCTGATAATCCGCTAACTCAGCGCCTGCATCTAATGTTGGGAAGGTTTCACTGCTCAGAATACTTAAAGACAAACACCCTGATTATTTTTAAAGTGATGGCAAATTATCCAGTTACCTCTTTATATTTTTCAGCAAATCTTCCAAATTTCTCTATCATTTCAGCCACAAAAATAACATCCATCTTATCAGAAAAATTTGCTGCTTCAACAGTGTAAGCCAAGAGCTGTCTTGCTGTTGCCACTGCATTAGTAAGGTTGAGAGGCATCTACACAGGGAAAAAAACATGAGCATTTTGAAAAAGTGAAAAGTAAATACAAGGTAGAGACAACACATCATCAATTAACAACAATTAACATTCTCCCAGAGAGGAGAGCAAGATTTTAAGCAAAACATCTCCTACAAGCCAGAGAACCAGGATTTGTACTTGCAGCCAGAAATTGGGTTTTGTGCTGTTGTCCTAGAAGGGAGAGAACTATTGCACCAAAAAAGGAGCAAAAAAATCCAAAAACAGTACTGTCAAATGCTTATTTTTGTTCTCACCAAAACCGAGGCACGACAACAGAAAGCTCCTAAAAATATAGCATTTTATAGCAAGAGAAGCCAAAACAAATTCAAACACACCACTGCTGTAGCATTCACTCTCGACTCTGTAATTACAGAAAGCAGTTGGAATGGCATACACACACAAAAACCAAGACAGATCTCCTATGACAAAGCTCATGATTTTGTTCCTGAAACAAGCTCCGTGCTGGAAATTTCTTCACTAAATAATATACAACATCAACATGCCTGAACTAGCAGGGACTGAAAATGGGAAATTTTACATAGTACAGTGGAAAGCTGTTATCTGCTCATGTTCAGATGCTGTTTATCCATGATAATCCAAACTAGAGAGGTTCTGTCTCTCTGGTTTTTGCTGTACAGATATCTAGTCTGCCTTACTGATTTTGCAATGTGCTATATAAGCACAACTATGTCTCTGTCCCTGCCAGTCTTAGCACTTGCACATAGATTTGAATGCAACTAATGGAAGATAATTTTTTGTCAATATGCTGAAAGTCATGCATTTAAAGTGCAAATAAAGTTCAAAGTCATAACACATGCAGAATGAAGTCAACTTTCAAATTCAGATATTCTGTACAATTCCTTCAATCATTAATTTCTTTTCACCTAAAACTACAGCTGTTCAATACACAAACAAGAACAGTGTTCTTGTACAAATGTTACAAGGGAGTCCTTCCATTTTAACCTTAGACCCTTACTCAATTTAAAATGCTTGGCAAAGTTCTCACGTTCAAAACAGCACAACTAGCTTTTTCTTCAAAGGCTCTCAAGACGCTTATAATATCATTACATTTAATATGAGATTGTCAGAGACAGTAAGTTTCTGTGCAGAATACTGCTAAAAATTCAAGACCTACTACACATAAAAAGAAGGCAGCTCTACTGAGTAAAAACTCCTAAACACAAAACCTGACACTTCCCCCTCTAAAAAAAATAAATTTGAAAGCTTTATTTCAGCATAGCATATCTGTGTTCATGTATTTGTAAGTAAATAATAGTAAGTTATCTACTTCACACATGAAAATTATACTTCTGCTTTCCTGAAGACACCAATCTAAACCTCACATTTTCAACTTCTACCACAAAAGCTGGCAGCATTTTTTTACAACCTGATAAATGCTGGTTAACCAAAAGTACTTACAATAGGCTTAAGTACCTAGGCTCTTAAGCAGTTGGACTACAGTACATTGGCAGGAGTAGTGTTGAGCTGTCACAAGTCTTTCAGGAAAATGTGGTTTTCCAGGTGAGAAAAAAGCAAATCAGTACCATCAAAGCAAACACTCAACCTTCTGTGTCCCAACATCATCTCTCACCTGCTAACCAGTCATTAAGAAACATCACCCTTCATTTCAGCCTTTAAACATGTTTCTCATGACCAAGCCATGGCATGCACCTCTAGTGATAGGAACATAAAGCAGTAAAGCAAAAATAATTATGTCAACCCGTAAGTTTATCTTGGGCCAGAAGAGGCATTCCCTTTCTTTCCCTTCCACCCTTGACATCTTTCTTACACCAGTGCTCATGGGTTCTCAGGAAACCAGAGCTATAAAAAGCTATGTCTGCATTAGTAAGTAATGAATGCAGAGGGAGCAAGTCAGTAACGACCTATCTACACAATATGCAGTTCAATGCTTTTTCCTCAAACTGGATTTAGCCCAAGCAAGTGTACATCAAGACTTCATTATGTGTATAAATCTAAGACATCTCAAAGAGAAAATATCAGTTTAGATCCCAATTGTCTCAGTTAGGGACTGTGGTGCTTCAGATATGCCCTGTGAAGTTTACTTAAAAGAATGTGATCTCACAAACTGAGACATATGAAACCCATCCAACACAGAGAAATCCTACCCTGCAGTCAGACAAGCACCACAGTCCTATGGTAGTCCATACAGGTAGTGCTACCAACATCATCAACTCAAGTGATACAATTCTGGTATTAAAACCAAACAAAAAACCAACCACCAAACAAACTCCAAAATGCCACCCCCAAAACCAATGTCATCTCCATAGTTTCACCTATTGCACTGATCTGACAGCATGCAGTGAAAAACAAGCTTAAACCAGAGGTTCAAAGCTTTATGGAGTAATTTACAAAACAGCACTTACAACATAAAACGTTGGGTACATCACTGCAGAATAGCACTTGTGAAAGCGTGCATAAAGTAGATAAGCCTCAAAAGGAGGTTGGAACTGAAAAATGTTGTTTCATAGCTACATTTAAATTCTAGAATACTCTCATATCCTGGTAAGTGCTACCAGATTAAAGAAGCCTAGTTAATACTCACTGTTTTCAGTAGTTAACCCTCATCAATAACACCAAATCTATTACAGGTTTATAGCAACAAAGGCAGAGCAGAGTTTGACTACTCTATTAGTACAATCAAAAAAGCTGTTCTCCGTTACAGCTTAAGCCTGCCTTGCTTCCTTATAGCATGTAGGCAGGAAAGAGCACCATTCTCTTACTAAAAGAATAAAATTTTCCTTGTACTTTCAATCTGGAGGCATTCAAAGGAGATACTAAACCAAACTCTCAATCTAAACCTACAAGTTCCACTAAAGTACTGAGAGGCATGTGTTCATCATAATTCATCTAGATCACCAGTATTACCAGCTGAAAAAAGATGAAGAGTCTTTTGAGGTTTTATTTTCATTAATCTGATTTTTGTAACTTGATTTTAAAGAAATGCACAAATTACCTGATTGAACATATAAAGAACTCGAGTCACATCATTTGCATATTGTTACCTGGAGTAGTCCTGGTCTGCCCAGTGCCCTCCCCTCTCACATCTGCACCAGGTTCTTCTCTCCTCTTGTGAGTTGCCAGGATATATCCCACTGCCAGCAGAATAACGTGTACACAGCAGGTATGCTGTGATGCCTGCCAATGTTCTGGGCCACCTGGGGAGTCAAAAGGAAAAAAATTCCCACATTTAGACAAATTTACATGACAAGTAAATAAAAGGATTAAGCACTACAACATGAAATAAAGAGACACTCAAAACTAAGCATCTCTAAACTATTTAAAGGGCCATCTTGGCTCCTCTTCAGTATTTTCAAGCTGTTCATATTTGTGTCTATTAACAAAATGAGTTCTAATGCTTCTTTTTAATTCTTTCATGAGGTTTCAGGTGGAAAGAAGAAGGTGCTTATAAAATAATTAAAAAGAGTTTATAATTTTTTTTAATAGAAAACCTTGCCTACTTCATGAAAAAACCCTTGTCAACACTGTAAAAACAAGCTGAATACTAGCTTTCTACTTGTCCTGTTCACATGCATCAATGTAACTTTCAAACAATTGCATTCCTATCAGTACCAGACTGCAGATATGAACAGAAGACTATTTACAGCACTTAAGAAATAGCAGCAGTAGTACAACCATTTTGACTGATCCTGCAAACAAACAAAATACCAAACAGAAATTAATGGGAAAAAAAATTGTTCATAATGTTAAGAAAGTAGAAAAATAATTCCTTTCACTCAAGGTATGTGAAACTAAGCACTTCTTAAGAAAAACTCTAACATTCTCTTCACTTTCTCCTCTAAATTTTCTGTGAATTTTATCTGTATAAATGTATACACAGATTAAAATAAATAAAGAAAATGAGATTGCAATACAGCTTTAATGCACTGATTATTCATGAGAGCAGAATTGATTCAAGGAAAAATAAGAATAGAAGGAAACCATGCCTGAATTAAGCTGCAGTGCTGAGAAGAGAGAAGGACGGGGACAAACAATGCCCTGCTTCTGGTCCTCTCCCCTGTTCATATAAGCATAGGGAGTATTTTATCATTCAGAATACTAATAGTTAAATTTCTTAAATTTTAAAAGTAAAAAGGATACATACCTAAATTGCAGAATACTAAGTATCTCAAACTCCACAACACGAAAGATAAGATTTAACTAAAACTGAAAGCAACAGAGCTTCATTTGTCATCCCAGGTTTCTGTACCATAAAGTAAGTCAAGTTCCTTGAACAACCTTAAGAGCTAACATACTTTTTCTCAGTTTTCAGTATTTCAAAGGGCCTTGTACAAAGCAGTTGCATCCAAAAATTGAACTGGTCAAACAAACAATTCTGGTGGATTCAAAGTTTGCTTTTATATCTGGACTGCATTTTAGTAAATGGGCATTTATTCACTGCTATAATCCAAATTAATAAATGCTCAGAACATATCTATCTTTGGAAAAAAAATATTTCTGTGTTTACAGGAGGATGAAATAAACACCTTGAAGGATGTTCCATTTCCAGGAAATGAAAATTTAAGTAATATTGCCAAAACAGACAAACTGAACTAGTCAGGACCATTTTCCTTCTCTGTTCATCAGTTAAGTAACCACTCTTACTGAAGATGCTAGGATTTATCACAGTTCTTCCAAAGAGAAGAGAATTAACTCCAAGGATGGACCAAGGCAAAAGGATACACTTCTCAATTGTATTAAGTTATAGAAGAGATAAACCTTTTGAGGTATACTGAAAGTCTTCACTACTTTAAATTCCTATTTATTATTAATCAGTTCCAACAGAACAATTTTAGCATGTTCAGTAATGTAAGAAAGACTCTTACTTCAGGCCATTTTGATCATTACTTAGGTTTGGGCAACAAGCAACAGAAAGCCAGCTGCTGGTGGCATCCCTACATTGCACAGGTCATGGCAACAACCATAAAAGAATTCAAAGTCAGTGAGAAATCTAATGCAAAAGACTAGATGATAAATACAAACAAACTAAACTGGAAAACAGGGACTTAAATTTAACTACCTTTTATGACAGCTTTGGCATTACAGGCAAGTTCTCTATATTATAGTGACATAATTTTGTTAAAACACAGAAACTTGTTACTGTGGCCATCATCAGAGTATTTGAATACTAGAAGAGACAGAAGATTATGTGGGTATTGTAGCAGAGCTTCATCCAGCCTAGCAAATATGCATTCACTTACATTCAGAACCTCAGTAGTCACTTCAAGTAATTAACAGAAGTGTCACCATCAACCATTATCAGAAAGGAAAACTTATACTAGATTTGATGGCAATGGAGGTGGTTAAAGACGAAAAAAAATTGAGAATAATTAGCATAGATTTTAAACACCTGGAATTATACAGAGGTATTTTAGAGAAAATAAATTGAAAAAACAGGTACAGATTCTGCAATGGTAACGTAAGGCTTTTATCATCTTTTTGCCCATAAAGAAGAAAAGGCAGCAGGAAGGACAAAAATCTTCCTTATAAAAAATAACAACAGCCTTGTTGTGAGTTGCCACAATCCCAGTAGTAGCTTTAGTGCAACATTACAGGCACCATAGCAAGCTAATAAAAACATCATATTGGATCCCATCTGGCCAACTCTGATCACGGAGAGAAAGAAAGGGAGGGACAGGGGCACGCAATACATATAAACATACAAATCTCTGAAATTTCAATAGGGACAAATTGAAATAACTTCTGTTATTTCACACAAACTGGAAAAACAAGTACAAAAATTAAATACTTCTATGTTCCCAATTTTTATGTATCCATAATAAGCTTTCAATTAATGAAGCCAAAAAGAACACAGGCAGATGAGGACAAGTAATAAATCAGCCAGCCCAGCTGTTAGAATACATGCAGGCCCACAAATACCTTGTATAATACACGCAACCCTTCACTTCCAGAATGCAGTCAGGTTTCCAGAAACACTGCCACTGGAGTGCCAAAACGTAATTTCCAAAACCATTTATCAATGCTGAAATTTTTATATTAAGTTTCCACATCAAAGATGCCACTTTGAAAGGGATATTTGTCTCTGTCTTTACAGACAGTTTTCCAGAAGTTGTATTTTTCCAAAGCATTTTCAGTTAAAGTGTGGTTGGCTCAGTTTTGACCAAATGTATCGCCTTACAGACTGAGTGCCACATGGTTTTAGGATAATTTAAATTCTGTGGTCCTGAGATGTTGCATGACACAACCTCCAAGACAAATATTTTCACTGAAAAATGGCACATGCTGCTCCTTTTCTCACTATTCACATCTAGTGGTACAAAATTAGAAAAAGAGGAAACAGTTTCTCCTTGGTTTCCCAGACTAGGACTCAAATGAAAAACAAGTTTTTCAGGAGAGCTTTAATTACTATGTTTTTAAACAAGCATGATTTCTAAGCTCTGTGTATCTTCTGGAACTTCTGCAGTCCATCAAACAAAAATGTGAGTTTGTGTTTAACACTACTTCAAAGATTACTAGATTATTACAAGATTATTTGCCTTTTCTCCCTGTTTTTATCTTCACTTTCCCTACTTTTATTACCCCTCTCTCTCTTTTGTTACTGTCCTTTTATTTCTGTGGAGTTTACTCTGCATTCCTCACAGCATTTTATCATCTTTTGCCATGACCTTCTCAAAACAATATAAGCAATGCCAGACAATCTCAGTCTGTGCTACCTTTAGAACAAATTTCACAGAATCACAGAATATGCTGAGTTGGGAGGGACCCATAAGGATCATCAAGTCCAACTCTTAGCCCTGCACAGGACCATCCCCAAGACTCACACCATGCACCCAAGCGTACCATCCAAATGCATCTCAAACTTTTTCAGGCTTGGTGCTGTGACCACTGCCCTGGGGAGCCTGTTCAGTGCTCAACCACCCTTTGGGTGAAGAATAATATCCAAGCTAAACCTTCCCTGATAAAACTTCAGGCTATTCCCACAGATCCCATCACTGGTCACCACAGAGAAGAGATCAGTGCCTGTCCCTCCTGTTCCTCTCACAAGGAAGTTGTATCTTCAATGAGGTCTCCCCTCAGTCTCCTCCAGGCTGAACAGACCAAGTGCCCTCAGCCACTCCTCACATGGCTTCCCCTGAAGGCCCTTCACCATCCTTGTTGCCCTCCTCTGGACACTGCCTAACAGCTTCATAGCTTTCCTATATTGTGGCACCCAAAACCGCCCACAACATCCAAGGTGAGGCTGCCCCAGTGCAGAGCAGAGCGGGACAATCCCCTCCCTTGACTGGCAGACGATGCTTTGCTTGATGCCCCCCAGGACATGGTTGGCCCTCCTGGCTGCCAGATTCCTGCCCTCCTGCTGACTCAGATTCAACTTGCCATCCACCAGGTCCCCCAGGTCCCTGTCCTGGCACTGCTTTCCAGCATCTCATTCCCCTGTCTGTGCGTACATCCAGGGTTGCCCCATCCCAGGTGCAGAATCTGTCACTTTCCCTTGTGAACTTCCTATGGTTGGTGATTGCCCAGCCCTGTAATTTGTCCAGGTCTCCCTGCAGGGCCTCCCTGCCTCTGAGGGAGTCAAGAGGTCCTCCCAGTTTTGTGTCATCTGCAAACTTGCTCAGTATCCCTTCCAGTCCCGTGTCCAAGACATTTACGAATAAGATGTTGAAGAGCACAGGACCTAAGACAGAGCCCTGCAGAATCTCACTAGAATTTAGATGTCTACACATTTTACTGTTGAAATCAATGTATCATTTGTATAACAATTTAGAAAGCTTTCCACTAAACCGGACATAAAAGGTGGGCAACTTAAAAGTCACAGCTTTCTGCAATAACCTCACATACACACCAAAAAAATACAAATGCACAGTGCCACAAAGAGGAATGCACTGTAAGGAACAGTGCCCCTTATCCTTTTTCCTCTCTCATTCACAATACCCCTTGTGCAGGTACTATTCTCTTTGCAACCCAGCGGTGAAGGAGATAGAGGAACTGACTAACTACATTTAGCTATTAACTAGCTCTAAGTACATTTCCCTTATTCCCCATTTTTGCTAAATGAATGTTAAGCTGCACCATTCTCAGTCATGACCTGTTTCCTCACAATACCTGTATGAGATGAGATGAGTTGAGGAAGCATTCTCCCCTTTTGATGAAGCTGGAGAGGACATCCCTCCAGCAGGGCTCAAAAGGTGATTAATGGCAGGAAATTCTCACTACCCAAACAAAGGCTATGTAAGTTTGTATTCTTAATTTCTTGTGAGTTTAAGCTTGAGTATCTTTCACAGTTTACTTCACTGCTAGCAGAAGTGCAAATCGGGACTATATTAACACTTATTTCATTACTCTATAATTAGGTGCTCAAAATTTATCATATATACATGAGAGTAGACAGCTGTGGGGAAAAGATTTTTCATTTATATTTAAGTACTGTAACTTCATTTTTGGGGTGGTGGGGGGCAACAGACCATGAGATTATGAAAGAATCTTTTCCTTCATATATATTAACTCTGTTTTGAAAGCATTCATTCCTTTAAATGAACAATAAATATGTTACAATGAACTTCCATATAATAATTTAATTAGTTTACAGATAGTCCTGTATTTTTTCTTATTACATCTTAGTAATTCTCTAAATTCACCATGACAATTACAGTTTTAAAATATATTACATCCCCTGAGTAACAGCTTTCAAACACGTAATTCTTATATTTAAGAAAGAATTCTATCAACCACTGGCATAAAATTATGTTAAACACAACAGTTAAAGGATTTACTGAAGCAGCAGTATTTTAACATGCAAACTATATTTTCAATTGATTTGTTACATATTCAGGGATATTACCTGAGTAAGAGAAGAATATTTAAAGAAAATAGATTCCATGATGAAGTTTTTGCCTAATCTTTATAAACTATGCTAAACTATTATGGAGCCAAAGACACCAAAGGCAAACATCTTCTTTTGCTACTTTGCTATCCCATCTCTGCAGGGACAAAAATCTAGATGCCAGTTTTGAAACACCTTCCGAGTTAAAATGACTAACCAGTTCCAACTAAAAAACTATAAAATCAAATTCACCTAGGCTCATTTACAGCCATCTGCTCAGAACCATTTTCTCACCAGTCAAAGCCTTATTTCCATATGCTCTCAAAGGTGAAAAATTACTCTTTCTTATTACTCTACCTGAGCTACAAGGGGAAGTCTGTTATAGTAAACCCAGATATCGTGAACTTTTTGATAAGCTGAACATTTCCTGAAATCTTATTTCTTTCTACTGAATTCCAGAGGGGGTAAATCCTATTACACTGAAAAGTCACGAACAGCACAGGTTAATTTAATGGAAAACACTTTGAAATAAGACTTTACCATCTGTTTTCACCTCTAATGGCAAATCAAAGAAGAACAATTCACACTTGTATCATAAAAAAAAAAAATGCATAAGTGATTTAAATAGATGTGTTCTTTGATGAATACAGCATGCATCTGTTTTACTTTCTTTGCCTTTTATCTTAAGCAGGAAGTTCTCATTTTCTAATGTAATGCTTGTCCCTGCAGTTAAAACCACCACATTGTAAAAAGAAGATATGCACAAAGTTTCTTACATAAATAATTCCTTACAATGTGAAAGTGAAGTTATTCAGTAGTTCCAAATTGCCCTTGTGCAGCAAGTGATCTTAACACTACCTTCTTTACTAATAATTGTTCATACTCGAGACAGCCTTCTCAAACTGTCCAACTAATGAACATAAAGAAGATGAACTCAGAACTAATGCTCTCAGCCAGGACTTTAACTCATTTTTTGCTGCAACTGGAGAAGCCCTTTTGAACTTGAAAGCTTGTCTCCCCTCTCTCCCTCCCCAGTTATGTCCCAACAATAGGCTTTCATTTACTTTTCATTCCTTAATGTAAAAGATTTATGGTCTTAAATTAGCTGTATACAAAGATGATGACTTCAAAGAACTCTAATGTACACAGGGAAAGGAAGAAAATTTTATAAGTGTAAACAAAAGACCAAGCAGAAGATCAACACAGCCAAGCAGCATAAGAAAAGTGAAATGAGTGGATAAAAGCAGTTTTTACAACATTAAGCAACCCTATACACTGCAGTGAACACAATACCATTACATACACTAATTCTCAGTAGGAGCTACTGCAGGGAGGTATAACACAGAGTAGTTATAAAGGGAATTACCTTACATATAGAGAATCTATACAGAAGCTATCTGTTACAGCTGGCACCTCCAGGAGTAACGTGTTGTTAGAGTGACCAGCAGCAGAAAGATCAGAAAAGGGAAAACAGGTGAAGAGATAAGAACAAAAGATAAAATACTCTGCAACACCCAACACAATGGAACATCAGAGCTACCACTACAGTTCCAACAATCATTAAAAGGAAGCAGCACCATTCATATTACTTTAATACAGTGGTGGAAAAACCCAAAACTACACTGTATATTTCTCATATAGTGATTCTGTTGTAGTGATAACCTGGTGGAAAATATCCTGTCAGTATGTGGTCCAACTCTAACTTATAGGTAATCTAAAAAAGTTTTAGAATTAAACTTAAATTTTCCAATAATTTCATTTATATATTTCAAATATCATAGCTTACTTTCCATATCTTTCAAGGATGTGTTAACAGGCTGAAAGTTTAACATTTCATGCTATAGTTTCATGCACTTCTGTCAATACATAAAAATTTAGAACAGTTAAAAATTTACTACACACCATTTACAAGCTACATCCACATAGGTTCCTTTAAAGCGTAAAATCTTAGTTAAAAACAAAATTAAATGCATTTTCCTCTGAAAAAAACCTGAGGTTACTAACCTGAAATCCCCTTTATTGTTCACAACCCTCTCTGGAGGGCAGTACTGTGCAGAACTTTCTAAGACCACAATGTCTACTGTCCTTGTGTTATTCCCACGCCTGGTTTGTACATGGCAACCCCAGTTTCCTGTGGAGCCAGCCTGAATGTTTGAGATTGTCAGTGCACTGGGAAGATAAAATAAACAAATAAAACCCAACAGTCTTGCAATGAAATTTAAATACGTTTTACCAAAAGATGAAGTACAGAAAGACAATGAAGAACCAACAAATTACATACAACCGTGAGCGAGCTTACAAAATCAGAGCTATCTACAATTCAATGTACTGTAAAGGAGAATTATTTACTCTTCTCCAACCTCTTAATGTTGCCAAGAAAGGGAAGAAAAAGCAGTGACAAGAAAAAGTCCCTTGACTTCAGAAAGAAGAAATGAGAAGTCCAAATTCCTTAAGTGTTATCATTGCTCTTCAATACAAAACTTGTAGTTGTTCCAGAAAGGTCAAACTAAAATAAATTCCCAAATATATGATTTGTTATAAAGACTGAAGTACTGATTTACTAGTGTAACTACAGGATATATAACCATCTGTAGATGCTGAATAAGTCAAAAGCAAAGAATCCAAAAGTAGTTCAGTTAAATGCCTTGTTTACAACATTTTCATCATTTTAATATTCTAAGGACTGTACCCTACCACAAACATATTTTACATGAACTGCATTACATAAAGCTTAAAGAAAACTGAAAGCCTAGTGCAGCAGTCCAGGGCAACCTGCTCTAGGTAATCCTACTTTAAGCATGTATGTTTGACCTATCAAATCTCTAGACCTCCTTCCTTAAGCTTTGTAGTTAGCAGGAGACCTGTGAAGTTACAGACTTACTTCCCTTGCTTGGGATGTTCACTCAGTGAGGATATGAGAGGACTTTACTGGTTATGGAAGCAGCCACTAAATCAGAGCAGAAAATAAGGAGTGGGAAATACATTTTGTCACTATGGATTCACCTCGCAATCAGTGAGCAGTTATGAATCATTCTTTTCTCAACAAAAATACCCTGGGACTCATCAGTTTCCACTATCTTCCCATCCTGATACCACAAGACTTTCATGTCTTGATCAATATACGAAGCCATGCACTGGAAGGGTAGACTATCTCCTTCAAAGACAACCTGACGATGCGATGGAGTCATATAGAAAGATGGTAATTCAAGTGGTGGTTCTAGAATTCAAGAAATAAACCCACAATTAATAGTAAGAATCTGTTATAGCCATAATTTGCAAAAGAGAAGAAAATACAAGGATCAATAATTGATATTCACTTAGTGTAAGTTGCATCTTGCAAGATTTATGTAAACATTTAATGCACCAAATACTGAAAAATGCAGATTATCATATCTGTTTTTTTAAACGTGTACTCATTTAATATATTTTAAAAAAATTTTTGCTAGCCCACATCCAAAAGAGAGAAAAAAACAAGTTTGAAGGAAAAAATATATTTATGCATTTTAGTTCTTCATAGCTTCTCACTACTAAGACTTAAAACCCACAAATACAAATAAGGGGTTTATTATTATTTTTACAGCTGGAATAACTACAATACAAAAAACAAGTTAGGCAAGTTGGTCATGATTTCATCACAAGAAGTCTACTCAAGAATGGAATCAGTGCGTAGGAAAGTAACTCATAAAATTAAGATCTTCTTAGCTTGAGAATTTTGGGGTTAGAATAATTCACACATCTGAAGTCAGATAGCTAGACCCTGGAAAGAAATTATCAGTTTCTGAACCCTCTTGTGAAGTTTAGGTAGAGATGTTTGAAAAATACAGATTAGCAGCAAAAAGGAGTTTCTCTCTAGAGAAGGTTACTCATCCTTTTTTTCTACAGACTAACATGCACAATCAATTTACTTATTTCCAAAAGCAAGCAACACTGAACAACTACAATTCAGCCTTTGAAAAGGAGTCACTGTTACCACTGTCATTCAAGTGATGAACTCTAGGGAAACCAAACAAAGCAGAAAAACTTTGTTCATTAATATTAACAGAACATGGAATGTTTTAAAAAACAAGTATCAGTTGTCAGGAGTGCTTACCACAGGTCAGAAGCTCTTGCTTAACACCAGTCACCATCTGTGACTGAAGTGACTTGGGATAGGCACATTTAGTCTCACGTACAGTTATATTTCTTTCTTTTAACCACTGATGCATCCACAGTATGTTGCAATCACAAAGAAGATAATCAGTCTGAAATTCTCTGCAACAAAAAGTAGGTATTCACAGTGACAAACTGCAAAACTCCAAGGTCTGAAAGTTTGACATCAACAGCAGTGCAATGCTTCTCCTTGTCACAGACAAACTCCAGGATACAGTTGAGTTGCCGGCCTCTACCTACTGGAATATACTCTAATCCTCTGCAGGTGTGAGAACAGACATATTCCCTGAGAAAAAGAATTCTCTCTATAAATGAGGAACGTCTAATACGAGCACATGAAAAAACTTCTAGTAATTTCTTTCATGGAGGGTGTTCACGCATATGCACCATCATAACTTAAGAACACACTTCATTGCTTAATTTTAAAAATCAAATGCTTAAACAGTAAAATATAAAAATAGCTTCTCACCTACTTCTTTTTCCAGAACCACTATTCACACAACTTTAGCCTGCTTTATATGAAAATCATAAGGCTTTTAATTGATTCATAGTCTTCTCTGTATAATTTAGTACTTTCTACTAAAAAGATATACCAAAACCCCCCATAGATGTCTGTTGATGTCAGCTAAATTAAAATAGATTAACATTGACTAATTTTGTCTGTTTAGAAATTAATATTTTAACTGCTTAGAAGTAGTTTTAAATGTATCAAAACATACTGCTATGTCTACACTGTTTCTTATATCTAGTGAAAACTTTTTTTTTATTTTGCAAATGTCTAGAGGATAACACATCATCACAGGCAGAACACTTCAAACACTAAATTAACATTCCTGTGAAACTCCATTTGGTGTTTGTTCGCAGGAATTCCTCCAGATACATACATTTTTAATGGCAATGGTTATATCGAGGTTCTCCTGTCGTATCTGTGGTATTCTCAGACAGTAACTTTTACATACACAATTAAAACACCAGAAATAACAACTTACAAACAATTAAAAGAAGCTGGAGGAGGGAAAGAAACATTTGCTTTTATAAACAAGAAATTAACTCAGTGTGAAAGACAGAAATCAAAGCTTTTGACAAAGTCCTAGTACAGTGAGCCAATTGCCATGACTACCAGGAAAAATGCAAGCTAATCATCAGCACTGAATTTTTTTCATTTACTTTCTTCCATACACAAGATTACAACTCATGAAACTAAGAGAGCAAAATAACATGAGGTTGAGATGCACCCACTGTTACATGTAACAAAATTATACTGTCTTCAAAGGCTAAGATCTTCCTTAAAAGTATTTGTTCCCTGTGTTATAAAGGTATAAAATGCTATTTATTCGCTATAAATGAATGATACATAGAGAATAAAACTTTTGGAAGCCCAGATGCTCATAGAGCTTTGTTCTTTCAGAACTATGTACTAGATAGCAAGCAGCTTTAGAAGGGGATTGTATAAACATCCAAATATCTGTACAAATACATACTTGACATGAGCTTATTCAGACAAAAAACCCACTGTTCGTAGGATTAAAAATAAAAATACTATATACACTTGCTTGTACTACAGTTTTGTATGTTTTTGTTAACACATGGGATCATGCAAATTAAGATTAAATCACTTACAGAGACTTCAGTGAACCGAGATGATCAAATGTTCCCTGTGTAACTGTAGAAAACAGATTTCCAGAAAGATTCCTGAGAAATAAAAGTATCATAATTTGAACTTATGCTCAAACAACTGACATGTGGGGGGGGGGACCAAAACAAAAAACAAACAAACAAACAAAAAACCCAACAAAAACAAAAAAACACAAAACAAAAAAAAACACCAAACCAAAAAACCCACCCTCTTCAAGATAACACTACAAGATACTATTATGACACTGTCTAGTTCACAAGACTGTAAGAATAATAATCAGGTGTCAATAGCCCAGCAAAAATACCAAAATAAACTGTTCCCCAACAACTCTGTTTTAGCTGAAGAATTTTAAGATTGTGAAAGGAATGTGAATGCAAATACTTTACTTTTATTCAAAGCAACAACTAGTACATGTTGAACAAAGGTTTTGAGAAGCTTAGAAACTTCTCTCTTCACAGTGAACTGGTATGTTCCTACTAACATGCTGTAAGAAGCATGTTTGATCTATCAGAGTATTTTCTAAAAACATTATATATATGGCTTCCTATATATATCAGTGATAGCACTGTCTGTCAGGAGCCAACAACCAGGGCAAGGAAACATTCCATAATCATACATGTTATCCTCTTAAAAGCAAATGAAGAACTACAAAACATTCAGGAAAGCCAGCAAAACATACCCACACCAATGCCGTGTTAGAAGGCACAGACATTAAAAGATTCCATAATCCTGAAATATTTTTCTAAGGAAAATATTTTGTACAGTCTGCTAGTCATTCCCCCGCTCCCCTGCCATACCTTCTAAGAATGGGAAAATGGTTACCATGGCCAACAGAGCACCAAATGGTATGGTTTGTGTTGGCCCCACTGCTCTTTCAGCTTGCTACAACTAACAAAGCTGCCTGTCTTTCAAGTGCACTCTTACACAAACTGCTCCCCTTCAAACAAAGAATGTTAACTTACATATAACTAAGTGTATTTATATACAACAAATTATACTTACAATCTAATAAGGTTTACAAGTCCTCTAAATATATCAGCATTCAGGCAGCCTATCCTGTTGTTAGTTAAGTCTCTGTAAATAGGAAAAAGGAAAAATTAGAATACATTGGTTTATTTTCAAATTATATACAGTTCGCTAATAGAAGCATTTGAAGTAAGATTCCCAAGTAACAGACTGCACCACATATGTATTTGGCCTTTTTTGGCAAAACCCACAAGGTATTGTTATATGGGTATAAACACATGCACATAGACTCCTTAATCCATTTCTTAAATAATTATAGTTTGCCCAGACACAGTTCAACAAGCCTAGTCTTAACAGTAAAATCCCTTAGAATGGGATAGGCTTACATCCCTACCAAGGAAGCTTTCATATTCGTACAGCATATTCATCGCATATGCCACATCACTGAATTTTTTAATGTGTCAGAGACCTATACTAATGTATTATACATGACTAAGACCACTACTGTATTTATACTTAGATAAATGTTTAAATGTTGTGTATTTTTCAATAAACGTCTTAAAACAAATTGGTAAAAATTCTTAAAGAAATAAAAATTAAGCTTGCAAGTAGTAACAAACCAGAACTGGTTCTTCAATTTTATCTTTAAGGTTTTCAAAAGTGCAATTACCAACATACTTTTCTTTTACGTGAACCAGATCAGCTCATCAGTGACAAATGAACATATATACTATAAAAAATTAAGAAGGAAAGGCAGAGTGGGAGGGAGGTAGTGGCAAATCATTAAGACCTAAAGTTGTCACGGATATCTAAAAAACCTGGAGTGCTTAAAAAAGGAAAAAAAAAAAAAAAGAAGAAAAGAAAAGCCATCATGCTGAAATCTTGTTTTTCTAGTTTCATCTGGTACAGAACTTTTACAGTCAAGGCATAAATCCCCCAAAAACGTGTTAACGGGGAATGCTGGCACAAGCTTCAATAAAGCGGCATTAACAGTGCGGTAACTTCAGCGTAACATTAATAGCAAGGGACTCTATGTTCCACTATGACCTATGGGAAAAAAAAATCATAAGGAGTTTAACATTTAACTAAACAAGACCTGATGGCATCAAAGCTCTGAATAAACATTCACTCAGCGATGTTTCAAGCCACTGAAACACAAGAAGAAAGGAATAACACAAGAGACTGTCACTAAGAACAAGTGAGACTGCCAAGGCACAAGCAGCGGATGTTCTTCAGTCGTAAGACTGAAAGCAGGCTTTGTGTGTATCTGTGTGTGTGTATAAATTTAGACAGCATATATATATATTCAACTATTAATATACAATAGCTTTTCTGTCTAAATTTCCAGAAGCTAAGACTCACTCTGAGGGTTTTTTTGTTTGTTTTGTTTAAACTGACTAGCTAGATATACTACTTACAGTCTTTTCAGAGATGAAAGCCCCAGAAAAGCTCCTGGATCTATAGTACTAATAAGGTTGTTCTTAAGATCCCTATGGGGAAAAATTAAGACATTACTGTTACCATAAATTACACTTTAAAACAGACATACATGCATGAAGAGCCACCAAATTTGCCTCAGTTTGTTTGACAACCTCCAAAAGAACTCACAAAACAACATCACATTTTTACTTTCTCTAACAGCATCTTTCAAAATTTGAAAATCTGTATTTTAACTATAAGAATGAATAGAAACACATGTATTCCCTTAAATATTCTCTCAGTTCATATCCCGTGAAAGAGTATACAGTCAAAGATACTTTGCCACAGTGTCTGAACAGATTAAAGCTGTGTCGGGTGAGACATTTGCTTATTACATAGTACGATACTGTTTAGCACAAGGTTGTCTTCTTTAGCCTATCCAATTTTCAATACTTCAGTAGTGCCCAACATACCAAAAGAAGCAAAACATGACCCTAAAAATACACCAAAGACATAACGAAAATTTCCACCTACATTGCTGGCACAAAAGGAAAGCCCTGGCTGAAAATCCCAAATAAAGTGGGTGGGAAAAATTTCAGACCAGATTTTTAAATCTTACGTTTTCAGGGATTTTAAGGAGAAATGTGAAGTAACCATGGCATTAAAACCGCTTTACTAATTGTACCAGTGATATATGAGTTTTAACTCCTAACTTGAGATATTCTGTAGATACAGCTTCATTTGAAAGGTCACAAAAAGCAATTGACAGCATCTATAGGGTTTTGAACATACTTTATGACTGCATGAATGCTAAAATTACTCGCCTCCTTATTCACCCAAGATTTTTATTACACTACTATTTGAAACTTCACAGACACTTATTACTACAAGTAAAATTTCTCACTCCTTGGTAACATCCAAACATTCTGAATTTGAAAAGAAAATTAGTAACTTCATTTAAAAGCAGTGCTTTAATATGAAAGAGTAGAAAAAAAAGTCTCCTAAATTTACCACAACATTAATAATTCTGCCTGAAAGAGAATTGTACAGGAGGATTATATCTACCATCAAATACATATGCATGAATGAAAATTCAATTCATCCCAAGATTTCACAACAACATTTCCTTCAGACAGATTAACAGTACAGCGGTGTCATGGCACGTGGATCACACTTGAATGATGTAAATAAACATTTACAATATTTGAAATACTTTAAATTTAGCTTGCAATACAGTAAATAATTTTCGTATATACATTTCTCTTATTCCAGCTTTATTTTCTTGCCCTGTATAGTGGCAGTATCAGGAGCCTGAAGAACTGACTCTTTCAGCAGACCATGACAAATCTGAGAATATTAAATGTTATTCATAGCTTACATACCATCAGTCTTTGGGACAGGGAAGAAAAATTATACTCACTGTTCATATTTTAAATTTTGGCTTAAAATAATTTAACTCCCACTTAAAATCTTGTTGAAAACAGTGAGAAAGAAAAACCTTGACAACATGACTTGGAAATTCACTAGTCTAAACTATCAGTGTTCTTTAATTTCAATCCAGAAATTCAAAAAATACTCCCTTTATCCAGCTCTTTCTTAAACCCACTGCAATGGATTCATATAAATTAATGTCCAAAGTGTTAGGATTTTCTCAACCTGCAACTACAGCAGTTGTGGAGTCTCTGGCTGGGTTTTTTTTTAACTTAGTAGGCACTAGCTGCATATCCATCTATCAAAAAGTATTAGGAGAGGAAAACTGTGAAATAAGAGATACCTAAAGATCTCAAAATTAACAGTGCTGACATGTCTGGCAGCTCTTCAGAAACAATAGAAGGTGTTCATATACAGGCTGGTGCAACTGCCAGGACTCCAGCATCTAGGACAGTTTTGACACTCAAGTATTTATAAATAGTTTTAGCAACAGGAAGTTAATAATCTCAGACACTGGTTTTAATTTTTCTTTGGCAAAGTTCAACCAACAAGATATAGATAATTATTTGTCCAAATAGAAGAAAAAGTGTCCAAAAGAAATCCAAAAGAAGAGAATTTGAGTTAGAGTAACATCTTTTATCTTATAGTAACTACATCTTTCATCTAGCAATTAAAAATACTGCTTAAAAAAAAAAAAAAAAAAAAGGTAGTAGAGCAATCTGACACTGACACCCTATTAAAAGATTCTTAAAGTTCTCCTAAATCTAAATCATGGCTAGGCTTCATGAATGAAGATTTGGGATTATGNCTGCACAGTGGATTTTTTAGGTGAATCACAGCGTGCGTAGGACTGGCCCCACCCTTTACTCCTAAGGTTCATCTGCCAGGGCTGAGCAAGTTTGGATGGTGACAGCAAAGTCCTCAGGGCGTAGGTTTAGTTAGAGTATCCTTCTCATAGATGGATGGCCTTACAGGGCTAAGCGAGCTCCATCTGCCCAGGTTTGGAATTAGAGTTGTCCTTTGCCTAGGATGACTGCCGGGAGCCCATCCTGCCCGTGGGCACACTTTGTCTGACCCTTCAGTTGAGACCTGACTAGCATGGGAGACCCATACATGGGAGGCACAAACCACTGCCAGCATAGCTCACAACCTCATAAGGGCACACAAGCTTCTCCCCTGTGACAAGGGGGTGGTCCGTGGAGAAGCCTAAATCTAAATGACAGTGCAAATAAGGATGTCCCGTATTTATCAGTGACAGTGACTAGCTGATGTCACAAAAGTAGAAATACTTAGGTTTTAAGGGATGTGTTGAGGTCAGTCATGTAGTCCAAATTCAGGCTCAACGTACAACTAAATCAGATCAGCTGCCCCACCGTTACAACCAGTAAAGTCCTGAAAACTGCAAAGGATGCAGATTTAACCATCACACAACTCCCTGTTTAACCATTCTCCTTCTAAGAGATATTGCCGCATCCAATTTGAACAGTCCTTTATCAAACCCATGATTAAGTGGGCAAATAGCAACTTAAAAACAAGCAAAAATATCTTTAAGGGCCTGAACACCACACCTAATGTTCTTGTTAAGATGTGAAAAATACCTTAATGAAAGAGTACTTAAATCTAATTATAGTTTGCCATGTAAAAAAAAAAAGATCCATTAATTTTGTTAGACTTTATAATGATGTTCCAGTAGTCAGTTATCTATGATTTAAAAGTTAGCATCACAGAATTTCTAAGTTGGAAGGGACCTGCAAGGATCTTGAAGATGAGCTCTTAAGTGAATGTTCCATATGGGGATCAAACCCACGACCCTGGTATTATTAGCACCATGCTCTAACTAAGTGCATGTATACATGCTTAAAACTTTACTGCTTTCTGTCTCAGCACAATGAAGGCTGTCTTAATTATTAATAAAGCATCCTGCAGCACAAACAAACTATGCATATATACATATACTGACATGTATAAACTATTTAGCTTTCTCAACTACCATTAGATATATTATCATTTCTTCCTTAACACAACTTGAAAATGAATGTCAGATGGGAAACACATTGGCTACCATGGACTCTTCCTATACAATATGCCTTTTCAAAAGGGAGGCAAGAGGACAAAGGAAGAAATTACAGAAATAGGTTACACATTACACAAAGTCAACCTATCCTTCCCACAGCAATGTGGGGTGTAGATTTCATGCAGGCAAATCAATCAAATGGTCATAACTCAATTTTTACATTTCACAGAAACACAGAACAGGTCAGGTTGGAGGGACCACAGGGGGTCACATGGTCCGACCTGCCTGGCCATGGAGGGTCACTCTAGAGCACATTGCACAGGATTGCATCCAGACGATTCTCCAGTATCTCCAGTGAGGGAGACTCCACAACCTCTCTGGGCAATCCGTTCCATGTGCGGTCACCTGCACAATAAAGAAGTTCTTCCTCATATTCAGGTGGAATTTTCTGTGCATCAATTTCTGCCCTTTGCCTCTTGTTCTATTGGCTGGTACCACTGAGAAGAGCCTGGCTCCATCCTACTGACACCTTCCCTTAAGATACTGATAGACATTGATGAGGTTCCCTCTCAGTCATTTTTTCTCAAGGCTGAACATGCCCAGCTCCCTCAGCCTGTCCTTGTAAGAGAGATGCTCCAATCCTTTAATCATCATTGTTGCCCTACGCTGGACCCACTCTAGGAGCTCCCTGTCTCTCTTGGACTGAGGAGCCCAGGACTGGACACAGCACTCCAGATGCACCTCACCAGGGATGAGCAAAGGGGCGGGATCAGCTCCCCTAATCTGCTGGCCATGCTCTTCCCAATTAACCCCAGGATGCCATTGGTCTTCCTGGCCACCAGGACACACTGCTGGCTCATGGACAGCTTGTTGTCCACCAGCTTCCCCAGGTCCTTCTCTGCAGAGCTGCTTTCCAGCAGGTCAGCCCTTAGCCTGTACTGGTAAATGTGGTTATTCTTCCCCAAGTGCAGGACCCTGCATTTGCCTTTGTTGAATTTTGAATTAATATCAAAACATACCATAACAACATCAGCGGAGATTAAAATACTCAGTATCTTTTTGTACAGACACTTTCATTACCATTTCAGACAGTTAAAGTGGTTGACCTGATAGCTGCATTTTTTTTTCCCTGTAGAAGTACATGTAGACATAGCCTAGTAATTTCCCACTACTATTAGCAAACATTTCACCCTCAAGTAAAAATAAAACTATTTTGGTAAACTTATCAGTCTCTTTAAAAAATAATGCATTAAGAATTTCACAATTTCATAAATTAACATACAGAAACAACATTTTTAACAAATAGATTTGAGATTGCCACTTGAGGCCATCATTTTTAATGTACTTCTTCATAATTTTGGCACATAGAAGCAACAATAAAAGAGAAATCTCTTCCTTTTAAAAGTAAAAGTGAGGAACTGTCAGATGGGGATAAGGTCAAGAGATACCATGTTTAACTAAAACGATAACCTAAGTGCAGTAATTTGCCAGCTGCAGATACCATATATCCAAGTTTACCTGAAAAAGTGATAAAATAGCAGAAGCCATTTAAAAATATGTACATTTTCATTAAAATGTCCAAGAACTAAACAGGAGAAAACAAGTTTAGTATGTTAACAGGTGAGTTATAAAGTTGTAATTATTGATTAAAATTCAATCAATTATTATGCAGATACAGGTTCCTGAATATTAATTTGATTTATATTATTAAAGGCTTTAGTTAAATATATCAAT